>OY804593.1:25865355-26465355 GCA_963680895.1 Fragum sueziense
TGGAGAATATATAGCAAAACATTGAAACAAAAGAAGAAAATGTTGATTTCCCGTAATAACAGAAATAACGATTATTTGTAGCAATTGTTGCTTTTCTTGTAGAGAATGCTTGGGAAAACATAGACTGGGTTCCAGACTGATCATTTTTCCCTCCTTTACTTTCTCCGGTCTAAAGATCAGTCTGGGGTCAAACAAGTGCGCCATCTGCTTTTTTCGCCAATTTTGGGGGTAATTTCACGAACGGTAACTCGTCCAGACATTTATTTAGTGCTATATTTAGTAACAGAAATCCCCATGGACTAGACTGGTACCCGTATTTCTTCATGGAAATCGGGTACCCGTCTTTTTGAAGATAATTCTAATTAGGCTAACAAATATTGCACAATTCAGCAATTATTGGATTTATATCTTTTTGGTAAACTGTTATTGCTAAGGGTTAAACGGTTGGCTATAAATCCTATGGTTTCGGTCGCTTAACCCTTTTAAAAACGGCAAAAATTTTGACCGTTTTATTTTGAATGCTGCCGAAAGGGATGTTGAACAGGAAATGATTTGTGAACCAAGCAGCTGAGAAAAAATTGAGGCAAATTGAGAAAATGCTGTTTATCAACATTTCTTCTTTCGCTTTAACGTTTCCACAAGCCCTTTCAATTAAACACCTTGAAACCAGCTAGGTCTTGTTTGAGAAAGGGTTTGCCCTTTCCCGAAAAAGACCATAATTGGAAACGTTTGATCTAAAAAAAAAAAAGAAAAAAAAAAAACGAAGAAAAAAAAAGGAGAAAATTCTTAATATTACCATCAGTTTTCCCCATTCGTCTCAATATATTCTTTCAGTGTACAAATGCCATCTTTATCAACAACAGTTTTGTGGTTTTGCAGCGTTTTCAAATTGGAGCAGTCGAAGGGTTGACTGCTAATAACCAGAAAACAAAGTTTCAATCTTGTCTTAATTCTAGATATTGCAGACGGCATTTTCAAGTAAAATTAATGATATGTAACTTTTTTCTTTTTGTAGAAAACATTGCGAGAAATGAAGAAGTTATGTGCCATAAGCAATTTCTTCATTGCCCATAATGTTTTCTAAAAGCTGTAAATGTCGGGTGTCAAAGGCGTCAATATGTTGGAATGGGTTAATGTGTGACACACTTACAGTAGACAATAACACATACAACACATCTTCTTATCAGTCTGTTTATCTTATCCACCAATTTACACCTTAACAAACGACCACAATTTAGACTCCCATTTTAGAAGATGCTTGCAGGCGACAAAATTTGTGATGATAAAGGTAGGATTTGTTGAAAATAAAGCAAGAAAATACTCAAACAAAAGGAGAAAATGGCGAGTATCGAAATATCTTCCCAGCCTTTCCTATTGGGGAGGTCATGTTCGGGAAATGATTAAATAGTTTAAATGGCCCATTGAGGAGTTAGTTTTTACATAAAAAACACCCATTTCTCGAAATATTTTTCAACTTTTTGTCAAATTGTGTCTTCATAATCTTTCATTTTTCTCTCGACCATTTCTTAAACATTTTGTATCAGACAATAGTAAGAAATAGAACATAACCTTTTTCATTGTTTTTTCATGTATATATAGAATTTCAAACAACATTAATTTCTCCTCCTGTTGTAAATTTAAAGGAATTTAATAGTTAAACGAATTTATGTTCGAATTAAAAAAAAAAGAAAAGTAGAAGACAGAAGGCAATTCGTTTGCAAGGGCTCCATCTAAGCTTTAGAGTAGTTGAGCTTTAAAACAATCCTTTTGTGTCGATATAAACCAAACAAAAGTCGTGCTTGTTCCTTAAAAACTTTTTTTTTGTAATTGTTACAGAATAAATATATGCAGTTTGGGAATGGTTAATCTATCCGCATTGGATTTGCCATGGCTCACATAAAGACCATTGTCCCCAATTGCATTCTTAAAAATCTATTCATCCGTGCTAAACCAAATTTTACCTGACAATGAATATGTGATTTTGACAACCAAAACGAAAGAAGCACATTGGAAACATTCGTGGAAAATGAGAAAATGAGAAAATGCTAGAATTTGCAGAAATTTAATTATCTATCAACATTTCAAATATAATTCAATCCATTATAGCAGACGCTGCCTCTGTCCCGTTAACGAGCCTCGTTTTAAAACGATAGGCTTTACATAGATTATACGGCTAAAAATAGATCATTCGGTTTATCGGTTTATCATTGGAAAATACCTTGCTTGTTCCCAGGCGTCAATATCAACACGATGGAAAACGGGTGCCGCGATATCTAACGGGTATTGGTTTTTTATGCGTTATCTTATTGACCAAATTGTATATTGACGACTGGACCCAGGCTAGGGAAAACATCGAAGAAGAATAATGTAATTGTCCATGATTGATTTTGAAAAGTTTTCTCTTTTTGTCTCGAGATATTTGCGGTATTGTTCATAAATTATGTCTTCATCAACATCAATTTCGACGTCTGCAAAAGCCTTTGAACTGGGTGACAATTAACGTTTGTGAAAACATCTACCGATCAATTTGAATTTTTTCTCGGGTTTCTCTCACACTACATGTCTTTTTTTTTCTTAAATTATTACTTCCCTTTGAAAAAAAATCACAAAATTACAAAAATCATATATGCTTGTTTTATGAGAAATATTTAGGCAATAGCGCCATATATTTACAAAAATACGACAAAATATATATTATCGTGCGATTTACAAAAAGAAAATTAATAATCTTCCGATGTACAAAGAGTTATATTGCAAGCGTTTTTATATAAAAAAAACGTAACAAATAAATAAATACTAAAAGAATTCAGCGTTTGTATAACTTTCCCTCACAGGAATTTCAGTCAATAAAACCAAGACGGACGAGGTCCCATGTGTTGTTTACATCAGAATTAAAGTCATCTTAACTCGACAACCGGGAGGTAAGAGACGTTGTTGTTGTTTATTTACATTAAAAAGTCTTGGCATTCGGGAGAAATATTTAGACAAAAGATGAAAATGACGTTCTCTCCTTTTGTTTTACTAATTTCTCTATTATAGCATACACAAATTCTATCTATTAGTATATCAACACCACTTTTGTCATCCACAACCTTTTTCAAATGAATAAAGTCGAGCTTCTGTCATTTCTCTTTCCTTTCCCAAAGACAAAATTTTAATCTGCTCTCATTTGACCGAGTTTATGTATATTTGTCTGTAACTGTAACATTGTATAGCGCGGGCATTTTTTTAAGAAAATGCTTGAGTGGTCAATATTTCTTAACTTCATTTGGTTAGTTACATCAAAAGTAGGTATCGTTTTGGGAAACGATACAAATAACAATGACAAAAACTATTACGGGTATAACAGAAACTGTCACGGATATGACAAAAATATACACGTGCATGACAAAAACATAAACGCATAGGACTAAAACCGTTACGGGTATGGCACAATTTGAAAAAAATCCTACATGAAAATAAGAGTAAATGTGCAAAAAATGAAAAAAATAATGACAAAAACAGTTACGATTGTTACAAAACATGTTATGGTTATGACAAAAACGGTTACACATGTTACAAAAACTGTTACATGTATGACAAAAACATAATTTGTATAACATAACTATACGGTAACTCAACACATGAAGTATAATGGAGTATATATAAAGATGATTTTCAACTTAAAATCCGTATGGTACCTGTTAAAATTTGTCAATTTTCTATTGTTTTTGCTTTGATTATTTATCAACCATTGACAAACATTGTTTTATATTTATTGCTCAAGGGTGAAAAATTTGTAAATTTTTACCAAAGAAAATATATTTTGTCGACAGGTTTAAATCAGTAAAACCTACAAGTATATAACTGTAGATATAGCAGAGATACACAAGGATTTAAACTCTTCTAAGATAGTGTACAGGTAAAAAAAATCAATACCGCTTGTCAAATAATATCTTCTGATTGGCTAACTTTTTTCTGGCGAAGGTATAACATGGTTAACACGTAGAAATTAAGGCATTCACTCGTTAGTTTTTAATGAAGTAAGACGTACTAACTTCCATAGTGCAATTCACATACAATGCGTAAATGACTTTCATATGATAAATACCATTACTCTAACCGGTTAATGGGTTAACGTAGCAAGGTAAGAAATGGTAACCTATTGTATACTATGGTCATTTAGTATAGGTATTTTAGAGAGAATACAGCTAATTTACAGAGAATACATCTAAAAGATTAAATACAAACTAATTTCGTTTTGACTTTTTCATGACGTCGTCTTATTATTTAGACATGTCTAATAGGTTGTATTTAGATATCATGTTTCGATGCCACAGTTGTCAGTGTTTTTCTATGGCTAAGACATGTTCCGAAACATATTCAGTATCGTTTAAATCTCTCTTGTCCCTATTAAAATATATTGTAGACGGACTCTCATTTCAGGGACAAGATATTTTAACCATGAACTTTTGGCTAAATCACAGTGAATTTGAGCTTTGATTCTATAAAATGAAATAGAATTGCAAATCTTAACATATCACCAGGAAAACAATACTAGACTCCAATAAAAGTTTTGTTTAATTGTTTTGGGCACTGAAAGTAAGGAGGTGCTTATGGCCAACTTTATGCTATCGTGAGGTGATGCACAAGATAGTATAAGGAACCGCTTTCAGTCATCACGAAACGTTACGGGCACGGAAAAGTAGGAATTTCTCCGTCTAGTAAGAGGGCCTGACCTCCAATGTCCGCTAAAATTGCTAGATAGGGTATACAAGTCAGCTCTGTATACCAAAGGGTGCCTGCTTATGACGTGCTCTTGCCGTTACCTCTGAAGATCAAAATTTTAAGACAAAAAAGAATCATGGCTTTATCAAATATGGAAGTTTAAAACAGAATAACTTCTGAAAATAAGTTCACTCAATGGTAAAACATATAACATATAATAGAAGAGATATAATTTTACAGAAGATATAATGAGGTTACTGAAAGTATGGAGGTGCTTATAGCCAACTTTATACTCTCGTGAAGTGATGCACAAGATAGTATAAGGAACCGCTTTCAGTCATCACGAAACGGTACGAATACGGAAAAGTAGGAATTTCTCCATCTAGTAAGAGGGCCTGACCTCCAATGCCCGCTAAAATTGCTAGATAGGGTATACAAGTCAGCTCTGTATACCAAAGGGTGCCTGCTTATGACGTGCTCTTGCCGTTGCCTCTGAGTAATTACATATCAATGACTATACATTTTTTCTTAAAAAATATATTCTTCCAAAATGATAAAAATCTATATAACGTGTAAACAAAGGTATCATGCTCCGAAACTCTTAACTTGAAATAGAAGAAAAATAATTTAAAAGAAGGCATATGGTGAAAGATACACGCATTTAAAGAAAATATATAGACCAATCAGATTCATTTGTCAGCAAAAATAAATACGTAAGAAAGCGCAAGCTGCTGTAAGATCACGTAAAAATGAATACACTTTACTAGCAAAATATGTAACAGGATAGGAGATTTATATTGACCAATCATAAACCGTTTTGTATTAGAAATTCTATCCCAAATAGTGTTGGATACGCTCGAATGCACAAGCCAATCAGACGCAATTGCTTATTTTCAGAGTACGTAAGAAGAAGCACACTCCGCCAATAAGTCATTTCTAACCAAGACATCGAACCATCAAGATGGTTTTCAACTGTCCTGAATGTGAGTTCCGCGCTGAAAAGAAAAGCATATTGCTGCAACACCAAAGAAATGAGAATCATTGGAGACGCTTTCATTGCGATACGTGTAGCTCAGTGTTCTTAAGAAAAGACAATTTACACAGACATATGGAAAAACACAAGAGCAAAACTTACGTACAATGCACAGAATGCGGTCTGCCCTTTAGCCGTCAAGATAATCTCCAAAGGCATATGTTAGAGAAACATCAAATAGGAAGAGGTATGAAAAGACTCTCTGAGGTTGTCGGTGAAACAGTCCCTACTAAACGGATAAAGAAAGAAGATGACCTCGGGCAATTCTACAACATTACGAAGCTAAATGAACAATACATACAGAAATTTAAAACGAGATCCTCTACTTACAAAGTTAATTTTAAAGATTTAGAGGTTACGGAAAATGTGCTGGATACGCTCGATCGATTGTTTACATCCATTTTCGATGCATTTACCAGAGGAGCTAAATCAGAAGACTTAATCAGAATGGTGATTCAGAGTCCTACGTTGGATTACCCTATCGTTATACCGTTTATGCCGCTACCAGAACTTACCTCACAGCGTTTCATGTCGGAAATAGAACGTGTTCTACAGTCAAATGAGGATTTCACCATAGATGAATCTCTTATATTTGAAGTCACTCATGTAAGCATGCCAACTGGAGGCACTAGAAAAGGGCGTCGCTACGTGGATTTAGAGAGAACACTGAAAGATAAAAAATGTTTTATCCGTATTCAAAATGATGATGACTTATGTTGCGCAAGGGCCATTGTCACAGCTAAAGCGAGGCTGGATCAACACGAAAAATGGGATACTATTAGACAGGGCAGACATATTCAACTTAAAATGGCCGAAGAGTTACATAAACAAGCATGTGTACCTCTTGGGATGTGTCGTATTGAGGAAATCAAGAAATTTCAAGAGGTCATGATCGGGTACCAAATTAATGTGGTGTCAGCTGACCATTTTAACTTTATGATCTACAACGGACCAGAAGCAGACAAGAAGATATACATATATTACCATAATAATCATTATGACGTCATCACAAGTATGCCCGCGTTTCTCGGCAAGAGCTACTACTGTACCAAGTGTCAGAAAGGCTACGACCATTTAGAAAAACATTCGTGTAATAATGTTTGTCAATCATGCAAGAAAATTCATACACCAAGCGATGAAAGATGGATCCACTGCAAGGAATGTAATCGTTTTTTTCGTAGAGGGATTTGTTTTGAACTTCATCAAAAAGTAACAGACAGTGGCAATTCTACATGTCGTACATACAGCAGATGCAATGACTGTGGTAAAACCATTAATAAACGAATGAGTGAAAAAGTTCCTGTTTGCGGTTCGAGATATTGTGAAATGTGTAAGGACTTCTTCGAAGAAGGACATCAATGTTATATGACACCTGAAACCCAAGATGAAAAGAGTGATAAAGAAAACGTTAAAAGATTTATATTTTTCGATCTAGAATGTAGACAACAAGATATTTTTCAATGTGAGAAAGGATATGAGAGAGGAGAAAAAGGTGTGTGTATTCATTGTAAAAAGTCAAAATGTGGTGCATTTGAACATAATGCAAACTTTTGTGTGGTTCATAAAGTGTGTACATTGTGTATGGATGGAGATTTGAATGAGAGAAGTGAGTGTGAGATGTGTGGGCAAAATGAAATAATCTTTTCAGGTGTCAATACTATTGATAGATTTTGTAGTTGGTTATTTAATGAAGACAATAGCAACGTTACTGTCATATGTCACAATTTTCAAGGGTACGATTCATATCCCGTTTTGCAATATTTGTACAGAAATGCTATCGTTCCAACAGTGATACCTAATGGAGCAAAAATCATGTCCTTGATTGTTCCTAGTTGCAAAATTAAGATGATTGATTCAATCAATTTCTTACCAATGGCTCTTTCAAAACTACCAGAAATGTTTGGATTTTCTGAATTAAGTAAAGGTTACTTCCCCCATCTTTTCAACAGACGCGAAAATGAAACCGTTATCTTAGACCACTTACCAGACATTAAGTACTACAACCCTGACGCTATGAAACCAGATGCCAGGGTCATTTTTATGGAATGGTACGAATCAAACAAAAACACACAATTTGATTTTCAAAATGAAATATTAAAATATTGTAGGTCCGATGTTGACATACTGAGAAGATGTTGTCTAAAATTTAGGGCTGACTTCCTTAAAATAACTGGAATTGATCCATTCAAGAAGAATATTACTATTGCATCGGCATGTCAAACTGTGTTTAGAACCAATTTCCTTAAAGAAAATACTATTGGTATTATTCCTACACACGGTTATAATCCAAAACAAGTTCAATCTGTAAAGGCATTGCAATGGGTTAAATATATGTCACACAGTCTCGGTGTCCGTATACAACATGCAAGAAATGGGGGTGAGAAAGTCATAGGTCCTTACAAGGTAGATGGTTATTACGAAACAAAAGACCAAAAGGTTGTACTTGAATTTCACGGCGACTTTTGGCATGGGAATCCTAATTTGTACTCAAGTTCAACATTGAACCCTGTCAGTAAACTTACCATGGGGGAACTCTACCAAAACACTTTGACAAAACAGAGATATATAGAAGAACTTGGTTATACATACGTATCTACCTGGGAATCAGATTTTGATCAAAAGTTAAAAGAAAATGATGAAATGAAGAGTTTTATAGAACAGCTAGATATGGTAACACCCCTACAGCCTAGAGAGGCTTTCTTTGGAGGTCAAACAGAAGTATTTACACTTTACAAAGAAGCATCACACGATGAATCTATACAATATTATGATGTTACATCCCTTTATCCGTTTATAAATAAAACTGGAAAGATTCCCTTAGGTCACCCTAGCATTATTACAGAGGGGTTTGGTAAACTTGATCAGTATGAAGGGTTAATCAAATGTAAGGTTATCCCGCCTCGAAACTTATTTACACCCGTTTTGCCATGTAAAATGAACGGAAAGTTACTGTTCTCTTTGTGTAAAACATGTGCTCAAACGTGCCAACAGACAAAGTGTCTACATTCCGACAAAGAAAGGGCTTTTATAGGGACTTGGGTCACAGACGAAGTGAAAAAAGCAATTGAGAAAGGTTATGTACTGGAATCAATATATGAGGTTTGGCATTTTGATAGCATATCTCAGTATGACCCTGATGTTAAAGAAGGTGGTATTGTCACCGAATATGTAAATACGTTTCTTAAAATAAAGCAAGAAAAAAGTGGATGGCCAAAATGGTATACCACTGAAGAACAAAAGTTAACATATATCCAACAGTATTATGAAAAGGAAGGGTTCTGTTAGACTACCATAACATAGAGAAAAATCCTGGTATGCGGGCTCTAGCTAAATTAATGCTCAATTCATTCTGGGGAAAATTCGGTCAAAATTTGAACAAAAACCAAGTAGAATTTATAGATGATCCAGCCTTATTTTTTGAAAAGTTGACAAGTGATAGGGAAGAGGTAACTTCTATTAACTTTGTGTCAAATGAAATGGTAGAGGTCCGCTGGAAATACAGAGATGACTTTGTTGAGCCTACTGGGAAAACAAATGTCGTTATAGCTGCATACACTACAGCTCAAGCTAGACTTAAATTGTACTCTTACTTAGAACAGTTAGGCTCGCGTTTAATGTATGCGGATACAGATTCTGTTGTGTTTAAATCAAAACCGGGAGATTGGGTACCCGGGCTGGGTGACTATTTGGGGGATCTTACTGACGAAATACCTGGAAATCAAATCAAAACATTTGTAGCAAGTGGACCGAAAAGTTACGCTTATAAATTAAAACACCCAGATCAGGATGGTCAACTTACTCATTGTAAAGTGAAAGGCATTACTCTTAATTTTAAGAACCAAAATGCAATAAACTTTAAAACGATCAAGGACATGGTTACGAGCCCTTCAAATGATGTTGTAACGGTAACAGATTCGCATAAAATATGTAGAGACCGTGATCAAGCTAAACTTTTAACACTGTCTCAAACGAAGCGATATAGAATTGTGTTTGATAAGAGAGTAAGAGATGGATGTGTGTCATATCCTTATGGCTACTGAAACTGTTTTTGTACTACTATGTTTTTATTTAACATGCAAATATATAATGAATAAAGATATATAAAGAATTCATTATCATCTGTTATCTTTTATATCCATGTACATCTCATATACTATAATGGTGAGGTGTATTTATTCACCTTCCATTAAATTACGATTAATCCTACTCAATTTTTACCTCCTCCGTATGTTGGCCCTATAAAGACAGAGACTGTTAAAAAAATCCCTCCTCCGAAAATCCAGAATCCAAGATGGCTGGTTTATATAGACAAAGAAGGGCAAAAATTCCCTCCTCCGAAAAATCCAAAATCCAAGATGGCGGTTTTATATAGAACAAAGAACAAATACAACTGGTTCAGGTGTTCTGAAGTGCCGTCCTACACTACTAAGACGCATAAAATATTGACGCAAAAGACGAATATGCTGGTATCAGCATTAAATTTTCTTCTTTTGTTTCAAAGTTTCCGAAACCTTTTTTGATCAATAACGTCAAAACCATGTATTGATTGGAGAAGGTTTAATTTTGATAATTATCATTTAACTTCTTTTGCTCTTAGTAAACTAAATAAATTCGTCTGTATGATGAAAAATGGACAATGCTTTTTACTGCAAGAGATTGCTTGCTGCACGCAGATTTTTCAAACAATGCTTTTTTCAGTATCGCATGATTCCTTGTTTCATAAACTGACATACTGTTGGAAAAACAAACTTACACGCATACAGAAGGACAAGTGTATGCCGACATACAATATCGAAAGATTGCTCATTTTTGTGTTAATAGTATGTTTAAATAGTAAGAAAAAAATGAATAAAATTGCGTTCCATGAAGTACCTTGAATTTGAGTTTTTAATATAAGATATTTTAGTGTACTTTCACAACAAAAGATAACTCTTTTTAGCTTCAAAATTTAAGATAATTCACTCTAGCTCCAATACAATAGATGATAGTGTTTCGCTTCAAAACGTTTGAAACCCCCTTTTTGGTCCCCACACATAAGATGACCCTTTATTTGTTTGTACGAAATAGAGTACTTTTGGATTAACCCTTTCTCAAAGGGGAGACTTTCGAACAAGTCTAAAAAGTCTACTAAAGGTTTAATTGGGTATATCATACAATGGAAATCATTTGAGAAAGTGGAGAAATGCTGGTCATCGGCTTTATCTCCTTATCCCCAAATGCTTGTTTTCTCTTTTTTAGATGTCAAATCCAGGGACTTTTATGGAAAGGGTTAAACTTTTACTTTCCAAAACAGCAAACCTTTAGGGTTGTCCAATTTGAAAGCTGCTGAAGACAAAAAAAATGAATAATAAATATAAAAGTTGATGAGGGTAGGATTTGTGCACGATACATTACAGAAACTATTCAGGCAAAAGGAGAAAACGCTGATCATCAGTTATTTCCTCTTTTTTCTCAATGTTTTCCAAAGCCTATTCTCTTACGGACGTCAAAATCAGGTCTTGTTTCGGAAAGGGTTATCATTGAAAGGGTGGTAACAAAAAACGGTAACTTCTTTTGTGATATATGGACCCTGTCCCCTTATCCTTTTGAACATTTATTTTGACATATCTACAGTTAAAACTCGTTGCCTCGAAGGTAGTAGGGAATGTTATTTTACCTTGAGCTATCCCGGGTTCGATCATCCTACTTCTGTTTAGTTTCGACTGAAATACTAAAAATATCTAGGGGATGGAAAAAACCGTGGATGATAAACTTTCTCTTCTTTTTTCTCAACCTTTACCCGAACCCTCCTTCCTTTCATGGCGTCAAATCGGAAATTATAAATGGGAAAGAGTAAAAACATAAATTATAAATGGGAAAGAGTAAAAACATAATCCCTGAAAGGATATACCGTTTTCATTCGTTTACGGGGTTCGAAAAGGGGGCACTAAACATTTGAATCTAAAAAAGATGTATTTTAAGTTTTGGAGCCAAAGTGAATTAACGAAAATTTTGAAGCCAAAAACAATTATCTTTCTAGAACTTTGCAAGTAATATAATCGATTTAAAAGTAAAACAAGTTGGAAATGTTTTCAGAGCTAACCCTTTGTCAAACACGCATTGATTCTGACGAAAAGGCATGTAATAAAAGGAAGAAATATCGGTTAATAGCGTTTTATATAACACATGTTTTGTTGTCTCACATTGCTCCAGTTCATCATTTCTTTGCCGTTTTGGAAAAGGTTAGCTCAATTGGATTCAACGCCGCAATAATTTTATTTGCTTCACTAAAACTGCACATCTGTTGCAACTAACCATGTGTTCATTAATTGCAAAAGTAGGGCATATCACACGTTTTCAAGAGAATACTTGTGCTTGACGTTCCAAATAGAAAAGCCCTATAAAAGATTGAGACGAAAAAAGAAATAAAAAGAAAATGATTTATTTTTTACGACAATAGTTTCTATGTAATAGTGTAGGTAATGCATAAAGAATTTTGTTTGCTCGTCAATAACTTTTCATTGTGTACTTCTTAAAAGATCAACCAATAGGGTTCGGTTTTCCCGTGAAACAAATACGTCATCGTCACTCCTCACTGGTCTAAAAATAGAATGGGAATCGTACAAATATGGCTGTGAATCTCGCGAAGTTTTTCCACGTTCAACTTGCCGAAGATGACATTCTAAGAGCTGGATGGCCGTAATCATTTGTTGAGAAACATTCTAATTCAGAGTTGAGAAGGTTGCTGCACTGTCGTGTACTTTTTAAGATCGGTAACTATGAAATAAGCAGTTGACAAGTAATGTTTACACATACTGTCCTGTCTTGGCTTCGTCGTGCCGCTCGTGCCTACTCGCTTACCCTTTCCAAAACGACAAAATGTCATGTTGGGCCAAATTGAAAAAAGTGATGATGACAAAACGGATATGAATACTTTTAGTGTTTTATTTCAGAGAAAATATTGAGGCAAAAGAAGAATGATCATCAATATCCAAAGAAGTTATTCACATCGATTTTGTCTGCTGTGCAGGCCTTTTCAATTTCGTCGATCAACATTTTCTTCTTTTGTCTCAATGTTTTCCCAAGAATTTTCTGTTGGGGACGTCAAAACCGGTCTTGTTTGGGAAAATATAGAAAAAACTAGAATTGAAACTGAATGTGATTTGATACCCCCACAGGCAACAAACTACAACAAAGGACAATAACTCACAAAATAAGCAAGGTAGAGTTATGCTCCTTGTACGTTGCACTTCTCCTTGGTGAGATCTATCTACCCGAGAAGTTTCATGATCATAGCTACTTTACTTTCAGACTTTTCGATGTTTTTCTGGTTAAGCTGTTGATGAATCTCAAGAAAAAAGTTTGTCATTTCTAGTCTGTCTCCGTATCTGGAAGCAATGTTGCATGTTGCATATGCGCAATGTTTCGTAGTTTTAGTTCCCGTCTGCATTATCTATGATCGACTAATATCTCGCTTGAAAATAATAATTCTATGCTAACACGGTTACGAAAAAATGTCTGATTCATGACCGATAAACAAAATATTAGACTGGTACCCGGCAAACGTTGTTGGGGGTATTCCCATCAGAAATCTATTTTAGCACAAGAGCGCGCAAAAACTGTTCGCTATTTAACTGATTCTCGATGAATTTTTACCTTTTCTGTTGCAAAGCAAATTCAAATCTTCAACGCATTGATGGAATTATTTAGGATCTTCCGCAATTGCTGTTGTTGTTGTCGTTGTTGCGTCACGTGATTCCTCGTCATAATAATGCCTCGTTTGTGTACGTGTATTTGTCCATTTACACGTCAGAGGGTATACAGCACTGCGAAGTAGGTTAGAAATACACCGACCACCTGAAAGTATTCCAGACAACATTAGATACCAAGGACTTAGTGCAACTTCGGGTGTCATCCATAGCAACAGAAATTGACAAGGGATACCCTCGTCAATTTCCGTTGCCACGGATGACAACAGTATTTGCACGAAGTATTTGGATCCATTGATGGACAGAATAGTCTACTTTTAATACTGTTCTATGGCATGATCTATTGTACACGAATACTACGTTTATCTATCCTACATCCAAATTGCATGTAATAACGACCACGATAAACGACCTGGCAGAGTATCCCATTCGATTAGCATGGACAACTCTGACAGGACATTTATTTTGAGCTATATTTGCAGCAACTTTAAATCTTGATCAACAAACACTTTGTGGTTCGGGAAAGCATAGAATTACTATAAATTAGTTATAATTACCGTCATTATGAAATCCTTTGTGATCGTAAACACTCCCCCTACAGTGAAACCAATCGGGGCCCCAGATAGCTTCGATATGAACAGATTCAACTGAAATGGACAAATACTGCATAATCTGATTCAAATCGGTGTAAATTTACAATAGCATATCGTCGCTTTGCAACAAAAATCTCGCAACTGCAGCTTGATTCAATTTGCAGTTATGAGGTTTTAGTTGAAAAGAAGAGATATGACAGGTTCACGTAAGGGGTTGTCTTCTATGGAAAAACGGAAATCGGATATATTTACTCTTACTGGTCAAATCTCTTATCAATAAGTTGGTA
Source organism: Fragum sueziense (assembly GCA_963680895.1). Lineage (NCBI taxonomy): Eukaryota > Metazoa > Mollusca > Bivalvia > Cardiida > Cardiidae > Fragum > Fragum sueziense. The sequence goes on from OY804593.1 coordinate 25,879,664, forward strand.
TGTACAATTTCCATGATAAGCATGTGAAGACATATTATGGTTCTGCACTACCGTGTGATTTCCTCGTGACCTAGTCTTCATTTTAAATCGCTTTCAGAATCTTGAAAGCATATACTTGATTGGTCAGAAAAAAGGTCACAAAAGACAATCCCTTACTGATCCCTGTCTGATGTTACTGTCATTTCATATCGAATTCAATTAGATTGAATATTGTACCAATCCTTCGGTATTCCCCTCATTAAGTTATGCCAAACATTTCGTGCAACTTTGCTGCCAACCATGGCAACAAAACATGAAATAAGTTAAAAAAAACATCCGGAAAACCTCCTCGATTTCCGTATCACGAGTATCGGCGACGTTGCAGGCGAAATTACGCGAAGTGTTTGGTACACGTATCTAATGAAAGATTAAATACCTGAACGCCTAAAGTCAACACGGTGGGGATTGTGCATGCTGGGATGGATAACGAATATGGAGTATACGGACAAAATTTGCCTCGCTTCAGGTAAGAAATTGTGCAATAATTTTCTTATTTCTGCTCCAATTTTCAAGCGGTTTGTTGCATGTACCCCGCATTAGTGAGCTCTTTCCTCGGATATATGACTTGTTTGTAGAATCTTTGTACTTTGTCCAAAAATTGATCCCAACCGACCAGAAAAACGACAAAAAATTCAGGCCCTTTTTCTAGTCGGTTGGGATCGGTTATTGAGAAAAGTACAGGGAAGTTCCAGACAAATAATACATCTGAGAAAGGGGCTCAGTAAGACGGAGTACATGCAACAAACCGCATGAAAATTGACGCAGAAATAAGAAAGTTATTGCACAAATTCTTACCTGAAGCGTGGTTAATTTGGCCGTAGTCGTTACCATTTCGCTTTCTGGTCGGTTGGGACAATATTTCGGAAAAAGTATCATGAGTTATCTAATATGTCATACATCCGATGAAAGAGCTCGATAAGGCGGGGTACATGCAGCAAACCGCTTGAAAATTGATACAGAAATAACAGAGTTATTGCAAAATGTCTTACCTGAAGCGAGGCGAGTTGGCATCAAATTTTGTGCAAAAAATAGACTGAGTTTACCGTTATGTTTTGATAAACCGTCGGTGTTGTTATAACATCTAGTAACTACGGTTTGATTCAAGCCGTAGTTACGAGATTTTATAACAACACCAACGAAATACTATTTATTTGTCCGAAATTACGTCACGTTTTACTTGATAAAATCGTTCCCTATTGTCGGTAGTCGTTATCCATCCCATCATGCACAATCCCCACCGTGGTCAAACAACTTGGACAAAGCTTCAATAAAAAACATTTCAATGGAAATGGTGAACTTCTGCAGAAAACACGGATGTATAACATTAAACTCTCTTTTTTGGGCTGAAATCGAAAGGTTTTAGTAAATAGAAAACTAGACTAAGTCTAGTATTTGATAGTTTACTCAGATTAGCAGTTTGATTAAAACCATCCATAGATGGGGTCTCCCCGGCCATGTATTTACATAACAATTGAACATTTTCCCTGCAGAGTGATCGTTCGTTGTTCTCATATATTGTCATCTCTGCAACTACCGAAGCATAGCGCCCTTTATTACCGTTTAACTGTTTCATTCCTTGTATTATACATTAGAAAAAAAATATTATTCTGTTTGCATTAGAAAAGCTCTCAAATTTAAGTATTGGTCTAATTAAAATGGGACTATTTTTCAAACCTCCTTGTATTCTGTCGTTATTTTTCATAATCTTCCACAGCCCAGTACAGAGGCGAAACGAAAGAGCCCCTGTGAAAGAGAGTGAGAATTGACTTGTTGTGTCACATGATTCCTCGCATTGTAGACTCGAGATGCTATCATCGTGTAGATTTGTGTTGTCTTGTCAACGAAAGTGACTCATGTGTTTATAGCGCAATCAGAATCATGTCATATTGTTACTACAAAATTGACAGAGTGCTTCCGCAAACCGTATAGAGTAATAGCGCCTCTGATTGAGAGGCTTAATACTCTGACTCTTAATAACGCTTTAACTTATAACTTAGACTGGTAGTGAAAATCTGAAAAATCAAATCAGGGAGGACATTTTGTTACAAGCAGGAGACATATATATAATGATTCAATTATACAGGGTGTCCCCCAAAAAAACGGAACCCTATTTCAAAATCAAATATTTTAAAGCGTAAGCAAAAACTCTAATTTTTGAATTTGCAGTACTGAAGATACATTATTTTGCATATGTGTTCTAAATTTCACTTCAAAATATGTATTGGTTCCAAAGTTAAATGCAATTTAATAAAGACACTAAAAACCGTTTTAACACGAAATCGATTTTTGCGCCTAGTATGTTCGTAAAAGCGCACTGACGGTCATCTGTTGAATTCTTTACCGTTGTACATTTACGTACCAATTTTCTCAAAATTTGATATATATAGTGGTCCCATGATATTCTGATTTTGGCCAGACAATAAAAGACCATACCATTATAGGTTATACTGGTCAAAACGAAATCATATCGATGACAATCAGTAATTTTATGTAATATTGACGAGATAATTTGCGCGTGCGTCTCTATGATAACATGTATTATAGGCTCAACGTTTGTTTATAAATATCTGGGACCACTATACAAGTGCCGCACGTGCAAATTGAGTCCATGTGGTGGCTGGTTGAAATAATTTTAAAGTACCTGTCATTTGCGCGCTGACCAGCATATTGGTCAGTAATAAAATAAGTGCATATGATTACATGTATTATGAATCGATATTGTGTTTGTATTCATATGTTTTTTGGTTACATCAAAGCTCTAACAGTTTATTTATTAGCAGAAAAGATGAAATGAATATGCACTTTTGTAAGTAAAATGTTTCAAAATCACTTTTGTATTGTACTGAATATATTAAACAAGTGTGACGTGTCAGTGTATTCAATGAGTGTAGGTGCGCGTTGCAAAACGGAAAAATCGATATCGTGTTAAAATGGTTTTCTGGGTGCTTTCATTTGATTGCCAATATTTTCAAAAGTAAGGGACATTTTTCAACCAAATTTTGACTGCTTCTAGAAAACTGCCGTTTCTATTGCATATCTAAATTTGGTGGAAACATATTACTTGATACATCAGCAATTCGCTTTCAAAAATGGGTTCCGTTTTTATTGGGACACTCTGTATATCAGGGTCAATTCTAGCCCTGTCTCTTTGTCAGAATAAATGGCGCAAAGGGATTTAATCCAGGTTAAAGGTCATTCGGTGCATTTGTCACACATGCCTTCTAAAATGCCCCATAACTGACTCATTTATAAAGCTAAAACAATTATTGTGGTATCAAAATAAAGCTGATGATTTGCACTTTTACTTACAACAATAATATGCAACGTTTTTATTGTGTATTTTTGTTAATATACATAAATAGAGCGAAAAAGGCCAAAAATCACAAAATTAAGTTTTGTCTACAAATGAAAAAAAAGTTTATAAAATACCAAATGTATGTTTGTGTTGTTGAAATTATGCTTAAAAATTGCCTAGGAACCTGTTCTTGACTTATATATATTTGTTCACAGAATTAGTCTTTATCTTACGATTGTAGCTATAGCTAAAAGTGCGTGGGGTAAATTTTTCCAAAAAATGCAATCCTTGATGTAACAATACGTCTTACACATAAATATTATTCTATGATAAAAAAGGTATTTTACAGGAAATTATTGTTTTGAAATAATATTTGCATTGATTTGTAATGCATATTCCTGACAATTAACCAAATTTTTAAGAGCGAAAATGACAATCAAATCGGACAGCACGTGAGCCTGATACAGTTTAAATATCAATATCACAATGTCAAAACCACGACTCTTTAAATGAATACTTTTCTAGTATACACAAAAATGCAATTATATAAAGAAAAACTCAAAATAAATAATTGCATAAAAGACAGCTGCGAATACTTCTCTCAATATCTTACGGTCATTATAAGACATTAACGGGGCCCATGCTAGATTTTTCAGGAATCAGAACAACATAGGGAGTGGCAGTTTGCATTGCTGTGTGGTGCATTGTATTATCTAGATCCAAAAGGAAGGGGATTTCAGTGCTGGAGCCAAGTTTTTAACTATCTATCAAGGTTCAGGTTCACATAAATGTTACTATAAATATAAAAAGCGGGTAAATTAATCATAAACAGACATGATTTAGAAGGACTAAATGAACTTCTTGAACAGAAATTATCTAGCTACATGTACATCTAGGTTGACCATTCTATATGATATTTCTTGATATGAATATATTTACATGTTTGTACGTCTGGCAACCTTCCATGGGTCCCTTTAAAGATGTTTTCATGTTTCAATACGTTTCGTTAATTAACGGTATACATGTAATATATTTCTGTAAACAGAAGGTTAACTGCCATCATTGCAATTCAGATAATTATCCCCCGCTGATGAAATCATCGGGGGGGGGGGGGGGGTGATATTCGTTCTGTTGAAGCCATATACATACAGAGTGATATTCGTTTCCGCGCTACTCCATTGACAATGAAAATATGTTCGGCGGGGATATCAATTCAACGAATTTGCTTGTTACACCTGTAAGCCTCACGAAAACGTCTATTGAAACACATCACTATCATTACTCTGGATGTTCTGATGTGCGGTGATTAAGGTCCATGTAGGTTAATATATACATATGTACATGCCTTCACTAGGGACTACATTACATTTGGTACTTGGGATAAATTTATTTTGTAACCAAATAAGCTCTTAATTGTCAAAGAAATCGAACTCTTCGGTTCAGCGTGTATCTCTTACTATGCAAATCACTCAGTACATGTGACATTATGTGTGTTTTATCTATCCTTCACAGGCCCGTAGGAAGCAGTCCCATATTGGGGTGGCTGAAGCCCCTGTGTCTGAATACTGCAGGGGGGGGGGGGTAATTGGATTTTCCCATAAATTTTCAGTGTAAAATAAGGAATATTCGGAATTTTTGGACAACTTGGGGGAGGGGCTTAGCCACGCATAGCCCCCACCCCCTGTTCCTACGGGTCTGCTTCACAATCCCATCATGATTATTCAATAAATGTGTTCACTCAATTGATCTTTTTCAAATACTAAGTCTAGAATTACCACGTTGATCCACAGCTGATATGTTTTGGAGGAGCCAAAGATAAACTGTTGGTATATAAATAGCGGAAATCTTTGGATCTGTGATTGTTTAAGCTAACCCCTTAACAATATACCTGATAAATCTGTGGGCAATATTTAACTTATTACTGTATATAAACCATTCATTTAGTAATAATTTTCGTTGTTATCAATTCTGTATCTGTCTTTTGTATGTACCTATAGTGAAATATAGCAAAGAAATTAAGACAATAGAAATAAAATGATTCTTGGCGTTTTGGTTTGTTCCCTTGAGACTTTTTAAGTAATAGCAGCCCTCCTAGCATACCAAAACAGAGATAAAGGTTTTCACAAAGGCTCACATTTATGTAAATAAAGACCTTTTGGTGTAAAGTATGAAAAAATATGAGTGAATAAAGGCCATTTTCGTCCAAAATATACAGTCAAAGTCATTTTACGCACTTGTTTTGTAAGGGGGTATACGGGATCTCCCCGATAAAAAATTGGGTAAGATTTGGGTGCATCTGGTGATATTTTCTTAGTTAAACTACACATGCAGAGGGGTAATGCAGAACAAAAGCCATCGCTTGCTTTTAGCTTGCACGACAACCAGCCAGAGCAAATATAGAGGTTTTGATTGAAAATTACAGGCTATTTTGCCGTTTTAAAGGTTTTCTGAAAAAGATTGTAAAGGTTTGCTCTGAAATTGAAGTTTTTCAAAGGTTTTATATGTTTTAGTAGGGGGCTAGATGTAAGATATCTAAACCATGGCCTGTATGGTACTTAAGGGAATATAAGGGGTACGTAGGAAAAGCATAAGGTCAAAATATATCGACCTAAATACATTTTGTGTATTACGAATGGTAGTAGGTGGGGGATATTAAGATGCTATGACCTTATTGTTTGAAATATATTTGCAGATCTTTTTATTTTGCTACCAGAAAACCAATTCCGTTTAATGAATGCTATGAATTGCACAAGTTTTCAGTTAAATGTATAACAAGTACAATGGTCGCGAGATAAACTGATGTTTATAGACAAAATATAAACTTATAAAGACATGTTTTTTTGCCTGTGGAAATCATCTTGTTACAATAACATAACAATCATGCTTATCATCGCTATGATTTCGTTTTACTATGGTATTCTTTGGTGGAAATTAATAGATTATGCAACCACTGTTTGTTTAGTTCTTCCACCTACACAATGTTACATTTCTATCTAGTTTGCCAATCATTGATATTCGATCTACAGAAGTCAACGCCTTGGTAACCTCAACCCGCTCTCCGCAGTAGCGTTCTCTTAACCTCTTTCGTCTTCTTAACCCTATCAGGCTGCAATCCTGGAATTCCTTCATCCAAAATTGGGTAATTTAAAAAGGAAAGGACACCCCATAAACTGCATTAGACTAGAAATCGTATTACACCCTGGCTCACAACAATGACCATTTCGTCATTATTTGTCGTTGCAAACATGTATGTTAATTATTCTTTCCCAAATACAGGTTAGTTAATTCAATTTGCAGGGATTATTTCTAAGGTTAGGAGAAAGCGCCTTGGACCCTTGATTAGGGGAATATGCAGCTCCATGGGAAATTTATCATTGGATATTTTGATAAAAAGTTTCTAAACTTCAATATAGAGATTCATAAACGTATACAGATTTGAAAATAAACTTTAAACTGTCAGATTACATTATTTAAGCAAAGACAGTTTTACAAGGACCGTAACATTGTTTGATTGGGGAAAATTTATGTCTAGGGGAAACAACAACTGTACGGGGAAAAGTCTCTGAGGTGAAGTGGCCAATAAACGGTCCCAGTTTCCTAGTAAAAAGACATATGATTTAGATAATTTGAATAAAATGTTCCCATAAAATTAAGATATGGGTATTTGCTTCATTTTGATACTGTAGTTCTAAGTCAGTTAATCTTGTTAACTGTGAGTTATAGCTGTGCGCGTAAAATCTCTACCGCATTTTAAAAGATATGTTTCTCAGGAAACAACACCCTCTAGCATACTGTATTTCAATTTTATTTCGTAAAAAGACGTCAAAATGCTTAATTCTGTTTGGGACAGGCAGTAGTGCATAAGTATACAATATGTTTTAGTTTCTTCCACGAAAGTTAAAAAGCAAGTATGTAATACTCACAAATCTTTGATATTTTCCTCATGATTTAAAATAGAATAAATAAATGTTGGAATGTAAATACGCTATTTTGCAAAACTGGAATTAAGAATCATTTAGATCATTAAGAGTAATAGGTTTTATTTTGACACCAAAATTGAAAGAGTACACCATCAACTAATTAAGGAATAGCCCCTTTCTTGCAAATATTCTTACCAAAAACTGTGAAAATTTCACCAAAATTTCCAATTACATCTACAGAAGTATGCATATGCAAATCATTTCATTTGCATAACTGTCCCGAAAAATAAAGATGAATGCTTAACCTTCAATTTGATACTAAAACTGTTAATCTATTCCAAGAACTATGCGAGATATGTCTGATTTCTTTTATGACCTCGCAGAAATTGACGACAATTCCATCAATTGTTCCGATAAATTCTTCAGAGTCATGAATATGCAAATAAGCCTCCACAGACTTAATTGCATACTTATTCTGAAAAACAAAAATGGATGTCTTGTCTTCAAGTAAAAACATTGGTTGTTTGTCTACACCAAGGACTGAGTGAGTGATAGCCGTTTCTTCCGTTTTACCAAAAAAAAAAAATAATACTTTTACAATCTATGTTTCCATGGAAACCAAACACTATACTGTACTGTAATTCAACTTGATTCTGTAAAAAGACCTCAAGTACTAACTTCTGTTTCGGACATGACATCTTACATATACAATGTGACCAATTCCTTCTAGGAAGCTGCAAAGCTCTGTATGTTTCAAAATTTTCACTAATTGGTGATATTTTCAGCAATTAATTAAAAAAAAATAATTAAAAATCGTGCATATTCAATTAAGCTTTTTTGCATAATTTTTCTTGAGAATAGATGCCTAGGCTTTACTTTGGTACTGAATTTGTGAATATACACCACCAACTAAGTGAGCTATAGCTTTCGTTCGAACTACACTCTGAAAAAATGACGAAAAAATGATCAAAATTTGCAATTAAATCTTAAAAATCATACATATGCAAATTAGCTAATTTACATATCTATACTGCAAAATAAAGATCAATGTCTAAGCTTCATTTTGATACCAACCATGTTTTTTTAAACCCAAACCTAAATGAATTATAGCGGATTGTTGAACTATACCCCTTATACCATTTATTTGTTGCACCTAGTTGACCTTTGACCTACTTAGACCTACTTCACCATTGATGCGACCAGAGAGACATGGCTTAATTGATTAAGGGGACATAGCTACATCGTATAAGCATTGTCTCTTGCTTGTAACAAGTTGTCCTCCCTGGAACCATTTTTAGGCCTCGTACAGAAAACTTCTCCTAGTCTATTATGATATCTAAAGAAATCTCAATATATTTTAAGAAATCTCGCCCTAAAGAACGTGTATCTGGTTTTGATGTCCTTAACTGAAAAAGGGAAAACATAGAGAAACAAGACGGCCAAGATGGCCCTGTATCGCTCCACTGGCTTTTAGACATTTAGACTACGAACTTCTTGAAGGAATACAATAGAGGTCTATTCAAAGAAGATTCATGCTACATCAGAATGAAATCCAATAAGTGATTAAGGAGCGGAAATGTTTTTAAAATTTTCTTAAAATTACACTGTTTCATATAGCAAAAAAAGCCTAGCCCACAACGGCCAAGCTTTTCATCCGATCGTGAAGGAATTTGGAAGAGATTATGCAAGGAAGATTCCTGTGAAGTTTGGTTAAAATTGGTCCTGTAGTTTTGGAGAAGAAGATTATTTAACAATTTTTCGAAAATTCAATTTAATTAAATCTATTTAAATTTAAGTTCTACACGGAAATTATTTTTTAAGGAATTTAGAGGAGATAAATGCAAGGAAGATTCGTGTGAAGTTTGGTTAAAATTGGTCCAGTAGTTTTGGAAAAAAAGATTTTTCGAAAATTTAATTTAATTTAATTAACCAAAATTTAAGTTCTACATAGAATTTTTTTTTTGAAGGAATTAAGAAGAGATTAACGCAAGGAACATTTCTGTAAAGTTTGGTTGAAATTGGTCCATTAATTTTGGAGAAGAAGAATTTTTAAAGATTTTACGAAAAAATAATTTAATTAAATAAATTAAAATTCAAATTTTACATAGAATTTATTTTTTTGAAGGAATTATGAAGAGATTAATGCAATTAACATTTCTGTAAAGTTTGGTTGAAATTGGTCCAGTTGTTTTGGAGAAGAATTTTTTTTAAAGATTTTTCGAAAATTTAAATCAAATGAAATATTTAAAATTCATGTTCTGCGCGGATTTTATTCTTTTAAAGGAATTTACTAGAGATTCATGCAAGGAAGATTTCTGTGAAGTTTGGTTGAAATTGGTCCAGTAGTTTTGGAGAAGAAGAATTTTTAAAGAGTTTTCGAAAATTCAATTCAATTAAATTAATTAAAATTCAAGTTCTGCATAGATTTTATTCTTTTGAAAGAATTTGGTAGAGATTCATGCAAGGATGATTCGTGTGAAGTTTGGTCGAAATTGGTCCAGTAGTTTTGAAGAAGAATAATTTTTAAAGATTTTTCGAAAATTTAAATTCATTAAATTAATTAAAATTCAAGATCAGCACGGATTTTTTTATTTTTTGAAAGAATTTGGTAGAGATTTATGCAAGGAAGATTTCTGTGAAGTTTGGTTGAAATTAGTCCAGTAGTTTTGTAGAAGAAGAATTTTTAAAGATTTTTCGAAAATTTAAACTTAAATTAATTAAAATTCAAGTTCTGCACGGATTTTATTTTTTTGAAGAGATTTGGTAGAGATTCATGCAAGGATGATTCGGGTGAAGTTTGGTTGAAATTGGTCCAGTAGTTTTGGAGGAGAAGATGTTTGAAAATTGTTTACGCACGGACGGACGGACGCACGGACGCACGACGGACACAGGGCCATGACATAAGCCCCGCTGACCTTCGGCCAGTGGAACTAAAAAGAAGGAAATGCTGCTAATCAGTATTTCCTCTTTTTGCCTCAATAGAGCTACACTGTACACAAATTATTATCTTCATCAAAATCTATTGTGTTGTCTGTGGTAGCTTTCGAACTGGGCGTTCCTATAATCCTGTTGTTTTGGAAAGTGTTGGAAAGATTTATATGGATTGCTAATCTATTTAGCTAACAATACATGGTCTGGCAGAGCATCATAATCTAAAAGCTAGAGATGCTCAGTCATGTCATTTTTTGTGAACCATACCTGATTTGTTTGCTGCGGAGTCATACGGTCTGGGTCGAAATAATACAAAATATCTAATGGCGCATGGACCTGTAGAAATACAAGATAAACAGAACTGAAAATTTCACACAAGATAGTTTTTGACAAATAATACATTGAATAATCAATACCCCTCTTATAAACATGTACGTAGCTCTGCTGTACCTGCTGTACCTGATGTGTTTGTTGTGGGTTCATACAATCTGGGTCGAAATAATACAAAATATATAATGTGCATAGTCCTGAAGAAAGACAATATAAACAGAACTGAACAAAGAACAACAGATAAGGGGGTTAAGGCATTGAAATTTTTGTTATCATATCTATTACCTTAAATCTAAACCCTATCTTATGGGTAATCATTGGAAAGTTCTCAATGAGACGAGTCCAAGGAGTAACCACAAAATATTGTATGTTGAAAATTTGGTAAAATATTTCAATATTCTTTTTGAAAAGCCCACTTATCTGTAGATTTGTGAATCGAACCTCGGGTGGATTTTTCCAATTGTTCCTATGATTTAATATACAAATTAGATAATAAATGTTTGAACAAAATTTCCAAAGTTAAGGCATTTATGAATGATATAATGTAGTTATCTCATATCTTCTTCGACAGCTGTATCACCATAGAACATAGATATTGTCACATAATTATATCGATCTGAAAACATGGTAGCATTTAGCCCTTTACAAAAACGACAAAAATGACCTGTACAAATTCAAGGATTTTGCAGACTGTAATTTTAAATGAACGAAAATTGACATTTTTGGTCATACTGGGTAGAAAATGTGGAAATTTATTGATTGCTTGTTATCTTGTGGAGCGTAAAAAATGTCACTGTGTGGGAAGGGCAATTAAGGTATTCCATCCATCATTAGACACTAAGCAGTTCTTGTTACTTCTGGTGTCAATTTCAGTTGCTATGGATGACGCCTGAAAATTGCCGAGAGTATACCATTGTCAATTTCTATTGCCACCCAAAGATGCACGAAGTGTTTGTATCGTATGTTGGATGGAATGCTTTATTTTTTTTAAAAGAAATGCAATCAGTGTCCATTGTCAGATTCCATCTGTCAAAGTGTTTCGAATCAAAACGATGGTAAACTTGACTTACTATGACGTACGGAAAGGGTCTAAAGACGAAAATAGAGTTATAGCTATTTTATAGGTACACCTCTATTTAAATACTGGTACACCTATATATATGTAGGTACACCACTATCTAAATACAGGTTTACCTACAAATTTAAAAGTACATTTCTAAAATTGTAGGTACGCTTCTAAATTTATAGGTATGCTTCTAAATTTATAGGTACACTTCTATTTGAATATTAGCGTAGCTCTGAATTACAGGTGCGCTCGTAATTTTTAAAGAAGCCAATCAGAGCGCTCGTCTTATCCTGCTAAAATTCTAGCCAAAATGAGATGTATACAAAACAGATTTTGATTGGTCATTCGAAAATAGTTCAAGGGTTCAAAAATAGATTTAGTGGTGCGCCTATAATATAGAGGTATACATATAAATTTGTAGGTGCACCAGTATTAAGATAGAAGCGTACCTAAAATTTTAGAGGTGTACTTATTTTGTAGGTAAACCTGTATTTAGATAGTGGTGCACATACAAATTTAAAGGTGTACCAGTATCTAAAATTATTATTTAATTGAGATTTATACCTACACTTCTACTTTCGACTTTAGACCCTTTCCGTACGTCATAACTTACCGCTTCATGCACTAATCCCGCCGCCACAGACAAAAAAACAAGTAACGCCATAGGTTGTATGGCGTAGAAACTGTATAAAACAATCGCAATGAATGTCGTCGCAGATTTCACCATTAAGTACATGTAGAGAATCCCTGTCGCTATGGTCCATGAGAACATATTAGCGTACAGATATTTGAAATCCTGGTCAAATTCAGACAACCCGGAACATAAATAAAGATGTATTAATCTAAATCGACCAATTTTCTCGGTGATGTCAGCTTTGTTCGTTTCTACCGACTGTTTTATGTACTTGTTGAACGCATAAAATGTGTCAAGAATCATATTTGAAACAACGACAAGGAAAAACACGGGTGTAACAACAATCATCATTAAAATGCACATTGGTATAATCAAGGATAGTCGAGTGACATATGTATCTGTAAATGGTACAGTGTACTTTTTCAACGCATCTGGAGGGTCGGAGAACACTAACACATAGAATACATGGACACTTGTCGCTGCCGTTACCAAAAAAGCTGCAAAAATCACGCAAACTGCCTGAATCTTGCTAAAACGGGTAGCATTTATCACAATTCCATCTTCTTCTATACGATTAACCATATCTTGCCACGTCTGAAGCGTTTTGTGGAATCGACCAAACCTCACACTGAAGATCTTCCAACATAAAATCAGATTCCACAGTCCTTGTAAGGTGAGAAACAATGACGGTAAAACGCCTGGAAATGTTGCCTGAAAGTAGTCCACCCAAACTAAGATTCACTCGACGTCGGAAAATTTTCGTGTGACGTCTTTTAAACATTTTCATTACGTATCCGAACCTATTCGGGTGACGTCGTAAACATTCGGCGGCGGAACGTTTCCGTTCCACCGCCGAATGTTTACGTCGTCGCCCGAAAAATTCCGACATCGCATGAATCTTATTTGAGGTCGACTACCTTAATATCTGTAAACAGTCTCCCGATTAAGAGAATAAACACGAGAAACAGAATTGTCTTGTAAATCCACATACATCCATTAACTTTATTGTAGCCTCTGAATCCGTAGCAGCCGCTTATAGTCAATAACGTGAATGTTGGTGTTAGTTTATAGTTCTTGTTGTCATGAAAGCATTCCATGCTTGATGATTCTCTGTGTTTACAAAATACAAAGAAAACCAATGTTAAAACTGTCTTCGTTCAAATCCACATACATGCATTAACCTTCTTGTAGCTTCTGAAACCGTAGCAGCCGCTTATAGTCATTAGTATGACCGTAGGCGTCAGTTTATAGTTTTTGTTATCACGAAAACATTCCATACTCGGTGGTTCTCTGTGTACACAAAATACAATTAGTAGACTACAAATCACAATTTTCTTCGATCAAATCCACATGCATGCATTAATTTTCTTGTAGTCTCTGAATCTGTAGCAGCCGCTTATAGTCATTAAAATGAAAGTAGGCGTCAGTTTATAGTTTTTTTGTTGTCACGAAAGCAATCCATACTTGAATGAAGATTCTCTGTGTACACAAAATACAAGAGGTAACCTACAAATCAAAACGTTCTTCGTTCATATCCACATGCATGCATTAATTTTCCTTTGGGCTCCAAAACCGTGACAGCCGCCGCTTACAGTCATAAGTATGAACGTAGGTGTCAATTTATGTTTTTTGTTGTCACGAAAACATTCCATATTTGAGATTCTCTGTGTACGCAAAATACAAATAATACAAATGTCAAAACTCTCTCCGTTCAAATCCACACTCATGCATTTATTTTCTGTATCCTCTGAATCTGTAGCAGCCGTTTTTAGTCATTAGCGTGAATGTTGGTGTCAGTTTATAGTTTTTATTGTCACGAAAGCATTCCATACTATATGATTCTCTGTGTACACAAAATACAAAAAGTAGCATACAAATGTCAAAACTTTCGTCGTTCAAATCCACAGACATGCATTAACTTTTTATCGCAACTGCTGAATCCGTAGCAGCCGCTTATAGTCATTAAAATGAAATTAGGTGTCAGTTAATAGTTTTTGCTGTCACAAAAACAATCAACACTTGAATGAAGATTCTCTGTGTACACAAAATACAAAAGATAGCCTACAAATTTAAAAAAAAAACTTTCTCCGTTCAAATGGTTCAGCAAAGCAAATTGGTCAAATTGTTTTCAAAATTCAAGTTATATTCAAAAGTACTACACTATCAATGAAAATATCACGATATGCCCAGATCAACTTCATGGTGGGGAACCACGTGACACAACAATTTGATAAAAATCGCCATAATTCTTTTAATACTTGACCTATTTGAATTTGGTTAGAAGCATAAAAGGTGAAAAAATACCAGGGATCAGCTAGGTTTCACATATCTTTTAAAATCAGCTGATAAAAAGGATTTTCGATCCACCAAAACTTCGATTGGTCGTCAATATTTTTTCATTAGCTGTTTTTTTTAAGATCCTCCACAGTCCAAAAATCCTAGGCGTTTCTCCTCCTAACAGATTCAAATATATTTTTTCAGACAAATACCGGTATTAACAGAATTTATGGACAATATAGATAGTTTAGTAAACTGATTCCCCGCCGTGAGGTTGTTTCTAGCCATAATTTATGGTTATCCAATCCTATAAGCATCATTACGATTTTTACACTTATGAGCCATACTAATGTGTTCATGGATTTTAAAAAATGGTTTTGAAATTTTAGAATTAAATCCATTGACGTTTCTTAGTATGAAATGTCTCTTTGTTTCGACAATATCCATTTAATGGATTTGGAAAGATAATATGCTCTTGTTTGATTGAAAAAGAACCGCTCTGAAAATCATATGTCAATATTCCTTAATAGCTTTTTGTTGAATGTTTTCTAAATACTGTCAGGAAAATGTTAAAAACTTTAATTTTTATTTGAATTATCCTTTTATGTCATCTACTGAATAAATAAATAAAAAGTTTTTTTTATAACATTTACCTTTTCCACTCGGCAAAAAGTTGTGCTATACATGCCATGAATTTGTGCCAACACCATTAACACCATTAACCAGACCTTTACTAGAGGGCGCAAATTTATACTAATCTAATTTAGACATCATTGCAGAATACAATCTAAAGTGAATTTTACATTTTTGGTCTTTGGTCTGAGTGGAAAGCTGAAAACATTGTGGAAGATGAAAGTAAAAAAAGGCTTGTCATAAGCAACGTCATCATTTTACTCAAAATTGCCGAATGCATCTATCATGTTGGGCGCTAAAAACGTCATTATATGGTTTTCCCTCAAATGCATTAGGGAGGATCAATTTGAGAGATTGTTCTATTTTCTGTACTAAATGATTTTTTTAAAGGCACCCTTTTGATTAAACTATGACTGCAAAAATGTTTACTTTTAGATGTATCTATTTTGGTACACTCTTAATAAAAGAAATTAATGAATTCGCTTACATTTGGAAACATTTTACACTTCTTTTAATGGTAAAAGATACATTTCAGATATCAATTAATTGAAATAATTGCATCAAAGGGACGTGTTTCATTTCTATTATTTTCAAAATGGATTCATTGTTATCAACTCTTTCCCTAACCACAAAATATTAAGATGGTCACATTCAAACAATGATACATATTGCAAGATGGTTGTTGATGAAGGAATGGTATATGGACAATACATCATGGAAAATATTTAGGCAAAAGCAGAAAATTTGCTGTAATCAGCATTTTTTGCTTTTGACTTAGTGTTTTCTCAAGCCTTTTTTATTTGGGGCGTCAAACCTATGTTTTGTCTAGGAAAGGGTTAAATAGTTAAATGTCACGAATAACGTTCTGGATTGTGAATAGAACGAGAAAATTTTGAACGGCAATTGGTAAAAGGGTACTTGTGGATTTTGGTGTTGTCCGTGGTCGGAAAAGCGAGCAAAATGTTCCGATCCGATCCTCCAGTGCGAATTTCGTGCTTGGACATTTCATCGACCCGAACATTCGGTACGAGTACTGGTTTAATTTCCAAGAAGCACAATCCAGAGGGATTGTGAGGTGTGTTTCCCAATCGATGTAAAATAAATGCGTTTAAATTTAAGTGTGGCTTTCGTGACAACCATAGAACAAAGTCAGCCTGTACATTACATGTAAGGTAATCGACCCCTAAGGAGATCCACGCGACGTTGGATTTTGTTTTTGTTGTTGTTGCTGTTGTTGTTGCCAAGTCGTCAACACGCTACGAATTAAAAAAAAAGTTAATATCATTACGGATGGAAACACGTAGAATACGCCTAATGTGGCAAATTTCGAGATTCATACAACATCGGAATTTTTCGGACGACGTCATAAAAGTACGGCAGTATACGATCTATCTGAAATACGTTTTGACGAGGAATACTTCCACACCGCTGTCGAGTTTAAGTTTATGTTTATTGAGGTTGAAAAACGACGCTATGCTGCTTCAAAACGAATTATATAGGTAGTAAAGAAGTCATAACAGACCAACTTGGATCCTGACCAGACTTTGCGTATTCACGGGCTGTTCAAGTTCCATATTGATCTTAAATGCTAGAAGCGCCCTTTTCCTAAGCCGATCTTATGAAATATGTAATTACTGTATTCTGACAAGAGTTACTGTTATGCCGTGTAGGCCTACAGATATTTCAATAAGGCATTCAATGATTCAGTGTAATTTGGATTTTTTTTCAATAAATGTTGACTTAAATGGAAGTGCTCTCGTTTTTTGTTTTATTTTTTTATTGAGTAATTTCCGGATTTTTTAAACGTTCTTTAATTTTATTCAGTGTTACATGTTTATTTAATTTTTTCCACAATTATTCTTGTTTTTAGGTCATAAACTATAAATAAAACGATTCTGTTTATACCGTTGTGCACAGCATAGCGTTTTGGAGATACCTATGATCTGTCAGTAGTATCAAGCACTGGTGGTGAACTCGACCAAAGCGATGGACGTTTTTCACTACAACAAGGTACAGATATTTTGCGTTTTCAATGTGAGTTTACAGATCTGATGGGATAGATTTTCTAATAACAATGAATTTGTTCTAAAAATAGACCGGGTTTGCCGATAAATATTGACAAACCGTCGGTGTTGTTATAAAATTTAACTATGTAATTGTAAATGTAACTATAATAGATCCACAATTAAACGAGAATAGTTACCGCTTTCTCGTTTTAATTTTACATAGGTAAAAGTAATAGTCCTACCTAAAAATAAACCAAAACAATCGTAAACCATTCTCGTTTAACTTTGAACGTATAATACGGCTTTATCGAAGCCGAAGTTACGATATTTTATAACAACACCGACGGAATACAATGATCGCGAAAAAACGTCCCACGCTTTGGCCGAGTTCACCACCAGTGTCAACGATCGGACGACAAATTCACCATAATTGCGATTTTGCGCCTTACTTGGTCGTAAGATCCTTGAAAATTCGGCATCTGGTTTCCGAAGATGGATTACGGGGTGTTGCATGAAGTGTTCTAAAAACATATTCCAAAGGAAAACAGTAACGATGAAGACAGTTACAGAAACAATGATTACAAATGTTGACAAACCTTTCATAATAGACATCGATTCTGACATAACGTATGCTGATCAAATTGATCAAGTTCCCGAAAGTTTAAGAATAAGAAGAACTTGTAATGTGAAAACTGATTTTGACGTGGACGAACAAAACATTGACATTTCTAGCACCAAAAGAAATGATAATAATACCTGTATTATTGACATAGATATTGATGAATTGGATGAAAACCAACATGTGCAAGGTCTCGAATGCTCTAGTTTTAAAAGAAGTGGTGATATGAATAACACTAAAGCAAGAGACTTACATACAACAGAACAAGATACCAGTCCCAAAATGTATCTACAGCCTATTCTGTTTCTTCTTGCTTGTGGAGGATGTTATACCTTCAACAGAATTAAAGGTACAGAGAACAACACAAAACGGAGAGGAGTCAAAGGAGTGGCGTCCTCGGTATATAGAACATTTGTTGGTATTACGGTGTTGACTACATTGATCAAATTCGTCGTTGGCTCATTCTATATCAAAGAGGAGAGTCTTGTTGAGAATGGTTTGTCCATAACCTGGCATACAATGTGTGTCTGCCATTACCTAGTCCATATAAAAGCTGACAGTGTTAAACGTGGGCACAGAAAGGAGTGTTTCGGAAGTTTTGACGATATATTTGATGATTTCAACAAGGCGGGGATAACTTTTCCTGCCGCTAAAGTGAAACGTTGGATGAAAAGAGCGTCAATTGTGGGCTGGATTCTAGTTTTGGCAAACATGAGCGGTAATGTACTACGAGGGGTCTTCCATGATCCGACACGCGACCTGTATAGTGCACCAATACCAGAACATCAAATAAATGGGGGTAACGAATTTCTTTCAATGTCAATATATCTTTTACTGTTTACTGTAGTTGCAATAACGTAACCGAAACTTTTTAGAATTTTGATCTGGGTTTCGGTTACGATTCCTTCCTATTCATTGCAATGGAGCAGGTGCTGGAGTGGTTCATTCCAGCAAGTTTAGCTTAGTCAAACTTCAAAATAAAGCTATCGAATGTAGTGTACATGTTACACGACAACAGGTGCTCCATTTTTCTGTCAATCCAGCGTAGTTTTAGATTGAAATCGCTTTCAAAAAGGTTGAAAAGTTGAAGCTGACTAACCACCCATTTTATTCTACTGAGACTTGAATTTTCCTTTGGAAGAAAAAATTGACAACAAAATTAATATTGTTGATACTTCTTACCGAATTTGCGACATGGAACATGTTTTATAGGATAATATATGTTGGTATTCAAAATGTATGCAAAATAATGTGTTTTTCCACTTGTTTGTCTTGCTCCAAAGAAGGAAGAAGGTGGACTCGTAGCCACAAAGCAATACCCATCACCAAGTTTGTGGCTACGATATCGCAGCTACGTTTACGGCACCCTATGTTTCGGGTACTCATTAGAAGTCTCATCGAGACATATCATTTTAATTTGGAATTTTACATTTCGAATACACTTATACCCTCTCACCATATGCTCTGTACTTCATTTTATTACAGCACCGTTTAGCTCCAATGAACTGTTCCTTGTTATATTTTACTTTGCTGAAATCTTTGTGACTACCGTATGGATGTCGTCGTTCGTTTACATTATGGCAATATGTTATCTGTTTATCTGCGCTTTTGATTCATTCAACGTCTGTCTTAAAGAAACTGTCAAAGGAAAATCTGTTCATATGAACTATGCTAAAGATGGTTGTCAGAATGGCCAAAGTGTTGAAGCATTTGGTGTCAATGGAAACAGTGGTGTAAATGCATGCAAACTAGATATTGATCGCGATATCTTGGACTATAATAAGGATGGCAAATGTGGTGTAGCATCTAGTGTCAAAGGAAGAACTGATGTGAATACGTGTAAAATAAATATTGAACGTGATATTTTGGATGAACATCTGGATGAACAAAGTGCCAGTATCGACGCCTCTAGCGCCAAAAGAGATGGATATGTCAATAACCTAAAACCAATGGACTTACCCAGAATTGCAAACTTCACTAACAGATACATTCAAGATGTCGACGCTTTTCAACAAAATCCTGGTGACTGCAGCTTGGTACAAGCTACAGTTACGAGGATTTCGTCGAAAAGCATCGATGTACACAAACTACGCCTCCTACACCTAAAGCTATGTGACCTTGTCGGAGACTTCGATGCAGATATGAGATGGCTTTTCGGTTCCACTTGTTTCTTGTATCTAGGATTGCTGTGCGTCTGTCTGTACAAGCTAGTGAAGACTCCAGAAATAGAGGCCTACACCCTGATGATGTACCTATTTTGGATGGGGACAGGGGCGGCTATACTTGGATTAGTAACGATTTTGGCGGCGCTTGTGAATGAAAAGGTTTGATTATTTTCATTAAATGTTTTAAGAGATAATCTATCGAAAACTTGCGTCTGTCTGTTCAAGCTGGTGAAGACTCCAGAGATAGAGGCCTACACCCTGATGATGTACATGTATTTATTTTGGATGGGGACAGGGGTTGGGCTAGTCACGATTTTGGCGGCAGTTGTGAATGAAAAGGTTTGACATTTTTAACCCATTCACGAACGAGACCTGGTGTCCGTATTATCAATGTTCATGCGATTATTTTTTTGCGGATTTACTTGTAACAGCAAACCTGATTGGCCCAATCTGATTTCTCTTGCAATCAGATGCCTGTTGCACAAACACGTGGTCGAAAGATCCTTGATAATATGGGACCACGGTGTTGACGTCCTACAGTTGGCGTCACATCGTATGACGCCGAGCCCGGATAGTTCAGTCGGTTACGTCGGAGTGTGTCAATCCTGGGGTCTAGAGTTCGAACCCCGGCTCGGCCAGTATCCATTCTGACAATTGACAAAAGTCATTTGTCTCTCACCAATGGGTGTGAATCATCTATGTGAGAGAGCAGCTGGAGGCTCGGTTTGGATATTGTGGTTGTACTGGTGCGAGAAATACCAGGAACCCACGGTTAGGTGCTCCAGCCGCCGCGATATGACCCTGGTAGTTGAAAACGGCGTAAAACCCCAATAAACTCAAACTCACATCGTATGACACATGTTTATATTTTGTTCAAATGTATAATTGAACATTGAACAAAATATAAACACGTGTCATACGATGTGGCACCAACTGTAGATAGAATAGGTTTGGGAAACATTCAAATGTCGACTTTAGGGTATACCGTATATCAACAGAATTATTGGAAAAATGTCAAATATGCTGTGATACATGTACCCCGCCGCGACACGGTTCATTGATTAAAGTAGCATCAGTAACCAAACTTCATGCAAAAGTTAAGCTAGGGACGGTAAGCAACGCCATCTTACAAATCACGTGATCATGGTTTGATCACGTGATTGTCAAGATACTGGATTATTTACACGTCACTTTTATTCGGTTTGAAGATATTTAGTCGATTTACGAGTAGCTCGTTGCAGAGATGAAATGTGAGAGCAACATAGGTCACGATGTGGGAAAAAGTGCATATTATCAGCTTGTTATCTTCTCAACGTGTTCCAGCTTCCTATTCATAATCGAATAAATATTTTTGAGGTGACTAAAAATTTTGCTTTGTGTGTGATCTATAAGTGTAAACCATTCGATGATTGTGTTGTAAACAAAGCTAAATTCAAACCTGTTTTTTTCAGGCACATGCAGCGCTAGATTGTATATTTCATGTTGATGTGATTAAAACGGAGCCGGACCAAGTCACACAGGTAAAAAAAAGAAAAATAGACAGTCCTAACGGACCGGACTCGCCCAACAGGTGTAAATTGTTTGTCTTGATTAATGCAACATTCAAAAGTTCAGGCTGCGCAAACAAACAAATGCATATCTACTTTTACGACAATGAATTAAAGGGGTCTCGATTTAAAGGGACCAATGCTAGATATCTTATTCATCAGAGATATAAAGATGTCTTAGAAGATCTTATTTTTGAATATGTGGGACTGTTAGAGTGACAACAAAGACACAAATTGCAATTTTGTTAATTCAAGGGCACATAATTCAGGATGTTATATTCCTATCAAACTTAGGATCACTCTAAAGCAAAGACTTCTACAACATTCTATTCAAATTTTACCTGATTGGTCATTATTTGTGAATGTAAAGAAGGTGAAATCAAAGTCGAAAACGGCAATTTTGTCAAATTCAAGGGCACTTACCTCTTGATTTAAGAGTCATGTCAAGCTGAAAAGTACATGCATGCAGGACATCATGGTCAATAAGAGTCTGTTAAAGTTTTGTGTCGATAGATTAATATTCATGATCGACCACTGACGAATAAAAATTCATGCATGGACCCTTTTTAAGAGGGATCGAAGAGACATCATCGAAAGTTCTTCATAGTGCATATAAATACTAGAATGAACATTCGCCGGACGAAAACAGATATTTGACGGACGAAATAAGTACACTCAGCAAAATTTCTAATCGGTCACCTTATACTTTGCGTCTTATACTTTGCGTCATAAATTCAATAAACAAACAATTCCAAACATTTTATTCTGGAACACTGTTGAAGAAATCAGTTTCTAACATGACTGTTGCAATTCGATTATTTTAAGACCTTTTAGTAAGATCTTAGTAAGATCTAACAATAGTTCTTAAACAGATACCCTCGCTTTAAAAATTCCCAAAACAAGAAGAGTAGTGTAAGCTTAAATAACAGCTACACACTAGCTTGTCGTGGAAAGGATAATGTTAAGAAAGTCAATCACAATCAAATTCTGTCACTCTGAAACTCACCACGACAGCGATAAATGAGCACATGCAAACTGATGTTAAGTTGTGGTCTAATTCGTTAAGAAGAAGTTGGCCAAGGCAGCCCTGATTAAGAGTAGGTAACGTCGCGCAAAAGCTAGACGGACATTTCGATGACGTCTGCAGATTACAACACATGAGTGGCTGCTTTCAACGAATTCCAACACTTTATAGCCTACTGTGCACAGCCTGGGCTGTAATTTTGCGTACATGTCGACCCCGCAGTCACCCTGAAGTGATTGAAGCCGGGAGGAATCTGTTCCTTTCATATGATAAAGGAAAATATAGGTCCTGGTATTTTATGGTAACTCGTCGTGTCCGTCTCCGATGGCGAACTGTAGCACTTCCGGTGGCCTGAAATTCCACGTGTAGGGTCTTTATGGTTAAAATAGGCCTACGTAAACGTTCTGGTGACTTGAAAATGGGTGGAAACAAATAATCAAATCTGCATAAAGAAAACAAGCCTCAATCGCCACCTACTTCCGGTTTTCTCTGCAACTAAAATTTACCAGTCTTAAACAAAGGCCCCGTTGCAGCATTCTGATTGCCCTACCTCGCACATCGTGTGTCATTCTGGTCATGTTATGTGTTTTTCTGACTAAACAGTCTATAGAGATTTTACGTGTTTTAACTGGGCCATGGCTTTTGTTGCCAAAACTTTTCACGTGCAATTCGGGAAAACGAAGTACATGGACATCTTCAACACCCCTCAATGTTTCAGCGCTCTCAAACATTCGCATAGTCAATGATATGGGCAAAAAATAACACATGTAAAATTTTACACTGATTGGTCGATTAATTATCGAGATATTGCAATTTTAAAAGGACTGATTAGAACTTTTGTTAAGTATATATTCGTCGGACAAATAATGATATTCGTTGGACGATACATGTATATAAATGCTTTTGACTCACGGTCCACCATGATTATGATAATTTTCAGTTAACCATGTTCCTGTCCAAGCTGACCGGGACACAAGTTGGCTTCACCACATGCGGACTGTTGACCATAACTAAGGACTTCATTCTATCTGTAAGTATGTAAATAAAGTGTTGCTTTTCTTCCTAACCCTCACAACTAAGCCCCTACAGCTTAAAAAAGTGGGGGTTCTTGAAAGAAAAGCGATTACATCAAAAATGGTATTTTTCGAGTAATCCTGTTTCTGTCGAAACTGACCGTGACTTGAGAAAATCGAGTTACCATCATTTCTGGTTTGAAAAAATATGAAAATTCTATGTATATTAAACAATTTCTTTTGTCATATGACATTGTAGGTATTGTTGAATCATGGAGTGAATTTGTTGGTGAATTTTGTACTTTTCTTGATAATTATACATTATTTGATAGTGTAAGAGTTAAACATCCATATGCATTGAGAAATAGTGGCGGGATATGTGTGTTTGTAAAAGATCATTTGTTAGAAAATGGTTTTGTCACGAGAATTTGTCCTGACTTTACTAATTCTATTGTTTTATATTTAAAAAGCAGCATTTATGATTTGATGAATGATGTCATCATCTTGTTTATTTATATTTCACCGGAAGGTTCGAGTGTTTATGATACTTTAGATGAAAAGAATGGCATTGCATTATTGTCCCAAAATATTGAATTTCTTAAGCACACATATCCTAATCGTTACCTTTTTCTTGCAGGTGATTTTAATTCAAGAACAAAAGACTTTTTAGACTTTGTTCCAAAAGATGATCTAGATATTATATATAATACTAATGTAGATTATGAATCTGATTACTTTGATTACCCACGTAATAATATGGATGTTAATAGACACAATTTGTTTGGAAAGAGTTTAGTAGAAATGTGCTGTACATTTAATGTTCATATTTTAAATGGTCGTTTATTCGACGATATAAATGGTAATTTTACATGTACAGCGCATGGTGGTAAAAGTGTTGTTGATTATCATATCGCTTCCACAGAATTATTTCCATGTGTTGACTATTTTAATGTTGTTGAACAGGATGACTCAGATCATTTTCCAATTTTGACCCGTCTCAAGTTTTGTCAATCAAGGGAAACAACCAATGAAAACGCATTACCGAGACAGTACGAGTTATTTCCCTTAGAAAGGTACAAATTTAAACCTGATTATGAAGCTGTATTTCTTCGTACATTTGCTGAAAATTTACATGCCATTTCTGAAAATCTTAAGATGTTGATAGTGGAAAATTTAGATAATGCTGTTTATTGCTTAGTTGATCTGTATAAACGTTCAGCCTATACCATGAAAAATATTGTTTATAAAACTTCAGAACCGCAGCTAAATGAAATATGGTGGGATAACGATTGTCAACAGGCAAAGGTTGAAAAATACTCGTTATTACGGAAATTTAGATTGAGCAATTCAGAAACAGATTACGAAACATACAAAAAGGCAAAAACTAATTTTAAGGAAATATGTAGGTCAAAAAAGACAGCATTTAACAAACAGAAACGAGAAAAATTGGTCAGTAAAAGAACCAATCCAGGCGAATTTTGGAAACTTCTGAAGCAAAATAATCAGTCAAATTTGGTACAGAATGCTATATCAGAAAATAACTTTGAAAATTGGCTTTTACATTTCAAGCAGCTACTATATAAACCAGAGGTTCGAAATTTGAGTGAGACTAGATTTGAAGAGGAAGCAATAACTCCTGAATATGACGAAATCTTGAATTGCCCTATCACAACGGACGAAATTGTGTTTAGGATAAACTCTTTAAAGACTGGAAAAGCATGTGGTCAAGATGGTCTGTCAGCAGAATTCTATAAATGTACCAAAGAATTAATAACCCCGTTTTTATTAATATTGTTCAATAATATTTTAGATTCTGGCGATATGCCGAAATCTTGGTGTGATAGTATAATAGTGCCGGTGTTCAAATCTGGAGTAAAACAAGATCCAAATAACTATAGAGGGATATCGCTTGTAAATGTTCTGTACAAAGTTTTCTCAAACATTGTTAACAGAAGAATTTATCATTTAGTTGATAATTTTCATTTAATTGATGAAAATCAAGCAGGCTTTCGTAGCGGCTACTCTGTTGTCGACAACATAATTGTTTTGCAAAGTATGGTTCAAAAGTATATTTGTAAACCACGTGGACGCTTCTATGTATTATATGTTGATTTTCAAAAGGCATTTGGTTCGATAGATCATGAAATTTTGTTTAAGATTCTTTTCAAACGAGGATTGAGAGGTAAATTATTTAATACGCTTAACTCAATGTACTCAAACCTAAAAGCATGTCTGCGTGTACAAGACAAAACTACAGAAGCATTTATGTGCAACATTGGTACGAGACAAGGGGACATTACATCACCGATAATTTTTAATTTCTTCATCCAAGAGTTATCTACATTTTTAAGTGAAAATTGTCCCGGAATCTTTATATCCGATACAATTTCTCCAATACAATGTATTCTATACGCTGATGATGTAGCACACTGCGCAGAAACTGTCAGAAACTTACAGTTACAACTTAACAAACTATGTGAATTTTGTAAGGATTTCAAACTTACTATTAATATGAATAAAACAGAAATAATTGTATTTAGAAATGGCGGTCCTTTAAGACTAAATGAAAAATGGAAATTTGACGGTGAGGATGTAAAAATTACTAATGTATACAAATATATGGGATTATTATTTACTCCAAAGTTATCATGGTCAGCTGCAAAATACAAATTAGCAGCACAAGCTAAGAAAGCTATTTATTGCATTAAATCATATCAACGATCATTTGGTTACTTTCCCTTTGCTGAATATTTTAAGTTATTTGATACTATTGTCGCACCGATCCTTACTTTTGGTGCAGAGGTCTGGGGCACAGAGTACTCAGAAATCATAGAAAACGTTCATTTGCAGTACTGTCGTGAATTTTTAGGCGTCAATAGATCAACTAATTCATCTGTAGTTTTAGCAGAGTGCGGAAGGAAGCCTTTATGTGTTATTTACAAACTCAAAGTAATAAAATATTGGACTAAAATACTTGAAATGTCTAATTTAAGAAATCCAAAACAATGTTATCTAATGTTAAAAGGACACGACGAAATTGGTCGCACAAATTGGGTATCTAAAGTCAGAAAATTATTACAGACAAACGGTTTTGGTGATGTCTGGTTATCCCAAGAATTAGGAAATCCGGAATTATTTTGTAAACTTTTTAAACAAAGGTTAGTTGATTGTTCTTTACAAAATTTGCAAGATTCTATCAATAATTCCTCCCGATGTGATCTTTATAAAAACATTTATACTTTATTAGACCCAGAGCGATATCTGTTGATGGATATCTCTCCGAGTCTAAGAAAGTATTTTGCAAGGTTTAGGTGCTCAAGCCATAAGCTTAATATCGAGATAGGAAGACACATAAATGTAGTAAGAGAAAATCGTATCTGTACATTCTGTCTTTTCAATGATAATGTTTCTGTAATTGAAAGTGATTTCCATGTTTTCTTCGAATGTAAGCAATTCCAAGCTGAGAGACAAACCCTTCTTTTTTCCTGGTATAATGGTATGAATAGTTTAAACAGTTTTTATAACTTAATGAAAACTAACAACTACACGACCATTAAAAGACTAACATTGTTTATATCTGCTATAATGAAATTTAAAGACAGTGATATTAGATAAAATACATTTTACATTTAACTTTTTTTCCGAACGATAAACTATATTTACTGGAGAAAAAATACAGCCTACAAGAGTCGATATCAATATTTCTAAATAATAGTGGGGAAAACGTTGAGAGAGAAGAAGAATTCGATGACTCGTTCATCGTTTTCTTCTTTTCTATCACGGTTTTCTTCATAGTTATACAGGACATAAAACAGGTGCTTGTCTGGAGTTAATTTGCATAGTCAATTACTCTATATACATGTAATATAAATCGAATTATATTTCCATTTAGAATAATGCATGAAATTTTATTTTGCAACTCTTGTAAAACATGTCAAATCTATGTATTTGTATTATGGGCCGGTGGCCTTTATTTACACAAATAAAGAACTTGAAACTTGAATCATTTTCTTCTTTTGCCTATTGATTTTCTCCTAGCCTCTTCTTTAAGGGACGTCAAAAGCAGGGTTTTTTTAGAATTACAATTAATTGATTAATTAATTAATTAATTAATTGATTAATATATTAATGAATTAATCAATCAATCATTTTGTCTTCCAGATACTTGGTGTGTTCCTGACCTATTTTGCCGTTCTCTACACTCTGTGAATTACAGTTGACACTCGTTATGTCAACATCGGTTAAATCGAATTTAGTTGTGTCGAAATGATCTAATTAAAGGAATATAACATTTCAATTTCTTTTTTCAACATATTACCAATCAACACATTTTAGGATGGTCCTAAATGAAAGCTGCTGCAGATAATAAAATAAATGTTATTAGAGATAAGATTTGTACACAATGTAGCTTTGAAAATATTGTGGCAAAAGAAGAAAATGCTGGTTATCAGCATTTTCTTCTTTTGTCTCAATGTTTTCCTATGCCTTTTTTGCGGACGTCAAAACCAGATCTTGTTAAGGAAAGGGTTAAAGTACGTCACTTCAAGGCTCTTTATTAAGATTATTTCATCTCATTGTAAATATTGGGAAAGGGTTAAATTAATTTATTTGGCGAGAATCTCGTCATGGTAAACATAGACCAAAAAGGGGAAAAGTTGCCAAATGGGAAACTATTTCAGTTCGAAGAGGAGATTTTCGTAACGGGTAAAAGACGGAGGCTGACACGAACCGATCAAAATACAACTGACCCCTTCCCATTATCGTTTTAGTCCGTACCCGCAGAACACTTCCGGTAATTCGAGTCTTCTCTGATGAAAATTAGCTCGTTGATATTTGGATGTCGCTATTTACACCAGAGCGCTGTCCCATTCAAAAACAAAAGAAAAGTCCGACAAGCGATATAACTTGTGTCAATTTCTTTTTGTTTTTGAATGGGACAGCGCTATGATGTAAATAGCGACATCCAAATATCAAAGAGCGATTTTTCATCACAGAAGACTCGGATTAACATTCTGTGGCAAACAATGGGTTTATGTAAAATTAACATTTAACAAGTATCTGGTGTTGTATGCAACACATAGAGTCCCCTACCGGCTTCACATTGACTCAATATGGTAATCAATAATCAAGTTAGCTTGCTTAGTTATTAAGTTATTGCAGGATCCATTTTTTGCCATATTTTCACTATTTCCGTTACCATAGCAACCGCACTTTTCGTCAAAGAACAAAGATAAAATGATGTGCATAATCTACACATTGCCATCTAGTCATATACCAAGTCTCATCAAATTAGCTTGCTTACTTATTAACTTATCGCAGGATCCAATATTTTTTGCCATATTTTCACTATTTCCGTAACCATAGCAACAACAATTTTAGTCTAAAAACAAAAATAAAATGATGTGCATAATCTACACATTGCCATATAGTCATATACCAAGTCTCATCAAACTAGCTTGCTTAGTTATTATCTTATCGCAGGATCCATTTTTGCCATATTTTCACTATTTCCGTTACCATAGCAACCGCACTTTTCGTCATAGAACAAAAATAAAATGATGTGCATAATCTACACATTGCCATCTAGTCATATACCAAGTCTCATCAAATTAGCTTGCTTACTTATTAACTTATCGCAGGATCCCATTTTTTGCCATATTTTCACTATTTCCGTAACCATAGCAACAACAATTTTAGTCTAAAAACAAAAATAAAATGATGTGCATAATCTACACATTGCCATCTAGTCATATACCAACTTTCATCAAAAACGCTTGCTTAGTTATTAAGTTATCGCGGGATCCAGATTTGAGCGGACAGACGGACGGACAGACGGACGGACGGACGGACGGACGGACGGACAGACGGACGGACGGACAGACTGACGGACGGACGGACGGACAGACGGAGGGCAAACCTATAGTCCCCTCCGGTGTGAACACCGGTAGGGGACTAATAATTGTATTAGATCTATAGTCCGTCTGATGAAATCAAATAAGGGGGCTATTTAAGGAGTTCGCTGCACCCCCCTAGGTACCAAGGTTGTTATATACCATTTTAAAGCTTGAAATATGCTGGATACGATGCACGATGTTGTCAAGTTGTAAACCTGTGCAGCTCCCGTGTAAACTCACAAATGTGTGGGTGGGGTAAGACAACACATAAATTATTTAAAATGCATTTGTCAAATAGGAATCGTCTTTAACCCAATAACTTAGGAATGTACTCTTTCCAATTCATAAAACCACAATCAAATAAACCAGAAGCGATATACAAAAGACATTTCAATCAATTTTACGCAGAAATAATGCTCATATATCTTGTCAATTTGCATATGGTGGGTGGGGTAATTTATGCACAGTAAAATACTTAGCCACACAAACAAATATTCACATTATTGTTCCATGAAACGTTTGCACAACCGTTTTTAGATTGAATACAACTTATTCCGGTCTTGGTAAAACATCTCTACCAAATATTTTAACAGATTTAAACAAGACACAGTTCTAGGCTTCTCTTGAAAATGACCCCTCTTTCCCTGTTTCTTACAACATAGTCCGTCTAATTCTTTGAAATAAGAGGGCTTTTTAAGGACATCGTTTCACCCCTAAGCATCGATGTACCAATGTTGTTATATACCATTTTAAAGCTTGAAATGTGCTGGATACGATGCACGATGTTGTCAAGTTGTAAACCCACGCGGGTCCTGTGTAAACACACAAATATGTGGGTGGGGTAAGATAACATATAAATTACTTGAAATACACTTTTCAAATAGAAATCGTCTTAAACCCAATCACGTAGTAATGTACTCATTCGAATTCATCAAATTACTCTGGAGTAAGCCAGAAGAGATACACAAAACACATTTCAAGCAATTATACGCAGAAATAATCAATTATACGCAGAAATAATGCTCAGATATCTCGTCAATTTGTATGTGGTGGATGAGGTGTTTTATTAATAGTAATATACTTAGCCACACAAACAAATATTCGCATTGATGTTCTTTGAAACGTCTGTATAACCGTTTACAGATGAAATACAACTTATTTGGAATTTAGTAAAACACTTTCACTCTATATCTTGACACATACATACAAGACACAGTTCTAGACCACACTTGAAAATGCCCCCCCCTCCCCCCATATCCTGCAACATAGTCCATTAGATGAAATCACACAAGGGGTTATTGAAGGAGTTGCTGCATCCGACCCCGTACCAATGTTGTTATATATCATTTTAAAGCTTGAAATGTGCTGGATACGATGCACGATGTTGTCAGGTTGTAAACCTGCGCAGGTCCCGTGTAAACACACAAATATGTGGGTGGGGTAAGAAATGCATTTGTCAAATATAAATCGTCTTAGACCCACTTTTTTGAAGGTTCTAAATCGAATGCATGCTGTTATGATTAAAATAACCAGAAGTGACATAGAAAATACATTTAAATTGATTATACGCAGTTTATACGCAGCAATAATTCCAGGTAGTTAGTCAATTTGCATATTGTTGCTAGATTATTGTTATACACAGTAGAAATCGTACTAGCCACACGTTTGTACAGCCGTTTAGATTAATTAAATAAATAAATATTAAATATATTAAATACAACTTATTTGGACATTGGTACAGGTGCAACATTTTTACCCAATTTAATAGATATAAACAAAACATAGTTCTAGGCTGCTCTCAAATGTCCCTTCTTTCCCTGTAGCTTACAATAATCTCTGCTTTAACCATTCATAGTCAGATAGTAAAACTTAATTTCTATGGATCACAATCCTTTCAAGAGCATCCACTGAAAATATTTTAGCATTCTTTGATATAATAGATATATTGATTGGTGAATCCAAAAGATTTCACTGTGATATCACTGGACAACACACTAATAATATGATAGCCTTCAAGATGGCGGCCAACAGTAGATATACACATGGACTAGATACATAGAACATTCATTTTGATTCTGACTTGATCTGGAAAATGAATACAAATAAATTTGAGGACAGTAAAGATTCACACAAAGATGAATATTTAAACTTTAAATAATGGTTAATAGGAGGGACGTAATTAATTTCTGAATGGCCCCTTGGGAGTAAAATACCTTCATGGGCTTAGCAAAAAATCTCTTTTGGAGAATCGTTTTGTTAAGTTCATGTTTCCACTCTCTCAAATTATTCTGTAAATTTCTTGATCTTTATCTTTATTTTATAAATTTACTAAAAAAGGGGGCAAAATTCAGCTATTGTGATCAAATGGGCCTTCTATGCCCTTATCGAAGATGTTGCAATTTAATTCTTTTAAGTTTTGCACTTTCAAATAAATCAGACCATTATATCAAGAGTTTACTGTCCTTGAAAAATTTCTAAGATGCTTTTTTACCAAATCTCGGATACCTACACATGCTACAATGTGTTTAACTTCTATTACAAAATCTTAAAATTCAATTGGTGATATAGCTGACCGAATGCAGTCATTTCATTGATTCTCTCGTCACTTATTTAGGGAAGATTAAACCAAAACGGTACTTAAAAGAGAGCTCTTATCTGATTGTACGGATCGATGTAAAGTTTCGGATGCTGTTTTCGTCTGTTAATACAAAAGATTAGTAGCTATTTTCTATAGGGGACGAAATGGTGTGAGTTAGCTGGGTCTTCGATGATGGTTTTAACCAATCTTTAACAAAGTTGGCTAGACGGTGTTGATCATACGACCTAGGGCATATACGAGTAAGGGACGTTTTGTTACATTGTAACTCCATGTAAGCATACACCGCCATTGTGGTCTCTCGTCATTAATTTGTATGATATAATGTGTGATGTATATCAAAACTCATTTGATTTGGAATTCTGAAGGACGGGAATTCAACACTATAAAAGTGCAAAACTTGATAACACTAGGTTACTGTTTTGTCACAAAATTGAGGATGATTAGGGCATTGCTCATAGATTTTAGTTCCATTGGGTTTTTTTTATATATGTATAGTTTGTCTTTATTTTTCTTCATTTCTAAACTTATATATGGTATTCTATGTCTATTGCAATTATATATATCATAAGTTGTTTTCTCCATTTATCCATCTGAAACAATTACATTATACTTTTGGCTCCTCTTTTTAATTTGGTCATTAACATTTTGCTACATCAATCTTGTGTACCACAACTAGTTTGTCCTATTTTTTAACGACATAATTGTTACAAACCTTTATTATTTGATGCAAGATCTTTATAATAAAAGTCTTCTTTTTAAGCTTTCCATGGACATTCACACTGACTTCCAGTGATGCTAATAATCATGTCTCGTCGAAATTAGGATTCACAATTTTAGAAAAAACCGGCTTTAACAAGTATCATAGTGACAGCAGTAGTTTTAGTTGAAAAGTTTTTAAGGCTAATTGATCAGATTATATAGAATAATATACGTTTATAATTCCCCATCTTATGGTGAAAAGTGTACCTATCATAGAAATATTATAATGATTATATTGTAACGGTTATTTTATAACGCAATGGCTTTCGAAATAATTTCGTTAAGCCATGCGTTCAAAATATAGTTTTGTAAACTAATAACCATCGCATTTCATCTGTTCCATCGAATTTGGATTACTACTTTGGATATATTTTGTTCTGGAAGTTTAGGTCCGAATCGGATAAATAAATCCCAATACATCTCCCACTCAATTAATGAATATATCGTTTTCTCATTAACGACAATGTATAAATTCTTATGATATATACAACCTTGATAAGCATTGTAATATCCATATTATCCGTATTCTCATTTTGTGCCATTAGGTACCAGTCTCGAATTGACTTCGTTTGAATTAGCAAAACTGACGTTTCAGACTTTATTTTACCAAACAATTTACAAATATAAACAAATTCTAAAACATGTTACAATTAGTTAAATAGATATAAAGTGACTGAGGCCTATGGTTACCATAAGCACTACATCCATCACGATTATAAGCTGTCACTGTGCGATTATGTGCACCGATAGCACATCTTTGGTGTGATCACCACAAAAAGAATATCTGTAATATTTTTTTCTGATCACAATGTAATCGTAATTAGATTGAGACTGATAACTCCAATTCTTGAGTGAACAGTCCCAATAAGCACCCATACTTCCCACAGTTTTGATGAATTTTCTTAAACAAAAAGTATTTACAAGTGCATCTTACATACCTACAGTCTAATTTGAAGCTTTAAAACATGTTTTAGTTCCCCCAATCTAGGATAAAACGTCGCTATTTTTTCAAATTCCACTGGCCCAGGGCCCAAACACAAAATGTAGCAAGACTCTGGGTCCTGACATCACTTTCTGTTTCATAAGAATTTAGTTTAGTTTATTTTTTAAATTCTTAAGGTAGAATCCTGAAGAAAGTTGAGTCCACTTTCAAAAAATTATGTATCCGTCATTGCCATTTTCTTGGTGAAATCGATTGGAATGTGTTTTGTATATCACTTCCGGTTATTTCAATCACAATGCCATACATTTGGGTGAGAAAATTTCTAAAAGGTTGGGTTTAAGACATTTCATTTTTTGTCTTACCCCACCCACATATTTGTGTGTTTACACGGGACCTGCATAGGGTTAAAACTTGACAACATCGTACATTGCATCCAGCATATTTCAAACTTTAAAAATGTATATTAGAGCATACATCGGGGTGGGATGCAGTAACTACTTCAATAGCCCCTCGTGTGATATCATCTAACGGACTATGTTGTAAGTTACAGCGGGGGGGCGGGTCAAGTGCAGTCTTAAAATGTGTTTTGTATATATCTGTTAGGATATAGGGTGACAGTATTTAACTAAGATCCAAATAAGTTGTATTTAATCTGTAAACGGTTATACAAAGTTATCACAGACAAATAATGCGATTATTTGTTTGTGTGGCTAAGTATATTATTGTTTATAAAACAGCCCATCCACCATAAGCAAATTGACTCGGCTTATAAACAATTGAAACGTATTTTGTATATCCAATCTGGTTTATTTGATGATAATTTTATGAATTTGAATGAGCACAATCCTAAGGTTGGGTTTAAGAAAATTATCATTTGGCAAATGTATTTCAAGTAATGTATTACCCCACCCACATATGTGTTTATTTACACGGTACCTGCACAGGTTTACAACTTGACAACATCGTGCATCGTATTTGGCATATATCAAGCTTTAAAATGGTATATAACAACCTTGGTACATCATGGGTAAGGGGTGCAGATAATTCCATAAATAGCGCCCTTATTTAATATCATCTTACGGACTATATTGCAAGATACAGGGACAGAGGAGGCATTTTAAAGATCGGCATAGATCTGTGTCTTGTTTATATCTGTTAAGATACTGGGTGAAGATGTTTTACTAAGATCCAAATTAGTTGTACTAATGCGATTATTTGTTTGTGTGGCTAAGTATTTTACTGTGCTTAAATTACCACTCCCACCATATGCAAATTGACGAGATATATGAGCATTATTTCTGCGTATGATTGATTAAAATGTGTTTTGTATATCTACTCTGGTTCATTAGATAGAAATTCGATGAATTCGAATGAGTACATTACTACGAGATTGGGTTTAAGACGATTTCTATTTGAGAATTGTATTTCAAATAATTTATATGTTATCTTACCCCACCCATATATTTGTGTGTTTACACAGGACCCGCGTGGGTTTACAACTTGACAACATCGTGCATCGTATCCAGCACATTTCAAGCTTTAAAATGGTATATAACAACATTGGTACATCGATGCTTAGGGGTGAAACGATGTACTTAAAAAGCCCACTTATTTCAAAGAATTAGACGGACTATGTTGTAAGAAACAGGGAAAGAGGGGTCATTTTCAAGAGAAGCCTAGAACTGTGTCTTGTTTAAATCTGTTAAAATTTTGGGTAGAGATGTTTTACCAAGACCTGAATCAATTGTATTCAATCTAAAAACGGTTGTGCAAACGTTTCATGGAACAATAATGTGAATATTTGTTTGTGTGGCTAAGTTTTTTACTGTGCATAAATTACCCCACCCACCATATGCAAATTGACAAGATATATGAGCATTATTTCTGCGTAAAATTGATTGAAATGTCTTTTGTATATCGCTTCTGGTTTATTTGATTGTGGTTTTATGAATTGGAAAGAGTACATTCCTAAGTTATTGGGTTAAAGACGATTTCTATTTGACAAATGCATTTCAAATAATTTATGTGTTGTCTTACCCCACCAACATATTTGTGTGTTTACACGGGAGCTGCACAGGTTTACAACTTGACAACATCGTGCATCGTATCCAGCATATTTCAAGCTTTAAAACGGTATATAACAACCTTGGTACCTAGGGGGGTGCAGCGAAATTATTTTTTACCTGGGTCATCAGACGGACTACTACAGGGAATGGTTTTAAACTATATCGTTTATCAATGTAAGAATCGGAAGATGAATGACGGAAGTAAAGAGAATCTTCACTTTTTTTCCAATTTCCACAAGATCAACGCAAGCGCTGAGCATGGATGAAGTCAGTTAACAGGGATGTATTTCGCCTTTTAGCTCTAAGGACGACTTCCGGTGGCTGTTGTGTGTGAGGGGGTCTTGTGGAAATAAGCTAATTAACTCGTTGTTGAACAATTTTTAAAAAGCTTAATGGGATTAACCCATGACGAGACACCAAAAGTTTAGACTGGGAAGAACAAAATTTAAACTTGTTTGGTATTTAACATTGTGGGAAATGAAGAAATTGCTTGTCACAAGAAATTTCTTCATTTTCCACGATGCTTTCTAAGGCTTTTATCTTATGGGGCGTCAAAAGACGTCAATGTGTAGTAATGGGATTCAAAGAGAACCAAACACAAATTTTAACAATATGCACGTGTAATAAGATTGTATATAATTATATAACAAAGTTTATGTTATGAAAATATGCTTAAAGCATCAAAACAACAAGAGGGCCAAGATGGCCCTGGATCGCTCACCTGATAGAAGTTTGAAACTTTCTCCATGCAGAACAAGACCCATCTTTTACATGGCCTAGGTATCTCTAAGAGTAGATCACGAAACTTAAGATGCCAGATTATGATCCAGCTGAAAACAGCATTCTTATTCTTTAATGATCGATATTTGTGGCTGTTATAATGAAAACCAAGTCGATAAAAAAACATCAATTTTGTCATAATCCAGGGTACATGACTCTGTTCTGAAAAAGATATTCTCATCAACATTATGTCCAAGTTGTTTTTTGATTGGTCAATATTTATTGCTGTTTGAGTGAAATTAAAAACGAAATCGGCAATTTTGTCACATCAAGGGCACACAACTCTAGCTTTTTTAGTCTGATCAATAGGAAAAACGAAATCATATTATAAGATCTCATGGTCACCAACATTGTGACCAAGTTAAGTCTTGATTGGTCAATATTTGTGTTTTTTGAAGTGAAAATAAAGTTGAAAATGGCAATTTTGTGAAATTCAAGGGCTAATACATGTAACTCTGGTATTTCTGGTCCGATCAAGCTGAAAATTTAATTCATTCAGCAGCTTATAGTTAGCAACATTGTTGACACTTTTTGTCTTGATTGGTCAATAAATGTAGATGCTTAAGTGTAAACAAAGTCGAAAACGGCAAATTTGTCCAATTCAAGGGCACATAACTCCGGACTTCCTTCTTCGATGACACTGAAAATCGAACTCATTCATTATTGTATGGTTACCAACATTCTAGCCAAGTTTTGTCTTGATTGGTCAATATTTGTAGATGCTAGAGTGGTAACAAAGTCGAAACTAGCTATTTTTGATATCAAAGGGCACATAACTCCGGACTTCCTAATCTGATCTGACCCAAAATCATACTCGTCCAAGAGCTTATTGTCATACATGTTTTGACCAAGTTTGGTCAAGATTGGTCAATATCTGTAGATGCTAGAGTGGTAACAATGTCAAAACTAGCGATTTTTGATATTCAAGGGCGCATAACTCCATAACTCCGGACTTCCTGATCCGATCTGACCCAAAATTGAACTCATCCGAGAACTCATTGTTATACATGTTTTGACCACGTTTGGTCAAGATTGGTCAATATTTGTAGATGCTAGAGTGGTAACAAGGTCAAAACTAGCCATTTTTGACGTTCAAGGGCACATAACTCTGGACTTCCTAGTCCGATCTGACTCAAAATCGAACTCATCCGAGAACTTATGGTCATACATGTTTTGACCAAGTTTGGTTAAGATTGGTCAATATTTGTAGGTGCTAGAGTGGTAACAACAAAATGTGAACAGACGGACGGACGGACAGACGGACAGACGGACGCCGACGGACAAAAAGCGACCACAATAGCTCACCTTGAGCACTTCGTGCTCAGGTGAGCTAATAAATCTTTATCATTTCCCAAACAATTCCTAGTTTTCTCTAACCTTGAGAAAAGATCGAGACATAGGCATGAAATGCTGATAACCCGCATTTCCTCCTTTTGTCTCAATATTTTCAGCACTATCGTGTACCCGGATTCTATCGTTATGGAATTCATTTATGTTGTTTGTAGCGGCTTTCATAACGAAGCAATCTTTTTGATGTTTTGGGAAGAGTTAGAGCATCAAAATAATAAAAACTAATAACCCATTACCACTGGTCCAAATTGAAAGATGTTGCAGACAACAATTTCAAGTGAATGGAATTTTACGTTTTTTAGTCTTTTTGGGTAGAAAACATTGTGGGACATGAAGAAATTGCTTGTCACAAGCAATTTCTTCATTTTCCATAATGTTTTCCTGGGTGATTATCTTATTGGGAGTCAAAAAGAGTCAATGTGAGGTAATTGGGTTAAAAATATCTAAATCAAGGAAAAATAACATTATATAAGACCAAATAGTTGATGAAATATTAAACATAAATTTATGACGGTTATCTTAACGCAGATTCCAGATTCCTTTACCCAGATGCAAAGTTTTGGACTGTTCCAATTGACCCCTTTCAATTATCGTTTTAGTCCGTACTATGAGCCACTTCCGGTGGCAAACAAAGGGTTTATGGGAAATTAACATTTAATACACACATACACGGTTCCAATTTGTTACTAAAAATAGCAACATATCAGTCGGTTTCTTTATGCCAGATCGAGGCAATTCCGAGCAAAGCATCCCACGTGCAATGACAACGAACCGTGATTGGCCATACTAGTAATTGTCATCAAAGGACGACTTCCATAATTGTCATCAAAGGACGACTTCCGGTGGTGGTTGTTGTTGTTGTTGTTGTGTGTGTGTGTGGGGGGGGGGGGGGAGGGGTCTTAGTGGAAATAAGCTAATTTGGAAAGAGGTGCTGACAACAAATTCAAGTTTATGATTTTTTAAAAATCTTGTCATTTTTGGGGTAAGAAAACATTGTGGAAAATAAAAATGAAATTGTTTCATTTTCTAAAATATTTTCTAAAACCATTATCTTTCAAACCATTAGGCCCTACTGAACAATGACGCTTTTTGACACCCTAGAAGAAAAAGGCTTTGAAAAACAATGTTTTCTACCTAAAAGGACCCAAAAATGTTAAGTTTCTTTCACTTGAAATTGTCGTCTGCATCATCTTTGAATTTTGACAACCCAACGCCAAAGGGTTAAGGCGTCAAAAAGTGTAAAATTATGGAAATTGGTTAAAGATGGAACGTTTTCCATGTAGGCAAACATTTTTTAAGGATTACAACCCATCATTAACTACAATAGTTTGTGCATCTTTGAGGGTCATCCGTAGCAATGGAAATGACGAGGGTATCACTCGTCAATTTCCGTTGCAACGGATGGCGCCCAGAAATTAACGGGGATATCTCTCGTTAATTTCCGTTGTCACGAATGATGCCCGAAGATGCACGAAATGGTTTGTATTGATGATGGGTTGTTTTCCTTAACCTTATACTAAATGGCAGTTCATTTGATCGAATTTGAACATTTTAAGGTATTTCAATCCATCAATATCCACTAAACACTTCGTGCAACTTCTGGCGTCATCCGTGATAACGGAAATTGACGATTCCAGATGATGTTCGGAATTTTAAATCTGTTTTGCCTAGTCTATATCCGGGCGTCATCCGTGACACGTGAATTAACGAGGGATACCCTCGTCAATTTCCGCTGTCACGGAAAACGCCAGAAGTTGCACGAAGTGTTTGGTAGATAATGATTGATGGAATACCTTAAAGTAAATAATCAGTCCTTGTTATCACCATTTTTGTCGTTCTTGGAATTATCCAGAGATTATCTAAAGCTTTTCATGTTTGGACTAAAAACAACAACAACAACAACAACAAATTTGGCATCGACATCAAACAGAACGACAATTAGGCCATCATTTTACTCTATCAATCAATATACAGTCGACACTCAATGTGTCGACATCAGATAAGTCGAATTTCCGCTTAATTCGTAGTGAAAGTCTGGTCCCATCCTCAACCACGGATATCAAAAATATTAAACGAAATTATTTTGAAATAAATGTAGCCATTGAAATATAGCAGGGAAATGAAAGAAATTGCTCATGTCGAGCAATTTCTTTTCCTTTTCCTACTATATTTCAACCATGAACATACTTGATGAGCATCAATAACGGTTAGAATTGTCGAACTCCGGATATGTCGAAGTATTTTTACGGTCCCTCTGACTTCGACACAAGGAGAGTCGACTGTATGTTATAAAACACATTGTTTTTGTACTGTAGAAACCATTTAGCGACAACGAGAAAATATTGATGATATCGGGGATTTCTATGTTGTCAATTGTAGACTTTCTGTTTAGTTTTCAGATACATTTATTTCGCCCTCTGTAACATAGCATAAACTCTTCAATAATTCTGTTAAAGCAACAAAAATGTGAATTCGGTTTTGAAGCAGAGAAGGTGTAGACATGTCGGAGATTTGTTGCATGGGATGGATCTTTTAAACATCCCCTGATAAACAAATTAATACAAAACAAGCAACTGAAAAAAACGTTTTGGACGACCAAACAGAATTGGTCGTCCAAAACGTTTTATCAGCTGCTGTTTTTTCACCTTCTCTGCTTCAAACCTTTTAAAATCGATCACGTATTAAAAGAATTAAAGGTATATATTTTTTTTCGACAATACTGTGTCACGTGATTCCCTACAGCGGATCTCCAGAGAATATACCATGTGCAGAAAATGGTCCTTAGCATGTCAAAACATCGTAATCACAGCTTGAGCAAGTCATAGTTACAATGCATTTAAAAGCAACTTCCAATAAATATACGATTTAATTATAACCGTAATATGTCCATTTTTAAAACTAATTCTGGTTTTTTTTTGTTTATAAACTAACATGACTAAACTAAACAAGGACATTTATTATGTTATGGCATTTTTCAGATCTTTGTTCATTTAGTTCATAGATACATTAGAAGAATTTGATCGTGAACATTATACGATGGAGTAAGAATGTGGAAAATGGCAGTACCGATAATTATCCTTACATGGGCCTGTTTCATCAAAAGATTTAAGACGTATTTTTGACTTACCGATGACTTAAATACTCAAATTTCAACTAAAACATCACATTTATGTGTAAGATTTTTTGTTACATCAATGTTTGCATATTTTGTAATTTTGGGGAAAATTTACCCCACCCACTTTTAGCTATGACTACAAGCCTAAGCTAAAGACTAATTCTGTGAAGAAATACATATAACTCAAGAACAGGTTTCTGGGCAATTTTTAAGTATGACTTCAACCACACAAACATACCTTTTGT
Organism: Fragum sueziense; assembly: GCA_963680895.1. Classification (NCBI taxonomy): domain Eukaryota; kingdom Metazoa; phylum Mollusca; class Bivalvia; order Cardiida; family Cardiidae; genus Fragum; species Fragum sueziense. Next base: position 25,920,914 of record OY804593.1, read on the forward strand.
ATTTTTAAAACTTTTTTTTCACTTGTAGACAAAACTTATTTTGGTGATTTTTAGCCAATTTTTGCTATATTTATGAATATTCACAAAAATACAAAATCAAAAAGCAGTTTATTATTCATGTAAGTCAAAGTGCAATTTATCAGCTTTATTTTGATACCAAAATAATTGTTTTAGCTTAATAAATGATTAAGTTATGGGGTATTTTAGGAGGTATGTATGAAAAGTGCACCGAATGACCTTTGACCTTGATTTTACAAAAATCCTACCACTTTTCAGCATGTCATCCACCCTTAACCAAAGCATGGGACCCTAATATATTGAGAAATACCACTCCAATTTTTATAGGGCACCGGTTGCAAGAAAAGTTCCATACCAGGACCTGGCGCCTAGACTATACTGCTTAAAACAACAATAGCATAACCCATGTTTTGATGGATTGTCGATACGCGTTTCTTGCCTTGATTTTGTAGTAAGACACCAGTAAGTCAAAAAATACGTCTTAAATATTTTGATGAAACAGGCCCCAGATCAGTTTGTAGGCCGACTTGATTTTCTGTGCTATAATTTTCACAAACTGTACCTTAACCCTTTCCCAATACGCAAAATGTTTGAATTGCACAACTCAAAAGTTGCTGGAGATGACACAATGGGTATTATCAAAGATTGGATTCATGTCCAAATAACACAGAAATATTGAGACAAAAGAAAACATTCTGATTATCGGCGTTATCCTCTTTTGCCTCAATGCTTTCCCAATCATTCCATATTAGGGACGTCAAAACTGTCTTGTTTGATAAGGGTCAAGAAACATACATTTGTCGTCTGCAGCAGCTTTCAAAAAGGACCACCCTAAAATTTTGTCGTACGGAAAAGGGTTAATCGGATACTGCCGAATTATTGTAACCGACATTGCATTTAAAGTTCAGAAGATTTGCGACTCGTGAAATGGCAAATTTACAGGAGGTTTCCCTTAACCCCTTACAACACAATGACTCTTTTTGACTCCCTACAAGATAATGACTTTGAAAATATTGTCGACAAGCAATTTCTTCATTTTTCACAACGTTTTCTAACCAAATAAGACAAGTAAATAAATTTAATTTATTTGGAAATTGTTGTCTGCAAAACCATTCAAATTGAAAGTCCACAGATTAGTCGTCCGGCAATGGATTAATGATTAATTCTTCTAACGTATCTTTCTGTACATCTATTGGCACATAGTTATTACAGATTTCATTTGACACGACGAAGCTTTGGCTTTCATTACATTAATTACACCCCTCTGAATTCTGTTATAATGATTCAGTAATATTTTCTTGCATACATTTTATATCTGTGTACAACGATGTATTTGCTGAACCGAAGTTACCGTGCGATCATTATTGTCATTATTGCAAACGATTACGTTTGTTTATAAATATTCACAGCGCACGGTAACTTCGGTTTAACAATACAACTCGTTTTGGTGTGTGTTAGGCTATTTGCAAAATATTAACACGTTTTGCATAAATGTCAGTGTCGTCATGCCATGTCAAATGATATCAGCAATACGTTGGCAAACGTCCATTAAATGTCTATCTAACTAAAATTGGAGGTACTTGCTGCCCAGCCAAATTGTGCGACGTAGTAGGTCAGCATATAGAGCTGTTCAGCGAACGGAATGGGGAAGCCACTGTGGTCCAAGATGACCAGAGAATCCGATAGGACGAAGGTACAAGCCCCAATGCACGCCAGCATGACCGCCTTGTCCCCCGGATACTCCTCCATGGCCGCGGCTGATTTCCAGCCAGTGAGGAAGAGAGGTACCAGGTAGATGAAGACGAAAATGATCGTAAAAATGGAGTCCAGGTTGCTCGAGAGTGCTATAAACATGTTGAGAAATAGGAGGACGAAGAGTGAAGCCGAGCTGCTGCTCCAGCCCCTGTGTCGCCCGCTCACCTCGATTGCCAGAAAGTAGGACATATGTACCAGAACGAAGATTAGACCACCTGGAATGAAAATCAGAGCTCCATATAAGAAGGGTGACGACTTTTCAAACTGAAATATTTCACATACATTTCATCAAACCCTTTGTTGTGGGTACTCATTAGAATCGTCTCGTCGAGACGATTCAAATGAGTACCCACAACATAGGGTTTGGATTTGAAATAAATAAATAAGAATGTCTTCACCCCCTCTAGTCCTATTTATAAGCACTGACATATTCTTATTCTTTGTCGCAATGTCAGGTCTTATCAGATCCGCCATTTTTTATATAGCACTTCCGCCAGCGGAAAGCAGCGGAGGTTTAGCCCTAAAACTATTATCTCTGGATTCGAAATTTCCATCTAAAAATGGTATGTATAGGAAGATAAATCAATTGTTTTTCACTTCAGTATAATTTTAAAATAAAATTGTACATTGTTTAATTTGAATCAAACCAAATGTCCAACAACCGTAAACAAAAGCAAGATGGCCGACTCGCTCGCCAATTGAAATGAAAACATGTTTCAAAGGCATAAATCAGTAGACAAAGCAATATTTTAGTAACATTAAGGTAGTTTTGAACATTATATAGTTGTTTTCCATTATTTATGTCACAGTTTACCTTGAATAGGGACTTTGGATTATTTTACATTTGCTATACAGAACAATCGCAACCAGCCTGGACTACACCCCCTCTTACCTGGAATGACCATGTATGGTATAGTGACGAGTATGTCACCAATGAATGACGCTGATAGGCTGAAAAGTACGCAGAAACTGTATACGTCATCAGGAACGATGGTTTCCAAGGATACGGTTTTTGTTTTGTTAGGAAACTGCGATTTTGTGATGATAACGAATCCGATCAGTGATAGGATAGGAAGAACCTTGAAAATAACGCCTAGAAACGACTGGGTGGGGTACGGCTGAACCAAGTAGAATGTGGTGGTCACGATAAAAGGCAGGAGGCGCAGTTTGGTCCTCTGGTCAAATATAGATAGTCCGAGTTTAATTGCTTCCATCTTTCATAAAATTCCTGAAAATATGAATAACTTGAATAAGGCAACGTAAAAGGACATAACATTCACATTTCAATGCGAGCTTTTCCAGATGGCCAGGCGTCGGCGTTGGGTCGGCCTAATACTTTAGTTGTAAAAGTTACAAGACAATAAAGTCATAGACTTATCAAAATTCAAAGATGTTACGGACGACAATTTTAATTGAATGGAATTTAATGATTTTATACAGTATGTTTTGGTAGAAAACATCAAATGTTTTAAAATGTGCGAGCATGGTTTAAGCCAGTATTCCACTCAGTCAATTAAGATGCTACGGCCCCACAGGCACTACGGCTTCGAGAAAATCTGTGCGATGCCCTTACAGCTTCAGAAGTACCCCAAAGCTTAAATTCTTCAAATTTATCATGAAATAGAGGGGTTGAATGTCTTTCGTGTCAAAAATGGATAAATAAGGCGTTTTGTATAATTTTTAAAGTAATAATTTATGTATAAAACTAAAAAGCATTGTAGGAAAAGAAGAAATTGCAAAAAAATAGCAATATCTTCTTTTCCCATAATGTTTCATACAGAATTAATTGCATACATAATGTATTTAAAAGATTTGCATATTATAATTAAGAAAGTCCTAGTTTAATAGCTTCCATCTTTTAAGGGTTCCTGAAAATGTAGAAGAATTCACACTTTACCAAACAAGACCTGAGGTGCGTTCTTTAGAGCGAGATTTCTTGAGATGTCTTGAGATTTCTTAAGATATTTTAGGATAAAGCGCTCTTTAGAGCAAGATTATTAAGACCCTCAATGGGAGGCGCCATTACCCTTTACTTCATGCGGAATCCCGCGGTCAACTATATAGAAACAATATAAGAGACTTGACCGAGATGTTCCGAACGCCCCATAATTCATAAACCGCGGCGTTCCGAATGCTCCATACTTTATACAAATGACGTCATCATGACGTCATTTGTATAAATATGGAGCATTCGGAACAGCTCGGTCAAAGTCTCGGTCTTAAAAACGCTTTATCCAAAACACCTTTAGAAATCTTAAAAAATCTCGTTCTATAGAACGCACCTCTTGTTTTGACTTGACGTCCCTAACAGAGAAGAGTAGTGAAATCATTGAGTAAAAAGAGGGAAATGCTGATAATCATTTTAATGTCTGTAACTGCTTTCATATTGGAATATAGTCTAAATGACTGCAGTTTGGATAAGGGTTAAATGACGCAATCCTTAAATTTTGACGTTTGGGAACGTGTTACGATAGTTCTTCACACAATGTGCGGAAATTCTGACTGAAATATGCGGAACTATTCAGTAATACAATGGAATCCACTTTAAGCCCGTTGTTATAGTGATAATTTGTCGGATAATTATCTACGTACATGTAATAAACTAATAGCTTTTTACGATTATTTTCATGGAATGGCACTGCAGATACATGTAATGACCCTATTCAAGAAAAAGTGCACATTCCCACAATTAGTTTTAAAGGGACATTTCATTCCAATTTCAATTTTTTAAAGTATGTCTTGATGCCAAGACTGGTTATTCTAATGAGTATAAATACTATTAGTTTTTTTATGTTGTTGCCAATAAGCGACAAACGCGCATTTAAAGTTGAGACATAATCGATAAATTGCATATAAATCCAAACTGTTGTCCACAACAATTTGTTCAATTTTAATACAAAAATAAAAATTTCTCGTAAACGGTGCAATATTTTGGCTTGAAATTTTCAGAATTTTCATAAGGAAATATGCTCTTTCAGATAAAAATGAAAGTAAAATTTATGACAAAAAATTCTGAAATGTCACTTTAAGAGAAAGTATCATATCAAACGGAATGAGACCAACTATTTAATAAGTGTGTGTGTGTGTGGGGGGGGGGGGGCTTGGTGTGTCTTAAAACTTTATAATCAATGCCACGAAATAAGCACACATGAGTATAATGAGCAAAATCAAAATTCATTAAAAGCTGTAGAAACGAGGTTTTAGTTGAAAAGCAGCGTATGGCGCTGTGTCGACTTTGATCAGGATAAAGATATCCGGAAATCCGAATGACAAAATATGTTTCTATTTGTTTGTGAACACTATACTTTTTAATTAACCCTTTCCCAAACGACAAAATTTTAGGGTGATCAACTTCAAAAACTTCCTCAAATGACAAAATTGAAGTTATTAAAGGTAGAATTTGTGTAAAATATGGTAACGAAAATATTGAGACAAAAGGAGAAACTGTTGGTTATCAGCAGTTTCTTCTTTTGTTTCAATGTTTTCCCAAGCCATTTCTTCTAGGGACGTCAAAATCAGGTCTTGTTTGGGAAATGGTTAATCGTCTTAAAACAAGATATAGTTTTGATTTACCTAATAGAAAATGCCACAATGCCATTTTTTGTCGTTTAAGAAAGGGTTATCAGACTACTTGTAATAGGATAAGCGTCATAATATTCAAATGAGGCATATTCTATTTCGGGTGAAATTTAATTAGTGAATCGCTTTGACTAAAATGTTATATATGAATATTTCAAAACATGTTGTTTTTTTAACATAACTGCAGATTCAGCAAATCGTCATTGTAAATGCAAAACCTCGTATCTCGATTTTGGAAAATTGTAAAGGGGGTGGAAAAAAGGGTAATAACTTTTCTCAAACTGAAATGTTTTACTTGAAATTTGGACATTTAGTTCACAAATAATGTGTCATTAATACTGATTAGTAAAAATATCCCAAAACCTGCAAGAATTGTCTTATTTGTGCACACAAGTTTGTACTTTAAAAATCGCACAAATCGACATACGAGGTTTTGCATTTACAACGACGAAATAACTCTTTCACATCAAAGTTCAAATCTTTAATGGCAAATTTCGGCAAAGCTTTTTGCCTTTGGCCATAACATATAATACATACATAAATAAATAAATAAATATGACAGTCGTGAAAAAAGAACAACATATACACAAGACAAAATTAACAAAGAAACATATGCAAACATATTAAGGAAATTGTCGATTAAAAACTGACAATTGTTTGATTTTGAAAAGGATAAGTATTTTCGAACGTTTTATGTAGACATACTATCATTTAGGAATTGCATTCTTTGTTCGGTAGCATATTTGATAAAATTCATCAAATTGTAAAGACGTTGTTTACTTGTAGTGCTCATGATATTTTTAAATTTATTAAGCGTCGGCCATGTATTATCTATGCTATATTTTTGTCTCAGATTTTCATATTTTGGACAGCATAACAGGAAATGATATTCGCTTTCAATGCTGGAAGAGTTACATAATGTACAAAGCCTTTCGTTTATATTCTGTTGTATGTGTCTACCTTTTTCAATATTCAATTCATGTGAAGACAGTCTAAATCGCGCAAAGAGTTTTTGTGTACGCTCATTTTTTGAGATTATAAGATATTTTTCTAATTCGAAATTTGTTTTAAATAGTCTATAGTACCGAAGTTTATTAGACTCGTGTAATGAGGTGTTCCAGGTTTGGATGTATTGGTCTTTTATTCTCTGTATCACTACGGATTGGTAATTTTTTGCTATGTCAACATTTTGTGTTAGAAAGCCGTATCCTAATCTTTCTAAAAGATATGTGATTTTTGAAGCCCACGTTTTATTATTTATCAGATTAAGTTGTTCAAAGAAAGCGTTATACATTAGAGAATTTCGTTTAGATATAATTGTGAACCAATATTTTATTGACCTTTCTTTTGCTATGTTGGATAGTGGGTACCGACCAAGCTCGCCGTAAACGGCTGCATTTGGGGTTTGTTTCTTAACTCCTAACAAATATTTGTAAAATTTCATTTGTAATCTATCTATTTCATTATAACCATAAATCCCCCATGTTTCTGACCCATATAATAAGATTGGTATCACCATTGTTTCAAAAACTTTTAATTTCGTATTTATATCTAATTGAATATTCTCAAAAAGTGACAAGAGACTATGGTATGCTTTATTTGCTTTTTCTACTAAACCTTTAATCGAGTGTCTTAAATTGCCTGTATAGTGAAAGTTTATACCTAAATAACAAAAACTTGGTACTATTTCTAATTCATGGTTATTTATTGTCCAACTATGTGTGTTGTTAGATTTTCTTTTCTCAAAAATACATATTTTGGTTTTATTTACATTTATTTTTAACCCAGACTGTTCTGAGTATTCAGATATCTTATCTAGCTTCTGTTGTAAGATTTCAGGAGACGTAGAAAAAAGTGCAATATCATCTGCAAATAAAAGTAAATAAAATGATAGGATTTCTAATTCATTTTCCGTTAAATTAGAATTGTGCATACTGTCGCTTAGGTCATTTATATAAAATAAAAAAAGTATCGTTGACAAAGGATCACCTTGTTTCAAACCTATATTAACGTCGATGAATTCTGACAAATTGCCATTTGGTAAGCGTATACATGATTTTACATTACTGTAAATAGATTTAAGCATATTAATCATTTTGCAGCTAACACTTTGTTTGAGTAATTTATCCCATAAGATATGTCTGTTAATGGAGTCAAACGCCTTCTCATAATCTATGAAAACACAATATAATTTCTTTTTCTTGTTGTATTACTGAATGCAATAAGAAAATACAGTCCACAGTGCTACATTTATCACGGAAACCAAACTGGGAGTCGTCAAGAAGGTGTTCATTTTCGCTCCAATTATTTAGTCTGTTTCGAAGTGCTAGGGAGAATAATTTACTTAAAATATTTACCAATGTGATACATCTATAGTTAGCTGGGTCCTTGTTATCACCCTTCTTGAATATTGGAACTACTATACCTTTTGACCATAATGAAGGATATTCTTGAGTTTCAAATATTTTATTGAATATAATGGTTAAGTATGGTGCTAGAAATGAGCATCCGTCTATCAAAAAGTCAGCAATGTTGCCTGTAAAGTCTGCACTTTTGTTTCTATTTAAACATTTAATTGTTTTAATTAATTCGTCTACGGTAAAGGCTCTGTCGAGCTCTTCAATATTGAGAGTAGTGTACCTTTGCGTACTTTGATTATTATTATTAGACTGGTCGTCTGCATTACTTAACTCTTTAAAATAATTGACAAATTCTTGCGGACCAAAGTTATTTTTTGAAATTTTACCCTTATTCTTAAATCTTTTAATGTGATTCCAAAAACTTTTAGGATTATTTTTTGACATTTGTGATAATTTATTTTTTTCTTGAAAATAGTATTTTTGTCTAGCTTTCTTTTTATAGTCTGCATACAATTTTCGCTGTGCGAAGAAATTTTCTTTATTTATTTCCGTAGGATTTGATTTATAAATCCTTTTAGATTCGTAAAAAATTGATTTTAGATGTTTGCATTGGTTGTCAAACCACGGCGCTCCTGTTTTCTTATTTTGTTGGTGATTCGAAAATACTTTTCCGTGTAAGCCAAATGATATTTCATACATAAGATCGGATAATTGTTCAATGCTATTATCAATACTACAGTCGTTAGATTCCAGTCTAGATGATATATCATCGAATCTAGACTGGAACCTAGACAACACATTATTCATAGTTGTTGCATCTGTAATGTTCCAAAATATTTTTTCATGTTTTGTATTCTCGTTGTGGTGATTGTTATCGTTATTAGATTTGCTATATAACATTGTGAATGCAATATTTGAGTGATCTGAAAATTCCGTCAGATCTGCGATTTGCATGTGTTTAATACTATCATAAGCCTGATTATTCGCGATTACATAATCTACAACACTAGCCCCCGCACGTCGGGCACTAGTGTTGAAGCATGTGTAATCGCCCTTTTCTAATCTACCATTACAAATGATCAGATCGTTATTTTTACAAAGATTAAGCAGTTTATTCCCGTAATTATTAACCTGGTTGTCACGTGACCGTCGAACAGGTATGTCTTCAATGCGATCGCTAGAAGGCATATCTATAAAACGTTCAAGTCCATCATTTGTTAAGCTACAGACATCTGATCTAGTGCCGGTTCTCGCATTAAAATCCCCCGCTAAATAAACATCACCTAGTGATGCATATTTACGGACATTTTGATCGAGAATTTCATAAAAGTCATATTCATATAGAAGTGAATTTCTGTTTTTGTATACATTTGATTCTTCAGGTGGTATATAGCAAATACAAATAAATCTATCATTTTCAAAATTAAAGTGAGTTTTTTTCAATTTGATCCATACTATCCCTTTTTCATTTAAGTCACATAATTCAATGCTGTTTTCAAATTCTGTTCGAAAGTAGATCGAAATCCCACCGCTATGTCTTTTGGCCTTTCTGTTGGTTTTTGGCCTAGGGCATGATAAATTTCTAAAACCTTCTATATTAAAATTACTGAAATTTGAAATCCACGTTTCTGTAAGTAAAATAATGTCGTTTTGCATCAATGTTTGTAGAAAGTCATTGTCATTTATTTTGTTTTTAAGTCCTTGTACATTCCATAGAAGGAACTTAAGCTCTGCTTCACCCCTCTAACTCGCCCCACTGATCTCGCTGTTCTCGTCACCTCCCCTGTAGAGAGCCCTCTCGATATACAGTTTATCGTACGATATGTAGGCACTTTTCCCTTCTTCTTTAGCTTTGATTAAAGTTGGTATAAGCGCTTTTCTTTTCGCTTGAATGCTTTTCGGGTACTGATCACTCACTCTTACTGTTATTTCTTCACTCTTTTCCCTAACCCTTTCCTTTACATTTATTTTATCTTGATAGAAATTGAATTTCGCAACCACTGGCCTATTTATCCCATGTCTATATTTTCCAACTCTGTGCGCTCTGTCTATCTTTATATTGCTTTTCGCGTTTTCCATATTTAGGGAATTCTCACAAAATAAATGGACTAGTTGTGTACAATCTTCATTTTTCCGCTCGTCAAATGATTGCTTTTCGTCCATATTGAAGAACAGCAGATTATCTCTCATTGATCGGGATTGGAGATCCGTTATTTCCTCGCTTAGCCGCTTATTTTCACTTTTAAGCCTGTCAAATTCATCGCTCATTTTCCCACACTGTTCTTGACTCTTCTTTATACTTTTTTCTATCTGTTTTTGTGAGATGCTCATTTCATCAAAGATTTGGCTTTCAAATGCTTTACTTGCCTCTATTTCTATCACCTTTTTCTCTGTTTCCGACACTTTTTGCTCCAGTACCGTTATTTTGCTATTCATAGAGGTCATTTGTTGTGACATTTCTGACATCCTTTCCTCAATAATGTCTAGTTTGTTGAGCCTTTTATCCATTAGTTCGAGTTTTCTCATTATATCAGTGTTACTCATGCTTCCCATATTGTTCATATTTTGGAATGTTCCATTTTGCTGATGGCCTTGGCTTTGTAAAAATTGTCCATTTTGTATGTATTGTTGTTGTTGTGGTGGTGGTGTTTGGTACATTTGTGGGGTAAATGGGCCCATTTGATATGACACGGGAGAAGTGTAGTTTTGTGTGTTTACTACCTGTTCAGCCATTGTATAGTCCTCCAACGATAATCAGATTCCCGCCAAAAACATAGACCATACCCATTTGATAATGAAAGGTTACACAGATCAAAACACAATTATCACAATTATCGCAATGAAAACAATGATAATACTGTAAGTATGACTTTCTGAAATTACATGTGTATTTGTGGTCTAATGGTTAAACACTTGGCGCTTGACCTTATCAAAGGAGTTCTTTTTTAACTGTGTGGGTTCGATTCCACACACAGCCGTGTATTTTTTCCCCTTATTTGCGTTTTACTTTTTTGTTTTTGTTCCTTTCACATTTGTAAATAGATATATTCTTTATTTTCAATATAAACCATTGTCAAACGAATCTTTTATGTTTCATGACTTGAATGTTGTCTTAGGCCACTATATAGCACATTATGTATGTGATTTTCCGAAATTATCTTATAAATCTGTTTAAAATCATAAAGAGTCTGCTTTCTTCTCATCTTTTTTTCTAAAATGATAAAACAAAATATATTTGTAAAATAAAATACAATTACCCATCGTTCTATATGAGATTCGAACCCACGTTTGCTAAAAGAAAATGGACGAAACGCCGGTGCTGTATCCACTGAGCTATGAGTATGCATGTGGAAAGCAGCGTAAAATAAAATATTTTAATCGTATATAACAAGTCTTTCTTACCTGTAGGCCGAGGTCATTCTTTGTTTGTAAACATCACATTATCGTTGGAATGCTATATATGTCTGTTTACCGTTATCTGTTGAGTGCTTCTTTTCCGATACTGTTTTGGAGTTTTTGCTTGTTTTTTGTTGTTTATTGTTCATATGTTTTTTCGAGGGTTGTTCACTTACTGTTTCTGGTGATGCTTGGCTTTTAGTCCGTTTGTTTTCCTTATTTTTCCTACCCCCCATTAATTCAAAATGTCGGCATTCCTTTGAATAGGTCCACTGGGTTTCAAATAAGTCCTTTTTCAGCTCTATCAATAAGTCCAGTTTACAGAATCTTTCAGCATCACAATCCTATGGTTTTAATCTCCGTGTGCACTTGATCTAGAGTCCATTTCTATGTTTAACATTTATTCCAACCATTTTTTTCTCTGTTTAACCTGCGCTTGAGAAAATTTCACGTCCGCCATATTTAATTACCCATAAACCCATCTACCCATCTAAAACCTGTTCATAAATACGTAGAAATAGTTTTGGAAATCTTTGTGAGACAGTAAGAAAGATAGGATGAAATAGATAAAGATAATTACCGTAAACTTCGTATTAAACAAGACTTAAGTATTTGGCGATATTCTCATTTTGTGAAACGAATTTGCTAAAGTGTCCCTTTTTGTGTAATATGTGGATGGTATGAATTTTGTATAGCCTATGAGAATTGAGACAGGATTGTAAATTACACCTGAAGGACTTACCGTCGGTTTTATTGCAAAACCTCGTATGTACAACTTAATTAAAGCTGTAGATACGAGGTTTTACAATAACACATAAAACCACATACTCTTTCTAAAATATGATCGACTTTTGGAGTGCCTAAACGAACGAAAAGGTATGAGTATCATTGAGAAAAAAGAAGAATATCATGGCTATAGTAAATATTATTGTAAGACAAATTTACTAAAATCCTTTCTTTACCAACATCAATTTTGTCGTCTGCAGCAGCTATACATTTGGAATAGTAGATGCATACGCGGATCCAGAGGTTGGGTCAGGGGGCCATGACCCCCACCCCTGGAATTTGGCGAAAAAAAAGGGGTATCAAAAAGATTATGTTATGATTAGGTTATGTCTCAAATTAGCTGCGTCATTTGTCCCTGTGTGCCGTGACAAACTGTTGTTATATTTAGTCCTTAATGGTAGACATGTATGAGTCAATTTCAAAATTCGCAGGTTTTTTAGACCAGTAAATCATGAAAAATTATCGTCAAATATTTTAATTTTTGTGTTCTCAATTTGTTGTTAGATTATTAATAACATGTTTCGAATTATTTTCCACCCTGGATTGTTGGTGTGTAGCTTCTAAATCGGTTATTAACAATGTGTTCCAGACAAAAATGTCTTTGGTGTTCCGGTTAAATAAAGGTATTAAAATAATACAGATTAAAAGATAGTTGACATTTTTTCACCAAATTACATCTTAAAAGGTAAATAGCTAATAAATAATAGAAAAGTATCATTTTGGATGCATAATTACATAATAATTTACATGAAAGTATCTTTGTTTGCTAAAGTTGGGAAAAAATCAAACATTTTAGTTTCAAAATTTCTTATTTGAGTCCAAATGTCCAGAAAAATTTCAATCGTCAAAATTTGTCTGTCCAATTTGCTTTATATAACTAGTCCTTTTGATGCATTTGCTTGATCAGTTTTCTTGGAAAATGAATTTAACATTACCGGAACACCAAAGACATTAGCGGAACACCAAAGACATCAACGTAACCCCAAAGAAAATCATCTATTTTCTTTGCTTTAACATGTTTATTTTGCATTGATTTAGGTTGAAACTGGCAGCTAATATTTGACCCATTTGATTCCGCTCCCCGGAACGCACATCAGAACTCTTGACAAATTAAAATGCCAATGAAAAGTCCAAGCTTAACCTCCAGTTGGTAGTAAAATCCAACCTCCTTTAAGACATGAATTCAGTAACACGGCATGAGTCGAAAGATATAGGAATGCAAAGAGATATAGTTAATGTGTAATAATTTAGGATTTTAATGCACCAATATAAAACATTTTGGGCAATACTGTTCTAGCATTTACCGTCTGTCAGCCTGCCCGTCAGTTCAAAACTTTGAATTGGCATTTCTCTAAAACAATGGACAAAGAAAGCTCACATTTGGTAAGTAACGTTTGTTCAATGATATCTTTATGCTCCATTCATTCTAACATTCCCCCAAAGTCATTTTCAACCCTTAACATGGAACTCCACTTAAAACATCGAGCGAAACCTAGATTTGGCATTTTCTCTAAAATTATTACACAAACAAAGCTGAAATTTGGTATGCTACCTTATTTTAATAATATCTATCTGATCCATGCAATCTGACATACCTCAGTGCCATTTTATTTTTGTCTTTGGCGTTCCAGTGCTCAGACCGGAACACCAAGGACTGGAACACCAAGGACAATTTCACACTAATTTGCAAAAATATACGTGTAAATAGGGTATTTGTTAAATCTACTATTGAAAACATTTACTGTACTCAAAGTCAGATTTACTGGACAAATATCTAATAAAAAGGTACCTTGCAAAGTATTATAAAGTGCGTCATCCCAAAGACAAAGACAAAAAGTACTGTACAAGTTGACCGCCTTCTTTTTCAATTTATTAACAAGGCACAAAATAAGTTATTCCTCTTTCAATTGTAATGCATGAACCTACGATAGCTTTTCAAAAGGAGGTAGATGATTTGTGTCTACATCTAATTAAGATTGCATTTCTTTGACCTTTTAGACACTGGAACACCAAAGACAAAAATCTGTGGGACAAGGATATATGATGATTTTTATACCATTTACATAATATCATTTGGGTAACTGGTATATTCAAAGTGTAATTTAACATATTGTCATGCAAACTAACCCAAAAAAGTGTTTCAATTACGGTTAAAAGTAGTTATCTTTGCTGGTCAAAACCAATGAGGGTAGCAGTGGGACAAAGCAAATTTACACATTTCAGACCATATAACATGTAAAATATCTCACTAAAGCATGTAACATGCATCATTTTTATGCTTAATCAACACATTTACATTGGTATGGACCCATTTTTAACATTAATGTTTATTTGATTACTTAAATGTACAAGTTATCACACGTGGACAAGAAAACCTGCGAATTTTGAAAACGACTCGTATCTGCATGCGCTGGTGAAGAGCGACCCCATGACCCCTCTAGAATTTGGCAAAAAGGGGATTGAAGATTGGAAGACCCCCCTGGGAAAAATACTTGGATCCGCGCTTGAGATGTGCAGTATTTTGCTGTCTAAGACATGGTTTAATACTTTCCCTAATACATTTTGGTTTCGGCGTTTTTCAGAGAAAACATTAAAAGGCAATGAAGTATCCGTGGAATATAGAGAAAACACTTTACTCCTTTTCATTCAACGATTCCCATGTTTTAAGTGTTTCATTTAGTTATACTTAAAAGTTGCTGATGCATTCAGCTTGTTTCAATTTCATTCAAGCTAATTTAAGTGAAGTAGGAAAATGTTGACCCATTTTATGACCTCGGTGGAAATTGATTAAAAACTTTGCAGGAAAAGAAGAAATCTGCATTTATTAATTTTCCTTCCAGGTTTTCTACGATATAAAATGGAGATGAGTCGGCAATTTCGTCGTCTGTGCCTCTTTTAAAAGTGAAAGAGTCTGAACTTTTGCCGTTCTGTGAAAGGGTTTAGCAATTACCACACAGTGACTCTCTATGACTCCCCACAAGAAAATGGCTTTGGAAAACATTGTGGAAAATGAAGAAATTGCTTGTGACAAGCAATTTCTTCATTTCCCACATTTTTTCCCATCCAAAAGACAAAGAAATGTCGAAATATCATATATTTGGAATTGTCGTCTGCAGCAGCTTTCAAATTGTACCCTCATGATATTCTGTTGTTTAGTAAAGGGTAAATATGGATGTATATTCGTTTATGAAATGCGCTGGGACGTGATAACTGTCCTTACGACGCTAAGGTATTACATCCATCATAACGTCGTTGTAAATGCAAAACCTCGAATCTCGTATTTGGAAAATTTGAAAGGGGAGGGAAAAAAGTGTTATAACTTTTTCCAAACTAAAATGTTTTACTTGAAATTTTGACATATCGTTCATAAATAATGTGCCATTAATACTGATTAGTAAAAATATCACAAAACCTGCGAGAATTGTCTAAATTGGGCACACAAGTTTGTACTTTGAAAATCGCAAGAATCGACATACGGGGTTTTGCATTTACACCGACGACAAGATATAGCAAACACTTCGTGTAACTTTGGGCATCATCCGTGGAAACCGAAATTGACGAGGGTATCCCTCGTAAATTTCCATTGCCACGAATCGTCAATGATGCTCGGATTTCGGATTTCTTAATATTCTGTCATTTGGGGAAAGGTTGAAAGGCAAACGAAATAGGTCATCATGTGGAAAACCCAACTCTTTCCTAAACATTGGTGACCTGTCACGCTAAAAGGGACCTTATAGGAAGTGTGAAAATATGGACCCTAGTCGGTCTGCGCAGTCCGCGCAGCCAGACTAGGGCCGACACTTTTCACTTTTATGTAATTTTCTGAATCAGAAATGTTTTCCCGATCTTGCTGTATGTTCAATTTTCGCATACAGTATCTGGTTGACCTGTGCTGAGTCTGACAAGTTTGTCAAAATTTGGATTTTCGAAGTTCAGATAAGGTCCCTTTTAGCGTGACAGGTCACATTTATGTTTTTAACTCGTTTAGACTGAAATGTGCTGCTGAACGCAAAATCAGTTTGGTGAGATCAATAAGATTTTAGAAAATTTCAACATTTACTTCTTATCTGTAGTGCTTATTGCTTTCAAAACATGTCAATGAGATAGGACATTAAATCCCTGACCTGTTTGCGAAGGGTTAAGATAAATGAAGGATTATCCCTGACTGCTTACTTGATACTTAACACCCTTTCATAAACGGAAGAAGTTTCACCTGTCCCAATTTGAACGATGCTTTAAACTACAAAAAGATGCTAATTACGGTAGTATTTGAATGAAATTATTGCAAAGAAAGTATAGGAGGAAAGTCAGATAATATAAGGTATCCGCACTTTCTTCATTATCTAATTAATTTCACTGACATTTCGTATCAATTGTGCCTCAAAACGCATCGATATTTCGGAAAGGGTAAGGGTTTATTCCCTGCCAGACTATATTGAGAGCATTGGCTTTACTACCTTAACCCATTCACACACAGTGACTCTTTGACTCCTCAAAATATAAAGGTTTTGGAAAACATTTTGGAAAATGAAGGAAATGATTTGACAAGCAATTTCCTCATTTCCCTCAATGTTTTCTACCCCAATTTTTTTTTAAAAAAATCGTTCACTTGATATTGCTGTCTGCAACATCTTTGAATTTGGGCCAGTCTGAAGTTTTGCTTTTTGGTAATGGGTTAACCTTAAAGTGACATTTCACAATTATTTTTACATAAATTTTACTTTTATTCTATCTGAAAGAGCATCTTTTCTTATGAAAGTTCTGAAAATTTAAAGCCAAAATATTGCGCCGTTTACGATAATCCGAGTCTTCTCTGATGTAAATACGCTCTTTGATATTTTGATTTTTCGCTAAATAGCGAAAAATCAAAATATCAAAGAGCGTATTTACATCAGAGAAGACTCGGATTACGTTTACGAGTAATCTATATTTTTGTGTTGAAATTGAACAAATTGTTGTGGACAACAGTTCAGATTTATATACTCGTAGAATTTGTCATTTCTGTCTCAACTTTAAAGGTGTATTTTTCGCTTATTAATAGCACCTTCAAAAGACTGATAGCATTTCTACACATTAGAATAAACAAACTTTGCATCAAGACATACCTTTAAAAAAACGAAATAAATGTGAAATGTCACTTTAAACCCTGTCTATTTAATATAATTTTCAGATTATCATTGCCTTTTTTCCCAGCAGTAAGCATAAAGACCAGTATGCATAATTTTTAAACCCACAGTCTAATCTTAATAGATTAACCCATTACTAGATCTAGATGACAAAGTTTTAGAGTGGTCTATATTGAAGGAAATGCAGTTTTCAAGTTAATGAAATTTAAAATCTAAAATTCTGGCTAGAAAGCATTGTGGGTAATGCAAAGTCTGATCCAAGATCCGTGCTTATCTCTTCATTCCTTTAGCCCATTACCACACAGTGACTCTTTTTGAATCCTCACATGAAATTGACTTTGGAAACCATCGTGGAAAATGAAGAAATTGCTTGTGACAAGCAATTTCTTCATTTCCCACAATGTTTTCCATCCAAAAAGTCCTAAAAATTAGAATTTCCTTTCAATTGAAATTGTCGTCTGCAGGATCTTTCAATTTGGACTGCCCTAAAATTGTGTCATTTGGTAATGGGTTATAGGCCTACAATGTGTCTAGACAAGTCTCGATAAATGACCTAGACGAGCATCTCTAGCTATTAGCTAGAGATGCTATGCCATGTCATTTATCGTGAGCTATATATAGCTTTGTTGATATATAGCAACACTATTAGCACAATAAGGCTACATTTATGTCACATGACAAGCGCAGGTTTCTCTTGGTAAACCGTAAACGATTTGTCTTAAACACCATATTGAGATGTTTGTGCATATCCCAGCACAATTATGCATGTTTCGAATAAAATCGATCTATTTTCTGACCTCTAAATTAAACAATCAACGAACTATGCAAATCGGTTGCCTAGTATGCATAGCAGTATGTACAGTTTCGGTTTAACTTGGCATCATTTAAGATCATGATCGCGAGTCTTAAGTTGAGAAGTGAAAAAAGTTTGTTATGAAATATATTCTCAAGTCATTCAATACTTACTTTTAAGAATCAATTAATATCAATCGTGGTTTTCCGCCAATCACTAATTAGCATTTCCGTGTTTATATTATATTCACTAGCCGCACTCGATTGGTATGGTTTGTGTGTATGTAGAATAGCGAGTAAATACTAACCGATCAATATTGTATGGCGTGTAATTTATACTGCCAGTTGGGAAATGTCCCAAATTTGGTGAACAGTTCGATTTAAAACCCTTTGCGGGATCACATAATTTTGGTCTTTCCACTCTTTTTTCCTAATTTATATGTCTAGCAGAAAACGATACAAATGATACAGAAAAGAGCCTAATTGATATAAGTTGAGAAAGATAGCACAATGGTTAAAGCAATTTAGACATCTTGTTAGGTCCTTCGTTGTCAGAGTCGGGGATAGTTTGGGTGGGAAAAGGTTAAACATTGTACCCTTCCAAAGGCATAGTAAAATAATTTCCTCTCTTGTCATCAATGTTTCCTATTTTTCTTCTAAGCAATTGTAGTTGGCAGTGCTGCGACCATTTATATGCACTTACCACTGTTTTGCGTCATTTAATTCACGTGTACATGATTACAAAAATGCTGTAATTAATTATAAGTGGGATGACCTAAACCTTTTCTTCTTGAATTATTACCAAGACTGGACATATTGCTTAATACATTGGGGGAATTTTATCAAATTCTTTCACGTAGAACTTGAAATATTTTACAAAAAGTGCAAATTTTCACATCAAACGCTTCTTTTTAGTTTTTCGTTGATCAACTTGAATGTGTGTATATGCTCTTTTATACATCAACGCATTCTCAACATCACAAATTTGAGATTTTCTGTTATTAAGAAATGTTAAACGTTAATTTAAAGTCATTTTTAAGATTAAACAAGGGTCATACAGTACTTTCGTGACCTTTGAATGGTGCAAGAAATTGTTCCTTTTTTACCTATATGGGTAGTTCTATATCACACGACTGCCGATAAAATCCAAACAAGATCGACGACCATCCATTTTTATTTCGTTTTTCAACTGGTAAAAAGTAGTACTTTCGACAGATGAAATATAACGAAATTACATCATTGGGAAAAGAATTAGTAATACTGAAGCATTGTCCCTTAATTAGTAATCTCTCTGTAAAACAAAAATGCGTGGAAATTATGACGAATACAATAAAAATTAAATTATAATTCTGTTTAATAATAGCAAAAAATAACATTCATTAGAAAGTAACAACATTGGACATCATTCCCACAGATGAGTAGATGAGGAACATAGTAAGGGTTATAACTAAGTATTATGAGCGGGGATCTGGAAAAAACGTACTTTGAGGAAGCCATATTTCAAGATCTGTCGGTGCCTAAATGGAAGATGGTAGAGACCCTCGCTGTTCTTTTTCGATTGCTACAGGTCATGTGAAATATATTGGAGAACAACATGGTTTATGATCAGACTGTGTATATACGCAGGCTGATTTGGAACCAAGTTGGGCTCAAATGCCATAAGGGACGTTTTTCCAGATCCCGACTCAAGTATTATATACTCGGCAAAAGAGCTAACGCATCACTATTTAAAAGTGCATAACTTCTTTATTGTCAAAGATTTAGATATAGAATTAAGCATATGATTATCCTACAAGTTTTTGCACACAACCATAAAATTATTGTAAGTTTTCTCTCTAATGTGACTGCGTCATATAAAAAGGGGACTAAAACAGTTTTTCGGCTCGTGTAACTAGTGATCCTTTTTAATCATGTTTGTTTTAATTGATTTTGAAAGCAAGTTAATTGTGTAATTGAAGTCTGAAAAAATCGAATCCTTTTCTAACGTAAAAAGGGCTGTTTACGGCCATCATAGCTCGCATAGAAGCGCCTTTTCATGAGAAAAAGTGTATCTTTCAATGTCAAGGTCACAGGATCAAATGTCATGGTCTCAAATGAAAGGTCTTGGTAAGATCTGTCTATGTGTGGAATATCAAGACTACATCTCATACAGTTCATAAGATATCGACCGTTAAGTTTTTGTCTACGTAACCGACGTCGCCTTTGACGCTAACGCTGACACCAACGACACTAGTCTCCACGGGCATAAAGTAAGGACTCTCAAAAGTGTAAAAGCTGTCGGTTTGTTTAAGGAAGTTGAAACTTTTCTACACAGGAACTCGTTCAGCCAGCACAAAAGGATCGAAGGTTATGTGGGAATTTCACATTTTAACCAAATTTCAGCTTTTTGGAATTTTAGAATAAGGGGTATCCACATTGAAAGTTCAATATTTCTATATCATCTATGGCATTCACTATGAAATTTCAAAGGCTTCTTTGCAAATTACAGTAGTCGACATGTGTAAATTTTGAACTCAATCTGTCCATTCGTTCAAAAGATATTAACAAAAACCTAAGTGATGCGTTAGCAGTTTTGCCGAGTATATATTTTCCTTTTCGAGACGATTCACACGAATACTCACAATAAAGCTTTAGAAATAGGGAACGGTTTTATCCAGTTAACCGTGACGTAATTTCGGACAAACAATAGAATTTCGTTTGTGTTGTTATAAAATCTCTTAACTACGGCTTGAGTCAAGCCGTAGTTACGAGATTTTGTAACAACACCACCGGCTTATCAAAACATAACCGTAAACTCAGTCTATTTTTAGCACAAATTTCATCGCTATTACAATAACTAATCAAGAATGTCAATACTGTGACGTCTCACCTCAATAATCCTAAACAAATTTTCGTTTATGTACAATAGTCCCAGCCGAAAATGACAGTGACGTAGGCTGATGTTTACTGATGCAAAACCAATCAATTCGTCTGATTTGCACCGTTACAAATACGAACAGAGTTGATTGGTTGTCAAATAATAAACATTAGCTCACGTCACTGTCATTTTCGGCCGGTACTATTGTAGACTTGTATACAAACACTATACTGCTTGTTGTTGAAAATGACCCAACACAAACACTTTCATTTTCGAGAATAAATGAGTTAGGACATTAATTCGTTTTATAGCCGATAGTCTATAGCTTACCCACAAATTTTGATGACACTTAAGGTATTCCACCAATAATTAGATACCAAATACTTCGTGGAATTCCGCCTTCACATTTTACAAAATCCGAATAACCTCGTCAATCTTCGTTTCCACATATTTAAGGCAGCGAAATTGAACGACGTGTTTGGTTTAATGGTGGTTGAGATACTTTTAAGATTCACAAGTGCGTATAATATGCATAAGCGCATGGAGAGGGGGACCAGGGGGGAAGGTGTCAGCCCCCTCCAATAATTTAGAAAAGGGACCTGGCCCCGGTTTCTCGAAAAATCTTAAGTATATTCTCGTGAGAATATGCTCAACTTCAAAGGGATACTCTCCAACGTTGAAGGATAGTCGATTGAAGTTCACCTGGATTTCGCGCGTTTTGAGCACGGTGCTCAGATTTGAGCATGAGAACGTACTTAAGTTTTTTCGAGAAACAGGGGCCTGGTCCAACCTATAGCCTGCCATAATACACCCATATTTCCATTCAATTTAACATTTGGCCCCCACCCCAAATATTATAAACCTCCACACGCCTATTATATGTATTGCTTCAAAGTTACAATACCGAATAAGGAATGTACCACTGCTTTTCTTATTTTTTGTCCTGCATAGATGATCCGGGAGCTTTGGTGGCACTTAATGCAATCAACAGCTGAGCAAGGTAGTATGAACACATGACTATTGGAGAGGAAAATGGCACCGTAAACAGCCATTTGTCTACCGCGATAACCATATCCGAGAACACGAAACAAAATGCTCCATACATGCCCTCAAGAGCTGGTTGGGTTTGCAGGGTCTCGAATCTGGCTGTCGCAAGCCAAGCCATGGTAAATATTAGAGCCGTGTAAACGCACACCAACATCTGCATGATCACGGAGTCAATAGCTGTCCTGAACAGTAAGAAAACAGATATGGCTAGCAAGATGAATAAAGTTTTGGTTCTGCCCCGTATGGTCTCCATCTCCGTGTAAAATCCGAGCGTATAAAACACGTGTGCAATGGCGAAGAATAGCAGCCCTGGTATGAATAAAGTATGTCTCCACACTAAACAAGCGTCACCGAGCGACGAGATCAGTAGTCCAGCCACGATACAGAAACGAGCAGGCTCTTCTGACAACTGTTTTATAGTCGGTATTCCGGAACCCGTGACGTCACTTTTGACGTAATAACACAAATAATAGATCGGCAGTACTTTGAAAAATACGGATTTTAACGATTCAGGTGGATACCCGAAACCTTTAGTGCACAGGAAGAAATATGTCAGCCAAAGTGCGAAGAAGGGAAGTAACTTGGTGGTTTGCATCCTCCTCGAAATGGAGGCCATATGTTTAGAGATGTCTGTCATTGTTTATATATGCTATACTTTCCTGAAATAAAAGAAAAAAAAGACAGATAGACTAGATCTATTCTTACGGTGCCAAAAAGAAGAATTTATGTTCGGAGACAGAATACTTAGCCTAAATTACCCCAAGAAATATGAGACAGAGCAACAGATAAGGGGGTGAAAACATTCTAAATTTCTTATTTCAAATCCAAATCAAATGCTATGGGTACTCATTTGAATCGTCTCGACGAGACGATTCAAACGAGTACTCACAACATACAATTTGGTGATCATTTAGTGAAATATTTCATTTTGAAAAGCATTCACCCGAATGATTGTGTTCACAGGAAGAAATATGTCAGCCAGAGAGCGAAGAAGGGAAGTAACTTGATGTTTTGTATCCTCCTCGAAATGGAGGCCATATGTATGGAGATACCTAACAGTTTTGTTGGTATAAGTTTTGAAGGTGTATCTTTTCTGAAATAAAGGGAAATATAGAAATAGAGCATACTAGAATAGTCTCACATTGTCTGCCAAAAATATTAAGATCTAAGATTAATAAGACTAAATTAGATTATGATGTACATGTTGAAAGCTCAATGCACTTCTGAATTATCTTTTCATTTATATGATAAAAATTGGGTCTGCTTTTTTACTTCGATACAGACTTTCATTCGAGCAAACTAATGTCAAAATAGTGTGATTCAACAACATTGAAATATACTAGTCAAAACTCCTAACCGGCCACTTTGTTTTTCGCATTTTTGAAATATTTACAATAATCTGATTTGTAAGAGGTTTACTTCTATGGAAAGGCTGGTCATTTGAAGACCATTTCGTACAAACGTTGCGTGCTAAAATGTTAATGTTTCTCTTTGGGATAACATGAAAGACAAGAACCCCCATTTTCAAAAATCACGAAAACTGCGCAATTCGACGCAAATTCTTATTTAGGACCAAATAAAATTTTGATATTCATAAAATTTATCTATGACCATTGCTAGCCAGTCGATAATGAAGCATTATTCTCGAAAGAAGAATTTAATTCTATTGAATATTGCCCAGATATGAACTGATTTTCCACAAAATACCCCACCCACCAATGTTAAAATCGATGAAAATCGAAATAAGGGGTATGGTGAAACTTGTGTGATTTTTTAAACCATCGAAACAGAATATTGGTAACATTTTAATCTTTTTCACTTCGAAAATGATTATCCTATTCAATGAAAAACAACGATTGTAGTTATACCGTCACTAAATGTGTCATTTGTGACAGAAATTAAGTGGCCGGTTAGAAGTTTTGACTAGTATATAAGGAAAAGTTACACGTACCTTGTTTTATTATAATCGCTATAAAATGTATTAAACCATAGCGACTAGATTTACTGTACTATCTATTATTATCGTTATCATTCCTTTCCGAAACAATAAACTTTGGAGATGTTGAAATCCAACGGTGATGTAGACGACAGAACTAATGTAACGAAAGCCATGAAATAACTGAATGACTCTACATGTAAAGCATTTAAAGAAAATTTTAAAAAAGCTAAACATATTCATTTTCGTCTTTTCCCTATATGCTTTCCAATTTTTTCAAGTGGATACGTCAAAGTCAGGTCTTGTTTGTGAAAGGATCAAATAAAGAAGATAATTCATTGTGAACGGGTTTAAACGAGACCGACGTGTAATCTCTGAGCGATTATGACATCGTCCTAAAAAGTTTTAAGGGACAATGTTCCAGTATTACTATTTCATTTCCCAATGATAGAATTAAATCATATTTTTTTCTGTCGAAAGTACGAGTTATTACTGGCAGAAAAATGAAATAAAAATGGATGGTCATCGATCGTATTTGGATTTTATCGGCAATCGTATGTTATACGCCTACAGGTTAAAAGGGGCATATTTCTTGCCCATTTCAAAGGTCACGAAAATTCCCTGAACATGCCATATGTCATTTTCTTAATCTCGAAAATGGCTTTAAATCGATGTTTTACATTTATCAAAAACGGAAAATCTAAAACGTGTGATGTTAAGAAAACGTTAATGTATGAATTGCCATATTCACACATTCAATTAGATCAACGAAGTAGAAGCTTTTATGTCTAAATTTACACTTTTTTGTAAAATATTTCAAGATCTACATAATAGAATTTGATAAACTCCCTGAATATATAAAGCAATATTATATGTTCTGGTAATAATCTAAGAATAAAATGTACAGGTCATCCCACTTATTAGTGAGTTAAAGAATTTTTTATCATTTAGACATGAAAGAAATGACACAAAACAGTGGTAAGTGCAAACTCACCTACAATTGTCTTGCTCTAAATGATTGATTTCCATCTTGAGAAAATAAGTCTCACATAACAAAATACGCTATAACAGTCGAAAATGGTGGATAGTCAATACATCTCATATTGTCGAAAATCTGGTGGCTAAACTTATGTCACTTGTGGTGTGAAACATTAAAGTTTTTATAGCACCAACCGAGGGTTCCGAATGTCTGGAGCATTTTCCCTTAACCCATTCCCAGACGACAAAGTTATAGGGTGATCCAATTTGACAGCTGTTGCAGACGACAAAAATGATGATAATAAAGACATGATTCGTGTAAGATTTGGCACAGAAAATATTGAGATAAAAGGAGAAACTGCTGGTTATCAGCAGTTTCTTCTTTTATTTCAATGTTTTCCCAAGCCTGTTCTATTAGGGACGTCAAAACCAGGTCTTGTTTGGGAAAGGGTTAACTGCGTTTTTTCTTACATCGGTTATTTCTGGTCATGAAAGACAACTCTTATAATAAATACAGTAGTGTATTGATACGAATTACTTCCCTTATACATTGTTACGTGGGTAAAGTGACTTCACTACTGTAAATTAACCCTTATCCAATCAAGTCCTTGTTTTGGCAACCCCAATAGAACGACCCTGAAAAGTATTGGAAGAAATGAAGACGTTGTTGATGATTATCATTTTCTCCTTTTACTCTTATATTTTCTATGCTATAACACAGAGTCTATACATTAACATATACTGAGAGGCAAAAATAAGTATACACCTTAGTTCTTTCACGTTTTCCGAGAAAATGATTAATAGACTATGTACGATTTCAAACGCCACCGAAGGTGATCGTTTATTGATGTAACCTTCTCCGCCTATCAGTCTGTCTGTCCTTCCTTCCGTTGCGAAGGTGTTTTCATATCGCACAGTGCCATCGAAAAAGGGGACTTAATCAATTAATTAATGCAAATATTCACATTGACACAACCCCTACATTTCTGAACGGATTTGGATAAAATTTTCACGGATTTGGCAAAAATCGTTAGTGCTTTTCCATCTAACGATGCGTCATGGCAAAAGGTGACTTGATGTAAACAAGTTATCCGACATAACTCCTTCTAAATTTATAAGCAGATTTTGACCAAATTTGCACAGAATGTTCCTAGCAACCTGACTAAGGATTCATAGTGTCACGTTTCTTTCATAGTAAGCTGTGTCATAGAAAAATGGGCCCAATGCCAAAAAGTATAATATTGATCGATTTCTACTAGCCACCGAGAATTATGTTATATTGTTAGAGAAAATTTAAGCTTGTGATTTGTTGTGATAACGAATAAAGAAATCAAATACGGATGAACAACAATATTTGATGCTCCACTAACTCGCACGTACAAAATTCGCAAAATCAGCGTGTAGAAGCAGTATGGATAGTCAAGCAATTACATGTGAAATTTATCGACACTGCATTGTTTGTTAATGGGTAGAAATAAATTTTACAAAATTTTGAGTCGATACGATGAAAATTAAGAGAGATATTGACAAACGAAAACTGTATACTTTCTTTTGCCTCTCAGTATATTTGGCATCAGTTATTGTGTATTCTGCAACTCATTTCTAATTAGAGCAGCCATTTGTACTCTCTTAAGAACAGAGCACATTCTCTCTTCATCCCATTATGATAGAATGATGCTCTGTTCCCGTGGGGTCATTTCACGTCTAATCACGGGGCCTTGGAGGGATTTCGGTATCCAATCGTTGGCTATACACAACAAAACAATTCAAAAATCTGATACAACCTTTCATTGGATGACGCTTCAAATTACCGGCTTCAGCCAAAAATAGAAGCGACGTAATGTATACGTAATCAAACAAGATAAAACAGGATGCTTCAGCTAAAAATAGAAGCTAGGTAATGTATAAGTAACGATCATGCAAGATAAAAGTGAGTGATTTTGATTCGATAATTCAAATGATGTGCTATAATTAGATTATGACGACCAAATAGGCTGTTGGTGTATCAAAAACGGCAGAGGTCACATTTGATGGTTAACCAATATATCGTCGTTGTAAATGCAAAACCTCGTATCTCGGTTTTGGAAAAATTCAAAGGGGAGGGAAAAAGTTTAATAACCTTTCCCAAACTGAAATGCCTTACTTGAAATTTGGACATATTGTTCACAAATAATATGCCTATAATACTGATCGGTAAAAATATCTCAAAACCTGCGAGAATCGTCTACACTGGGCACACAAGTTTGTACTTTGAAAATTGCACCAATCGACATACGAGATTTTGCATTTACACCGACGATATAGACCCCTGCTTTGGAGAGTATCACTTGGACATTTTGGAAAGAAGTTATTAAACGCATGTGATAAATTGTAGAACTTTTCTTTCTCTTCTGTTTTGTTTCTCTTTTCAACAAGCACCCTTTCCTATATTTTTTCAACGGGGGAACGCTGAAGAAAATCGTCGTTTTCAACAAAAACATCGTAACTGCAGTTTTTTTGGTTGCAATTACGAGCTTTTGGATGAAATGCAGTGAAATCTTCCTACACACCCTTTCCCATTCATTGTCACATTTTGGGGCACCATAACATAAATTCGTTGGGAAAAATGTGAATGGTGAAGGAATTGCTTGCGACAAACAATTTCTCCATTCCCAACAACATTTTCCACTCAGAAAGATGAAAATAGTAAGATTTTATTGACACATGAAATTATCATTAGCAACATCTTTCAATTTGGACCAGTTCAAAATTTCGCTGTTTGGTGATGGCTCAACCCATTACCAGTCGGCAAAATTTCAGACTGATTTAAATTCAATGATGTTGCAGACGACAATTTCAAGTGAATAGATTTTAAATTATGTAGATCTAGGTCTTTTTTTAATTTGAAGTTTGTTAAGTTTGTTTTCCAAAGCTATCATTTTAATGCGTCAAAAGGCGTCATTTTGTGGGAGATGTTTTAAAATCTGTATCCACTTACAGCGGCGAAAGTGAACCCTTCCAAAACGTCAGAAATTTAGACTGATCCAAATGAAATTTTAAAGTTGCTGCAGACGACAAAATGAAAATTTACAAATGTGGAATTATAGTGCATTATAGCTTAAAAAAATATTGAGGCAAAATGATAAAATGTTGATAATCAGAATATTTTTCTTTTGTCTCGTTTTCAGTTAGGGCAGGAACGTGCGGAACGTTTCCTCTTCGGAACCTATCCGTATAGAACAGAAACCGTTGAACGTTTACGACGTCGCCCGAAAAATTTCAACGTCGTATTTATAAATCTTAAAATGGCTACATCACGGGCATGCTACCTTAAGGACAGATCCTCCAATTGTTACTGCGCAACTTACTGCGCATATCCTAAATAACGAAATAAAGCTGTTTCAGTAATTGGCCTTTTCAGCAAATGTATTTATTTACATTTAGTTGATGCTTGGTTGATAAATGACAAGACCCTTTTCGATTATTTCAATTTTCTCTGTTTGGTCAATTAAAGTGTAATAGTACTCGGATGGTACATTTCGCTTTCTGTTACTCGTTCAACATGTGGCGTTTGCGATAGGAAATGGAGCAACAAAAGCAAAGTGGTGTCTTTATGAGCTAGTCCGCTTCAGATGGACACAAAATACGACACTTTTTATTATCTAAAGCTGGTAATAAGGAAGAAAATGGATAAAAGTAGTGAAACAATTTCGGACAGAGCTGCAAAAAGTAAACCAAATTTTACTGATAACTAAGAAAAACGCTTGGTTTGATATATTTTTCTTTTTTTGTTTTTGTAGGTATGACCAAGCACTATGTCTATACAAAAAAAGAAAAAAATCTTACCGCTGGAATATTTTTTATTGTCAGAAACGTTGCGAAAACAGAGCAATTTCAGGTACTTTTGGAAGAATGTTTTACTAAAAATTTCAAAATCACCACTAAATTTTCCCAAATTGATACTCATTTAGACAGAATAAAACATATTGAACACAATAAAGACATATTTATGTAATCCTAGTCATTTCGAACACATTTTTGTGGGTATTTAAGTGACACGTCATTTTTGCAATTTTAGACAAGAGTAGTCTCCCTTGAAATCCAATAACTTTTTAATTCGCTTGGTGACCTATAGTTTTTAGGTCATTTTTTTACTTCTCATACATTGAAATATCAGTACAGAAAAAATAAAAAAAAATCTTACCGTAGGAAATAAATGGAGGATCTGTCCTTAACCCTCTCCCAAAACAAGACCTGGTTTTGACGTCCTTAGAAGAAAAGACTTGGGAAAACATTGAAACAAAAGAAGAAACTGCTGATAACCAGCAGTTTCTCCTTTTGTCTCAATATTTTCTGTGCCATATTTTACACAAATCCTATCTTTAATAACATCCATTTTGTCACTTGTGGCAGTTTTTGAATTGGATCACCCTAAAATTTTGCCGTTTGGGAAAGGGTTAATGACTTTCATATAGACTGGTCATATTTGAATGCTGTACACGCAGACGACACATTGAGGGAAACACTGGATTTTTGGAAAAATATTAAAACAAAAAGTGAAAATATTTATTATCATCAATCTCTTCTTTTGTCTAAAATGTTTTCCATGTTCTTTTTATTAGGAGCCCCTAACCCAAGCTTTGTTTTGGAAGGGTTCGTGGTTGTTATTTTTGTTATTGTTGTTGGAAAGATGTACAATCCCCAAGGGGTTTAGAGTTCGATCTTATAATTTCGCCGCTATATTTCGCATTAATGAGACTATCGGTTAGTTTATGTGACGTCTATACATAGCCACGCCCCCGTATCCTATGCAGTTAAGCTTGACGAACACTAAGTCAGATAGAGTCTGTATAGTAGGTTCTATGCGATATAAGCATTCAAAGCGCTGCGTATTTGAATGTCTATTTCGCGTAGAATCTACTATGCAGCCTCTATCTTATACACAGTTTCGAAGGGAATTTTAGAGATAACAAATAAATATACCCTTTTTATCATCCATTACACCATTTATAATTGCATACATGAAATACAACGAACATGATATTGAATAAATAGATTTACACTTTCCCAAACAGTTCCTGTTTTTGACGGTCCTGATAAGATAACCTTTGACAAGAGGACCATGATGGTCCTACATCGCTCACCTGAACTAAAATGATATTAGGCACAGTTTTGTTCAATTCAATTAATATTCATGACTTTAAGACTGAAAACAAAGTTATGGTCAATAACATTGTGTCAAGTTTTGTTCTGATTAGTCACTATTTGTGGTTGTCCGGGTAAAATTTGAAGGGCAGATCATATGAGATCTTATGGTCTCAAACATTGTGTGCAAGTTTTGTCTTGATTGATAAAAAAACTGTAGATTCTAGAGTGTAAACAAAGTCGATAACTCTAAACTTTCTGATCCCATCAGGCCAAAAATCAAACTAATACGAGTTCTGACAGTCTCCAACATTGTGTTCAAGTTTTGTCTTGATTGGTCATTCTAGAGTGTAAACAAAAACGAAAACAGACGAAAAAGGCAATTTTGTAAAATTCAAGGGCACATAACTCTCGTCCTTCTAAATAGATCAGACCAAAAATCAAACTCATCCAAGATCTTATGATCACTAACATTGTGTCCAAATTTATTCTTGATCGGTCAATAATTGTAGATGCTATAGTGTAAACAAAGTCGAAAACAGTGAAAAATAGCAATTTTGTCAAATTCAAGGGCAGATAACTCAGGACTTTCTCATCTGATCTAACCAAAAATCAAACTCATCTGAGATCTTATATTCACCAACATTTTGTCCAACTTTTGTATTGATTGGTCAATATTTGGAGATGCTAGAGTGTAAACTTTGTCAAAAGTAGCTCTTTTTTACATTCAAGGGCAGATAACTCCTGACTTTCTGGTCCGATCTCACCCAAAATCAAACTCATCCAAGATCTTATGGTCACTAACACTGTGTTAAACATTTGTCTTGATTGGTCAATAATTGTATATGCTATAGTGTAAACAAAGTCGAAAACGGTCAAAAACGACAATTTTGTCAAATTCAAGGGCAGATAACTCAAGACTTTCTGGTCCGATCTGACCCAAAATCAAACTCATCCAAGATCTTATGGTCATCAACATTGTGTGCAACTTTTGTATTGATTGGTCAATATTTGTAGATACTAGAGTGTAAACTTTGTCAAAAGTAGCTATTTTTTACATTCAAGGGCAGATAACTCCTGACTTTCTAGTCCGATCTAACCCAAATTCAAACTCATCCGAGATCTCATGGTCATACATCTTTTGACCAAGTTTGGTTAAGATTAGCTTATATTTGTAGATGCTAGAGTGTAAACACCAAATTGTTGACAGACGGACGGACGGACGGACAGACGGACGGACGTACGGACAGACGGACGACGGACAAAAAGAGATCACAATAGCTCACCTTGAGCACTTCGTGCTCAGGTGAGCTAAAAATCAGCTAGGCAAAAGAAGAGAATGCTTATTGCCTTTTCTCTTTTTGTCTCAATACTTTCTGGGCAGTATATTGTCCACAAAAGCCTTTCTCAATAAAGTACATTTGCAATTTGCAGCAGCTTTCAAATTTGAGGGGTCCAAGATTTCAGCTTTTGGGAAAGGGTTAAGTTAACTGCAGTGGTGTCTAAATGAGCTATTGCAGACACAGGAAAAAAATTGCTCGTTGTCGAGATATTTCTCTCCTTGGTCAACAATATTTTTGTGAAATATATTCTTTGTAGTATCGGTTTACCCATATTTGGATAACCAAAAACCTTGAGATTACAAGAATCGCCAATCTTCGGTCGTAATCTGTGACAACGGAAATTAACGAGAGATAACCTCGTCATTTTCCGGATGTCATCCGTGGCAACGGAAATTGACGAGGGATACCCTCGTCAATTTCCGTTGTCAAGGATGACGCCTAGGCTAGATGATCCCCAAAGATACACGAAGTGCTTGGTATCTAATGATGGCTGTGATCCGGATGTGGGCTATATCACGGTGGATAATCACGTGATACAATATTTTCAGAAAATCTTCAATAATTTTGTAAATACTGGACCGATTTGAATTCCGTTTGAAGCAGAGAATGTGGACAGGCGTCACGCACTAGATGGAGGTGGTTGATTTTTGAACAAGAGGCCCAAGAGGGCCTGAATCGCTCCACTGGCTAATTAATTAAAAGAATTATCTAATGATTTCTTGTAAACCTCCGACTGCCATACCCTGTTATCTGACAAAGTTTGGCCTGAATTGACTCAATGGTTGACATTAAACAAGAGGACCATGATGGTCCTGTCTCTCACCTGAGTGTTACTTCCTTCTTTATTTCTTCATAAACCAGAATGTAAACAGAAAAATCATTAAGACCCCCTTTCTTAGTCTAGATCTGCCCAATTCAAGACAAGCTTCTCTTTTTAAGTGACAAACACTTTGACTCAATCAAATTCAGTGTAAGAAAATGTCATAAAGACCCCTTTTCCCATGTTTTAACACAAAACCTTTCCATGTTCAAAAAGGTTCATTCTGTATGCTGAAACAATTATTTTGACCAGTTGTTTTTTCAGATTGAGCTGAATTTGTGGCCTTCAGTATATAAACATTGGAAATGTCATTAAGATCTCTGTATGCTTAAACAATTATTTTGACCAGTTTAATTATGACCAAGTTTCAATAGGATTGAGCCAAATTTGTGGCCACTAGAGTGAAACAGTGAAAATGTAAATAAGGCCCCTTTTCCTGTGTTTTCAAAAGGAATAAAATTCCTTTTAAAACTTTGGTAGAGCTTAACCCAAAGAAGATCCCTGCAAAGTTTCAGGTCGTTTGGCCTTGTGATTTAGGAAAAGACTTTTAAAGCAATTGTTGGACGATAGACAACAGACAGACGGACAACGGACATTCACCGATTACAATAGCTCACCTTGAGTACTTTGTCTTCACGTGAGCTAAAAGTTGAACGCACGGACGGACGGACGCACGCACGCACGACGGACACAACGCCATGACAATAGCTCACTGGCCGAATAATGGAAAATAAGCCCCGCCCACAGTGGCCATGTTTTTCGAATTATCAAAATTTCTTCAAGGAATCTGAAAAAGGGTCACCAAAGGAACATGCCTGTCAAATTTCAAAGAAATCTGATAAGTTGTTTGGGAGAAGAAGATTTTTTAAGTTTTTTCTAAAAATTCGTATTTGTTACCATAGCAACCAGAGTTTTCAATGGAATTGAATTCTTTGAAGGAATTTGAAAGAGGGCTATGCAAGGAACATTTCTGTGAAATTTAATTAAAATTGGTCCAGTAGTTTTTGAGAAGAAGATTTTTTAAAATTACACTATGCGCCATATATGGAAAATAAGCCCCGCCCACAGCGGCCATGTTTTTCGAATTATCAAAATTTCTTCAAGGAATCTGAAAAAGGGTCACCAAAGGAACATGCCTGTCAAATTTCAAAGAAATCTGATAAGTTGTTTGGGAGAAGAAGATTTTTTAAGTTTTTTCTAAAAATTCGTATTTGTTACCATAGCAACCAGAGTTTTCAATGGAATTGAATTCTTTGAAGGAATTTGAAAGAGGGCTATGCAAGGAACATTTCTGTGAAATTTAATTAAAATTGGTCCAGTAGTTTCTGAGAAGAAGATTTTTAAAGAAAAAGTTAACGGACGGACGGACGGACGCACGGACGGACGGACGCACGCACGCACGACGGACACAACGCCATGACAATAGCTCGCTGGCCTTCGGCCAGTGGAGCTAAAAATTGCAAAAAGTCACCTAAGGAACATTCTGGCAAAGTACACTCATAATATGTCCAGTGATTACAGAAGCGGCAATCAATGAAAAATTTTCTAATGATTTCTGATAAGCCCCATCCTGCCATGCACCCATTTTTGGACAAAAAACAGTTTTTTTCTAACATTTGACCGCTTGACCTAGTTTTCAACCCCAGTGACCCAATTTCAATCCTTCAATGATTTCATCAAAACAATCACTCTGACCTCTTTTCAGATTGACTGGGCAGAAAATATGACCTCTGAAGGGCATACAAGGTTTTTCTAAGATTTGACCTAATAAAGATTTATGTTTAATTAAAGAACTTTTTCATGGTTTGTCATATTCTGATAAGCCCTACCCTGCCGCACCCAAATTTATAGACCAATTAAAATTTTACTAACAAAGTATTATTGAATAACAAAGTATGGTCGAAAGTAACAAAGTATGGTTGATTTTAAGAATTTCTCGTGATTTCTCCCATTCTGATAAGCCACGCCCTGCAATGCCCACATTTATGGACCAATCAAAATTTCATGAACAAGTTAAGTATAGGGTCACTTAAGGTGCATTTCTACCAAGTTTAATTGAAATTGGCCCAATCGTTGATTTTTAAAGAATTTAACAATTATTTTGTGATTTTTCTAAGTCAGATAAGCCCGGCCCTGCCACACTCAAATTTATGGACTAATAAAAATTTCACGAACAAGTTAAGTAAAGACTCACCCGATGTACATTTCTGCCAATTTTGGTCAAAATTGGCCGAATGGTAGATTTTTAAAGAATTATTTTGTGATTTCTCTAAGTCTGATAAGCCCAGCCTGGCCACGCCCACATTTATGGAGCAATCAAAGTTCTTTAAACAATTTAAGTATAGGGTCACCTAAGGAACATTCCTTCAAAGTTTGGTCAAAATTGACCAACTGGTTTGAGAGGAGAAGATTTTCAAAGAATTATTTTGTGATTTCTCGAAATTTGATAAGCCCCGCCCTGCCACACCCACATTTATAGACCAATCAAAATTTCGCTGACAAGTTAAGTAAAGAGTCACCCAAGGTACATTTCTGCCAAGTTTGGTCAAAGTTGGCCAAATGGTTGATTTTTAAAGAATTATTTTGTGATTTCTCTAAGTCTGATAAGCCCCTCCCTGCCACGCCCACATTTATGGACCAATCAAAATTCTTTGAACAATCTAAGTAAAGGGTCACCCGATGTACATTTCTGCCAAGTTTGGTCAAAATTGGCCGAATGGTTGATTTTTAAAGAATTATTTTGTGATTTCTCTAAGTCTGATAAGCCCCGCCCTGCCACGCCCACATTTATGGACCAATCAAAGTTCTTTAAACAATTTTAGTATAGGGTCACCTAAGGAACATTCCTTCAAAGTTTGGTCAAAATTGACCAACTGGTTTGAGAGGAGAAGATTTTCAAAGAATTATTTTGTGATTTCTCAAAATTTGATAAGCTCCGCCCTGCCACGCCCACATTTATAGGCCAATCAAAATTTCACTGACAAGTTAAGTAAAGAGTCACCCAAGGTACATTTCTGCCAAGTTTGGTCAAAGTTGGCCAAATGGTTGATTTTTAAAGAATTATTTTGTGATTTCTCTAAGTCTGATAAGCCCCGCCCTGCCACGCCCACATTTATGGACCAATCAAAATTCTTTGAACAATTTAAGTAAAGGGTCACCCAAGGAACATTCCTGCAAAGTTTGGTCAAAATTGGCCCACTGGTTTGAGAGGAGAAGATTTTTAAAGAAAAAGTTAACGGACGCACGGACGCACGGACGCACGCACGACGGACACACCGCCATGACAATAGCTCGCTGGCCTTCGGCCAGTGGAGCTAAAAATCAACTGATAAAAAGTTATTGAAGATAAACCAAAATTTTTGTTTATCTTCAATAACTTTTTTATCAGTTGATTTTTCAAAAATCCGACACGCCCAGCTTATTCCTGGCATTTTCCCACCTTCTCTGCTCTAAACCGAATTCAAATTGGTCAAGTATTAAAAAAAGATATTGAAGATTATCGGAAATTCCGAGTCACGTGATTGTACACCGTGTATATGTATGACGTATCAAATGAGGCAAGAATCTATTTCTAGCTTGCACGCGAAAATTCTAAACGTAGGCCTACACGCGTAAATAATGCGGATGCACACGTACACATATGCGTGCGCGGGTAAATTGAAAACGTGCAGGTAAAAATGATTCGAGTGTACGCGTAATACACAATTATGTATGTGTATGCGCGTAAAATATACTTGGACGCGTGTAACATATTTTACGCGTGCACGAACATATTTCATAAGAAAAGGCGTGTATTTTACGCGTTTACGTGTATTTTTCTGCAAGCACGCTAAGAACAGATTTTTGACTCATTTTATACGTCATCTTTTATACGGTAAATATAGTCTAGCTTTATAGGTTGAGTAATCTTTAAAAAGCAAATACAAAGGCCGATGATTTTTAAACAATGAAATAATAAATATAAGTTGCACAACCTGTTTCAAATGAGAAATTACAAATATGAATTAGAGATATGACTGTGATACTACCCTGGCTAAAGAATTCTTGCATAGCAGAATTAAATTTAACGTAGTGCTACCTTAATGAGATTCACGCGACGTTGGAAATTTCTGCGTGAAGACATGAACTTTCGTGAACATTCGTTACATTTCCGAACCTATTCGGATGTCGCCGTGAGTATTCGGCAGTGGAACTTTCCACTGCCGAATGTTTACGACGTTGTTCGAATAATTCCGATGTCTCGTGAATCTCATCATTGTCGGACTACCTTAATATCCTTAATATCAAGTACCAAAATCAGATGAATAAACAATATCTTGACGTGTATGACCCATCATTAGCACTAAAAGCCAGAAGCAAAATTTGAAAAGTGCCAGTAATTCTTAAAATGTTTTTCATTTCCATTCCAAATATAAACATAAGCATTTTGAATGGTTTAGGATTTTGAATTAATGCCTACTTATGGAATTATTTGACAAAAATTTTCAAAATTACCTCCCTTGCATATGAATATATATCAAGAGTAAAACAATATTTGTAGATAATATTCTTCCTAAAGCATAATGTTGAAATCTGGCACGATGAATCATGTGAAGTGTATTTAGAAGCTTGTGTAATTTGATACATTTCGTATGGCTAGAAAGTTGTATTTTAATGATGGGTTATATACCTTAAATGGTTCAGAAAATCGGTGACAAACGAATATACAGTCGACACTCGTTGTGTCGAAGTCAGAAGGACCGTCAAAATACATCGATATATCCGGAGTTCGACACATCCGATTTTTTCTTTGTACCTTTTACAATAATGGGGAACCGTAGCGGGTTAATTGCCCCTGCGAGTAGTGTGGTGGCGCCGTTGTTCCCGGTCCAACCAGCACCCGGAAGTTCCCTTTATTTACATGTAAAAGCTATCACAGAACGTAAATACGTTGCTACTTTCAAGCTTTTTTCCTAAATTAAAACGTAAAACACAGAAAATGGATTAGAAATTTGGTTTTATGAAGAATCCGGAACTGAGAAATGAATTACGAAAACGAAATGCTAGAGTTTCAGGAAGAAAAATCGATTAAGTAGAACTGTAAGTATCAGCATGAAAACGAAAGTAGATAGCCGGAAACCGGCATGAATCTCAATATAGAATCTCAGTTCTATCTCAGTTCTTCGTAAAATCCAAACCATTTTCTGTTCTCACGATCTTTACATCCCTTAAAACTAGAAACATAGCATAATTTATGCTGTGTTAAAACGGTTGTAAAGCGCTAAAAGCTTTATGGGCGCACACGATATTGTTGCTCATTAACACCATTAGGTTGTTT
This sequence comes from Fragum sueziense, assembly GCA_963680895.1. Lineage (NCBI taxonomy): Eukaryota > Metazoa > Mollusca > Bivalvia > Cardiida > Cardiidae > Fragum > Fragum sueziense. The sequence goes on from OY804593.1 coordinate 25,958,148, forward strand.
ATCAATTTTTAATTCTTTTGAATACAAAACGATTCCTTTTGGTAATCCTTATTGGTAAAGTTTTAACCCTTTTCCAAACAAAACCTTGTTTCAACATCCCTAATACAATAGGCTTGGAAACTTTTAGGAAAGGAAGAAAATGCTGAAAATGCTGTAAACCAACACTTTCTTCTTTTTCCTCGATATTTTCATTGAAATATGTTGTGCCCAAACAACATCTTTACCAATATCTGTTTTGTTGTCAGCAGAAACTTACCATCCTAAGATTGTGTCATTTAAAAAAGAGTTGGGTCACCTTTGAAAACAAAAGAGAAAAAAACATTTTCATTTATTTTCCTGAATCAAATGTTTTGCAGTTAAACAAATAAACTACTACATGTATACCAGGCCCGTAGGAAGGAATTTCATATGGGGGGGGGGCTAAAGCCGTTGTCCTGAATATTGGGGGGGGGGGGGGGCTAATTTGGATTTTCCCAAAATTTTTAGTGTAAAATTAGGAAAATTCGGCATTTTTGGCCAACATTGGGGGGGGGCTTAGCCCCCCCCCTAGCCCCCTGTTCCTACGGGCCTGTATACAGTATTGAGTAAGCGTGTATGCATTAGTTAGAAACATTGTTAGAAAAGGAAAAGTGCTGGATATATCAACCTTTTCTTCTGGTGCTTTCTTAGCTTTCTCAGAAATTTGAGATCTTTCACTATTTACCCTTTTCCAAACCTATGTGTCTTAAAGTTTTCCAACATTAAAGGTAATGTAGATGCCAAATGCATCTTGATAAAGGTAGGACTTGTGTGCAAATTATCATAGACTACCAAAAGAGTACCAAGTCAAATGGAGACAATGCTAGATATCAGCATTTACTTGTTTTGCCTCAATGCCTTTCAATCCTTATCTATTATTGATGTCAAATTCTGGTCTTGTCGAGAGAGGGTTAAAACCAGGTGAAATTATGGAAAATGGTTAACAAACTGAATGACATTAACTTCTAAGAAGTGTGTATCATGAGGGAAAACAGAGAAAGAAGAGGAGAATATTTGGGTTACCAGGAATCCCAAAATTTTCATTATTTTCCCTCCAAATTATGTTAGATCTAATAGGGTTCTACTTAATCAAGTAAACAGTGATATAATTTCAGACATTTCAACATTTTAACAACAGTTTAGTTCGGCTATCGTGTGTTTTCCGTGTTGTGTATTACCAGGTAAAGGGCGAGTGTAATAAATATTGGACCGTGAACCACTGCGCCACCTATCAAAGGAAAGATAATCCGCTACGGTTCCCCATTCTTAACTGTTTTTGTGATCATCAAGTACTTTCATAATTGAAATATAGTAGGAAAAGGAAAGAAATTGCTCGACATGAGCAATTTCTTTCCTTTCCTACTATATTTCAATGGCTTCATTTATTTCAAAATAATTTTGTTTAATAGTTTTGATATCCATTGATGAGGACGGGACAAGACTTTAATTTCGACTTAAGCGAAAATTCGACTTATCCGATGTCGCTACAACGAGTGTCGACTGTACCAGCAAAAGGAATGACATGATTATAATGTAGTACATTGCACATGCAACATATTTATAAAGGCATATTTTGGCATAATACGGACTAACATAAATGATATTATAAATGAACAAGATTCTGGGAATACGTCCCGCATGGCATTTGAAAACAAGAGGACCATGATGGTCCTAAATCGCTCACCTGAATCAAGATGACAAGAGTGAAAATGGCAATTAGGTCAAATTCAAAGGCATCAAACTAAGGGCTTTCTGTTTGGAAATAGGGAATAATTTTGTTCGAATTGATCCTGTAAAGTTGGGTATGAATTAGCAATGGTTGAGGTATTTTTTGATTTCGCAATATACAACATAGGGCTAATTTTCAAAGCATACTGATCTGTTAGAGATTGATCATTTATGATATATCATCATAACAAATTTTAAGCACAATTTAAAAGATTTGGTCTGTTATTCAAAAAGATACAGCGAAAGATCAACATCTGATAAGCTAAGCTAATCCCTTCTTATTTGTTTACATAAGATAAACATAGGGACAGCCAGAGCAACAGATAAGAGAAATAGATAAGAGAAATAGAAATAGCACTCTAAATTTATTATTCATATCCAAACACTATGTAGAATGTATTAATCTTTTCAAGCAGATGATTGAAATGATCACATATTACATAGGGTTTGATGAATATTGAAATAAAATGTTGATTTTTGAAAAGCTATCATCTCCTCTTATCTGCAGCTTGTATGATTCCCAAAGTAAATGGTTCAAAATTGGCTTGTAAATGTAGAACCAACAATATAGGGCTTAGTTTCCATGTATAGTGATGATTTCTTGTATTCTGAAAGCCATTCATAACATGATGAGGCCTTACACAAAGTTTCAAGGTTCTAGGCCAAACAGTTAAGAAGAAAACTAAGTATCTCTGTGACAACCCGCAGTAAAGTATTATTTTCAATGTACAAAATTCCCCAAACCCTGCCACACCCATATACATTTTATAAAATCAAAAATTCAAGATACAATTTTGAAATGAGTCACTCAAGGAACTTTCCTGCTACGTTTGATTTAAATTGGCCAAACGGTTGATTTTTAAAGAATTTTCTTAAGATTTCTCTAGGTTTGAAAAGCCCCTTCCTCCCTGCCACGCCCACATTTTTTAACAAATGAAAAATTTGTGAGCAAATATTGAAAAGAGTGACTCAAGGAATATTCCTGCAAAGTCTGCTTTAATTGGGCCCAATGGTCGATTTTTAAAGAATTTTCTTATGATTTCTGTAAGTCTGATAAGCCCCTTTCTCCCTGCCACGCCCAAATTCTTTGACAAATGTAAAAATTTGTGAGTAAATTTTGAAAAGAGTGATTAAAGGAACATTCCCCCAAAGTCTGGTTCAATTGGGCCTAATGGTTGATTTTTAAAGAATTTTCTTATGATTTCTCTAAGTCCGATAAGCCCCTTTCTCCCTGCCACACCCACATTTTTTGACAAATGAAAAAAATTGTGAACAAATTTTGAAAAGAGTGACTCAAGGAACATTCCTGCCGAGTTTGGTTCAAATTGGCCCAATGGTGGATTTTTAAAGAATTTTTTTTTATGATTTCTCTAAGTCTGATAAAGGCCCGACCGGCCACGCCCACATTTTTATACAAATCAAAAATTCACGAACAAGTTTTGGAAAGTGTCACACAAGGAACATTCCTGCCAAGTTTGGTCAAAATTGGTCCAATGGTTTAGGAGGAGAAGATGTTGAAAGAAATTGTGAACGGACGGACAGATGGACGGACGGACGGACAGAAGGACGGACAGACGGACGGACGACGGACAAAAAGCGACCACAATAGCTCACCTTGAGCACTTCGTGCTCAGGTGAGCTAAAAACAAACATGGATCCAGATCAGCCTGTGCATACGTACAGTCTGATCAAGATCCATGCTGTTATCAAAGAGCTGCTTGATGATCTATAGCAATTGTGTGAGACTAGCGTGGACCCTGATCAGTCTGCTCTTTAACCTTTCCCAAACGGCAAAATTTCAGGGTGATCCACTTCAAAAACTGCCACAATTGACAAAATGGAACTTATTATTGATGGAATTTGTGTAAAATATGGCATAGAAAATATTGAGACAAAAGGAGAAACTGCTGGTCATCGGCAGTTTCTTCTTTTGCCTCAATGTTTTCCCAAGCCAATTCTATTAGGGACGTCAAAATCAGGTCTTGTTTGGAAAAGAGTTATGCACAGACATAATCAGGGCCAACTCTAACCCTTGCCCAAACAAATTTTAGGTCGGTCCTATAAAACAACTGCTACAGACAACAAATTCGATTTTCATTGAGGATAGTATCGATGTATTTTACATAGCACAGAAAACAATGAGACAAATGGAGAACAACGCCGTTGTTATTGCAAAGCCTCGTAACTCCAGCTTTAGTTAATCTGGAGTTACGAAGTTTTGCCAAAACACCGACGAAATGCTGATAACCTGCATTTTCTCATTTTGGCTCAATGTTTTTCCAATCCCATTTCTATCAAAGACGTCAGTCAAAACCGCGGTTTGTTTGGGAAACGATTTCAATTAATTATCACATCTAGATCTAACTTCATTTAAGAATTATTTTTTCCGGCGTACACTCTACCGATGAATCGTCAATATATCGCAAATTTAAATAACTTTGATAAATTTTCTGATCTTGTTTAAAAATGTCCTCCTCGTCATAGACTAGGTTGTTGAGAACCAAGGCTTGGGTTGGACTTGTCGTTTCTGCGGCGATGATTTCTTCACAGAGACTTTCCTGAAAAGGAAAATCAGATTGTTCTTTTAATTCCTTTCCCTACTTAGTTTGTTCATATGGGAAAGTTGCCGAAGATGACGAAATGGTAGGTGATAAACATTGGAAAACACCTGTAGGCATTAGCAATTAACACATTTCTAAACAACAAAATACTAGGTTTGTCTAATTTGAAAGCTCCTGCAGACAATAAAATGGATTCTGACAGAGATGGGATTCCTGTAAAATAAACAGGTTTCTCGAAAAAAAAACTTCAATGGAATACTCTCTAGTCTGGCCCAGACCCTAGTCAAGGTGTGTACCCGACGTGACTTTCTCAGCTGATACGCTACAGATTTTGACGAGATAAAGTGCACAGAACGCGCCTTTGAGAGGGCTATTCCCGGCTCTAACTCACTCTGCTCCAAATCCCATGGTTTCTTCAAACATTCAAGCGAAAAAATTTTTCGATGCATGTGAACGCTTCCAACTTTCGTTTTGCACTTAAAAATATTTTGGCTCGAATGTTTGAAGAAACTACTGGATTTGGAGCAGAGTGAGTTAGAGCCGGGAATAGCCCTCTAAAAGGCGCGTTCCATGCACTTTATCTCGTCAAAATCAGTAGAGTATAAGCTGAGAAATTAAACAAAACATACCTTGAAGCGGACGATTTTTTCGGTGTGATCGCTTCCCAAAAGTCACGTGGGTTACCCACCGTGCTAGTATTAGGGCTAGTCTAGAATACTCTCCAACGTTCAAGGGTATTCAATTGAAGTTCACGCGGATTTCGTGCGATTTAAGCACGGTGCTCAGATTTGAGTCTGAGAACGTAGGCCCTAAGTTGTTTTTTTTTTTTTTTTTTCGAGAAAGCAGGTCCCGGTTTCTCGAAAAAAAACTTAAGTACATACTCATGAGAACATGCTCAACTTCAAAGGGATACTCTCCAACGTTGAAGGGTATTCGATTGAAGTTCACGTGGATTTCGTGCGATTTGAGCACGGTGCTCAGAATTGAGCATGAGAACGTAATTAAGTGTTTTCGAGAAACCGGGGCCAGGGCCTGGCCCCGGTTTCTCGAAAAAACTTAAGTATATTCTCGTGAGTTCATGCTCAACTTCTATTCAATACCAATCAACGTTGATTAGTATTCATTTGAAGTTCACGTGGATTTCGTGCGATTTGAGCACGATGCTCTGATTTGATCATGAGAACATACTTAAGTTTTTTCGAGAAACCGGGGCCTGTTCTTGCATTCAGAAAGCATTCAGAAAAAAAGAAAATCCTGATAATCAGCATTCTCCTTTCCTCTCGATGTTTTCTATGCTACATTACACATATATTAGGTAATCAGGAATGGTATTTTGTCGTCAGCATCATCTCTGAATTTGGAACAGTCCTAAAAATGTCGTTTCACTAAGTTGTTAGAATCAAGGCTTGGGTTGAACTGGTCGTTTCTGTGGCGATTATTTCCTCACAAAGGCTTTCCTGGAAAGAAAAATCAGTTTGTTCTTTTAATCCTTTTCCAACATAGTTTGTTCCAAAGAGAAAGCTAGTAGAGACGATAAAATCAATGTTGATGTTATTAAGGGAATAAACATTCAAAAAATTTGACAATTTCAGAAATTTTGTAAAATATTGTCAAAATAGATATTTTCTGGTAGACTGCAATGCAAATTTCGGAGAACCAGTTATCTTCCATTGGATTCGCATAATGTAACAAATAAAATGGTGGCATATTTTATCAATATCTACAGCATATCGCTGCTTTACGAAGAAAACGTCGTAACTGCAGCTTAAAACAAGCTGTAGTTACGAGGTTTTCGTTGAAAAGTGACGATACCCAACTTTCATAGCTCTAGATCCATCTACAAGAAATATGCGCCCGGAATCTGAAAATGCCGTGGCAAAATGACAACGGTATTACAATACAATACAATACAAATAGTTTATTGCATTAAACATGTACAATGTTTACAGCAAACAATGAAACAATTGAACAAAAATAGAGAAAATTACATGGATTTACAGAAGAACATATCGGTAACGTGAACAAAAATTTCAGTTTCTTTGGAGAAAAGCAAAATACAAATATTTAGATAGGTTCAGAACAGCAGGTTTTGATTTAGTTGTTAATAAATTTGTGAATTTTTGAAGTGTAGGCCAAACATAGTAATAGCGCTTAAGGTATTTCTTTCTAATTTCATTATATTTCGGGCAAATCAAAAGGAAATGATACTCGTTTTCAATGGTATTCGAATTACAATATCTACAGATTCGATTATTTCTTTCAATATTCCGATATCTTCCATCTTCAATATCTAGATTATGTGACGACAGTCTAAATTTTGTTAGAGAACATCTGAACTTCTTGTCTTTAATAAAGTCTAGATAATTTTCAAAGTTAAAGTCATGTTTGAATAAAGAATATGTTTGTAGACGATTTGAATTATTGATATTTGCATACCATTCTTGATAATATATATCTAATATTCGTTGTTTTATTAATTCATAGTTAATTTCAATATTAAATTGGTTTTGCCAAATGAAATGCAAACCGCATTCATCCAGTATGCATTTTATTTGATAAGCCCAATTACTTTTATTATAGGTTTGTCCAATCTCTAGATCGTTGAGTAACATCTGATAAGTATTGTATAAAAAAGAGTTTTCACCAGATTTTATCAGTTTTATCCAATATTTGATAAGCAGCATTTTCCTGTGAATTCTCAATGGTATGCGTCCTAGTTCACCATATATAGCATCTAGATTTGTTGACTTTTTAACTAATAAAGTTTTTCGACAAAATTTTGTAAAAACGGCTTCAACTTCCGGTGCTGGGTGGTTGCCCCAGACCTCCGCGGCGTAATTTAGGATTGGTAAAACAATACTATCGAAGAGTTTTAATCGATTAGATATCGGTAAATCTAGTTCGTTGAACGTAACGAATAATTTGTGTACGGAGAACGACGCGCGCTGAGCGATATCGGATTGTGAACGATTCCAATTACCGTTTTTGTAAAGGTTAACACCGAGATATTTAAAAGATTTAACAATTTCGAGTTTAGTATTGTTTAAATAAAAATCGTGGTTAGTATGGCGACCTTTTTCGAATATCATAATTTTTGTTTTTTGTGTATTGAGTTTTAATTTCCATGTATTACAATATTGTTCGATATCATTTAGTATTGATTGAAGCGAAAAAGGGTCCTGTGTAAAAACGGCCGCGTCATCAGCAAATAACAACAAAAATAATTGTAACTCATTTACAGACATTATTCCGTTAACATTACCATTAATGTTGTCTAGTAAATCATTTAGGTAGAATAAACATAAAATACTGCTTGACGGGTCCCCTTGTTTAACCCCTATATGTGAAAGGATGAAATCTGACTCTTCTGAACTGTATCGAACAAATGATTTTACGACTTCGTACATAGATTTTATTGATTTGACAAATTTACAACTTACTTGTTCCTTTAATAATTTTTGAAAAAGAAAGGTTCTATCTATTTTGTCGAACATTTTTTTCCCAATCGAGGAAAGCAACATAAAGTTTTTTGCTATTAGCCAATGTTTTTGAAATAATAGCATGTAAAATAAAAAGACAATCAGTGGTAGATTTTCCCTTTTGAAATCCGTATTGGTTATCGATAATTTTTTGGTTCATTTCAGACCAACGATTAAGTCTTGTTACCAGTAAAACTATTTTAAATGTTGCTAAATACATAAGGGAAGCAAATAAATTAAGAAATGAAAAGTTAAAGTAGATTATATAATGAAATCTGCTCATATAACCAGGTATTATGTAACCGTTTCTAACATTTTCTGTATTTGTTTTGTGAAATTATTTTGTATTGTTTTGTTTGTCATATTTGTGTACATATATGTATGTTTATTGGCCAAAAGCATTGTTTGCTGATTTGCCGAATAAATGAATTTGAATTTGAATTTAGTAATTTTGAGAAGATTTTCGAAATAATATTATTAAGTGTGATCCCACGGAAGTTTTTAGGTTCATGGCTGCCTCCTTTAAAAATGGGCACTATAATGCCTTCACCCCAACTGCCAGGGTAAATCCCATCGTTAAATATTTTATTATACAATAATGTTAAAAATGGACCTACAATATCAAAGGTATTTTTAAAGATTTCAGCAACAAGAAAGTCATTTCCGGCACTCTTACCATTCTTTTGTGAAAATACAGCTTTTTAACTTCTTCTTCTGTGAAAATTTGATCGAGATATTCGTCGGTAGTGTCGTTATTTATTTCTGTATTAGAATCATTAATGGGAGTCTCGGAATTGTATAAGTTATTAAAATGGTTATGCATATTTTCAATAGATATGTCATCTGGGTTTTGTTCTACTTTTTTACATTTTGAATTAATGTTTTTCCAAAATGATTTTGGATCCGTATTTGCTAGTTTTGATATTCGATTTCCTTCGATTTTTATGTATTCCTTTTTTCGTTTTCTTTTGATATTCGTAAAGAGTCGTTTTTTGGTCATAAATATATTTTTATTTTCTATAGTTTTGTTTCTCAAATAAACATTAACTAAAGGCCTGGTTACATATACAATTCTGTGTCTACATCACGGCCGGAGCATGTCCAAAAGTGGTAAGACGTACAGCATATTTTGGACGCGATAATGGTCGTGATATGGACTTGGAATTGTATGTGGTCAGGCCTTTACATGGTTTTATCTTTGTAGTTTGATAAAAAAATATTTTTGCATAGAATTTTGGCTTATATATATATAGATATAATCATTGGGGGAGAAAAAGAAAACAAGTTGATAATCAGCATTTTCTCCTTGTGTCCCCTTTTTTATTTTGAAATATCATAGTCAAATCGAGTTCCTATTAACATAATTGTTTGTTTGCAAACCTTTCGAAATTAAACCACTCTAAAATTGTGTTGTTTGGGGAAAAGTGTTATATCATAATGAAGTTTGTAACTTCAATGGAACAGCGATAGTCGATGAAAAAATAACATGGCTTTTCTGCAAAAACCTCGTAACGGCATCTAGTTTTAAGCTGTAGTTATGCGTTTTTTATCAAAAGAAGAAGAAGAGCAACAATAAGTTTTACACGAATGCTTTTGTTGTCTTTTGTGTGATAACATACACATGTTTGGATACTAAAATCACCATCATTTAGATACTGGGCAATGTATCATCGCTTTTCAAGGAAAACCTAGTAACTGCAGCTTAAAACAAGCTGCAGTTACGAGGTTTTCGTTGAAAAGCGATGATATACTCTTCCTGGTTCGAGGCTGTTTGGCTCCTGGGTAATACCAAAAAGATTAATACTTTCCCGAACAAGGCCTTTTTGACTCCCTACAAAATAATGAATCAGGAAAACATTGTGGAAAATGAAGAAATTGCTTGTGACAAGCAATTTCTTAATTTTCTACAAAGTTTTCTACGAAGAAAGTACAAAAAATGTAAAAATCCATTCACTTGAAATTGCCGTATGCAAAATCTTTGAATTTGGAAAAGTGTAAAATTGTGTCGTCTGGTAATGGGTTAATATGCCGTTCCCAGTTCGAATCTGTTCGGGTCCGGAATAATGCTAAAAGGGTGAACTTTTTCCCCGAACAAGTTTGATTGAAACTTTGCAGTTTCAGAAAGGCTTTATTGCGCAACAATGTGACATTGGGTGAGAGTTAACACTTCCTGAAACATGAAAATTATGAGCGGGTCTAAATAAAAGGATGTGGCAGGCGACATAACATGCAAACAAAAACTTTATAAAATTCACGCAATTTTCGAATAAACCGTTGAGAGACAGGTGAAAACTTTAAAGCTTATTCTTCTTTTCCCGATATGTTTTTCAAAACTTACATCTTTTTAATTGTTTAAACCAAAGTGTTTTTTTTTTTTTTGTTTTTTTTTTAATTAACCCTTTCCAAAAAGTCCTAGTTGTGATGTCTGAAGTTAAAAGACTTGCGAAAATATTGATGCAAAAGAAGAAAATGCTGATAACAAACTACTGTAGGATTCTTATATTATGCCTCAATATTTTGAGTAGGCATACTATATGGTACACAAATTCTATTCTCAAAATCGTCGCTCTTCAGCAAAAACCTCATAACTGCAGCTTGTCTTAAGCTGCAGTTACGAGATTTTTGTTGAAAAGCAGCGATATATTCTCCTTTGTCGTCTGCAGCAGCTTTGAATTTGGAGCATGCTTATTCGTTGTCGGCTGGGAAAAAGTTTAATGGTGAATTTTACGAGATCGATACAAAAAACAGCTGTAACACGCGCCGTTGGCTCTCATGTACTTTGTGTATTATTCATGGACAACCAATTCGTACATTGACAGAAAATTAGTTCCGTTTTGCCGCTCATCGACGATAAAATATACTACTCAAATATTTAAAGGAACATGTTTTGTCATACTGTTTTGTTAGTTACCAGTTTATTCATAAAATCTTGAAAATCTTGAAATCTTGGATCAGAAATTGTGTGGTTCTTTATGTGTGCCTAGAAATTCCATGTTGTAGCCTACATATTTTAGGCCATGGGCCGAACCCCAAAAAAGGCTTCTAAAAAAAGTTTGCTTCAGGCTAAAGGGTGAATACATAAACTATATATCAAAATAATCCCCATCATCTCCTGATTACAAAACAACATTGTTTATCCTAAAGTATGTGGTCACTATAAAGTAATTTGACTTTGAAATACTAGGTAAAGTGTACCTATATCCGGATACAACATAAATTCGGATAAATGGCTTTATGTGTCAAACTGCTGATATTTTTCACAAATTTGTTAGTCCAAAAGCTGTTCGAGCTACTGTTTGACTGTAATGCCAGGTTTTGACATCCCAGTATGGTTAGTAAAACGTGATAACGATAATGATAATGATTCAATGTTTTATTTATTTATTAAACCAATTCCCAAGAAAGACCTAGTTTTGATGTCCCAAATACGGAAGGCTTGGGAAAACATTGAGACAAAGAAGAAAATGCTCATTAATAGCATTTTCTCCTTTTGCCTCAATATATTCTATGCTATATTACTCATAAAAACTATCTTTAATTATAAGCATTCATTTTGTCATCTGTAGCATTTTTTCAAAATGTGATCAGTCCAAATTTTTGCTGTCTGGGAAAGGGTTAATTTACCAAATTTATTCAACTTGAAAAAATTAAGAAAAATATTGGTCATAGCTTCTGCATGCCCGGCTACCTGCCAGGTCTAGGGTCTTCAAACTGCCAGAAAATAGTAGGATATAGGCCTTATAATTGGAAAGAAAATGAAAGAAGAATTGTTTACTCTTACCGGTATGTATATTTCGTAGCTTTAAATTTGTTTTAAATGGTTTGCCCTTTCTCATTTTCATAGTCGTGTTACGGTATCCTAATGTAAATAGCAGTGTTTTCTAATGAAGGTTACTTTACAGTACAAAAAACAATGTATATATGTCCTACTGATCGAAAACTGGAAATCTCTGTATATTTGAACATTCAGACACTGCAAACGCTCCATAGAAATACCGAAACGCACAGTGATTACCAGAATGCACAGGACTGACCATACACATTTAACCCAGTAGACTAGCAGACAGCAAAATTTTACTTATCCAAATACAAAGATGATGTAGACGACAATTTCAAGTGAATGAAAAGTTATATTTTTTGTCTGTGTAGTAATACCAGTGTGGGCAATGAAAAATTGTTTATCACAATTTCTTCATTTCCACAATGTTTTCTTAAGCTGTTATCTTGTAGGGCGTCAAAAGGAGTCATTATGTGGGAATGGATTAAAATTGATCTTCATCACCCATTGGTATAAACTGAAAAGCATAGAACCCTTCCCCAAATAGATCTACTCTATTAGTAATGTTCCGGTAATTACTGTGCGTTCCGGTATTTCTATGGACCCCTACTAAACACAATTCTTTAAAAACAATACTCACCTGACATTCACCTTGTTGGTCCTCAGATGACCTTAGACGTATGCAAAATCTTTGAATTTGGAAAAGTGTAAAATTGTGTCGTCTGGTAATGGGTTAATATGCCGTTCCCAGTTCGAATCTGTTCGGGTCCGGAATAATGCTAAAAGGGTGAACTTTTTCCCCGAACAAGTTTGATTGAAACTTTGCAGTTTCAGAAAGGCTTTATTGCGCAACAATGTGACATTGGGTGAGAGTTAACACTTCCTGAAACATGAAAATTATGAGCGGGTCTAAATAAAAGGATGTGGCAGGCGACATAACATGCAAACAAAAACTTTATAAAATTTACGCAATTTTCGAATAAACCGTTGAGAGACAGGTGAAAACTTTAAAGCTTATTCTTCTTTTCCCGATATGTTTTTCAAAACTAACATCTTTTTAATTGTTTAAACCAAAGTGTTTTTTTTTTTTTTTTTTTTTTTTTTTTTTTTTTTTTTTTTTTTTTAAAATTAACCCTTTCCAAAAAGTCCTAGTTGTGATGTCTGAAGTTAAAAGACTTGCGAAAATATTGATGCAAAAGAAGAAAATGCTGATAACAAACTACTGTAGGATTCTTATATTATGCCTCAATATTTTGAGTAGGCATACTATATGGTACACAAATTCTATTCTCAAAATCGTCGCTCTTCAGCAAAAACCTCATAACTGCAGCTTGTCTTAAGCTGCAGTTACGAGATTTTTGTTGAAAAGCAGCGATATATTCTCCTTTGTCGTCTGCAGCAGCTTTGAATTTGGAGCATGCTTATTCGTTGTCGGCTGGGAAAAAGTTTAATGGTGAATTTTACGAGATCGATACAAAAAACAGCTGTAACACGCGCCGTTGGCTCTCATGTACTTTGTGTATTATTCATGGACAACCAATTCGTACATTGACAGAAAATTAGTTCCGTTTTGCCGCTCATCGACGATAAAATATACTACTCAAATATTTAAAGGAACATGTTTTGTCATACTGTTTTGTTAGTTACCAGTTTATTCATAAAATCTTGAAAATCTTGAAATCTTGGATCAGAAATTGTGTGGTTCTTTATGTGTGCCTAGAAGTTCCATGTTGTAGCCTACATATTTTAGGCCATGGGCCGAACCCCAAAAAAGGCTTCTAAAAAAAGTTTGCTTCAGGCTAAAGGGTGAATACATAAACTATATATCAAAATAATCCCCATCATCTCCTGATTACAAAACAACATTGTTTATCCTAAAGTACGTGGTCACTATAAAGTAATTTGACTTTGAAATACTAGGTAAAGTGTACCTATATCCGGATACAACATAAATTCGGATAAATGGCTTTATGTGTCAAACTGCTGATATTTTTCACAAATTTGTTAGTCCAAAAGCTGTTCGAGCTACTGTTTGACTGTAATGCCAGGTTTTGACATCCCAGTATGGTTAGTAAAACGTGATAACGAAACTATTTTCTGTAATAAGCATTTTCTCCTTCGCCAAGAAGGTTTTAGACATTATAGCACACAAATCTTCTGCTCTGTGGTGCACTTATTTTGTTACTTTGAAACATTTATATTTTGGACCAGTCTGATATTCATGAATGTCAATCAAAGTGGCAACAACAGATGGGTTGTGGTGAAATATAGGCCCTATCTGTTATCGACAGGTCTTAGGTTGAGACCCATACAACCTAAGTTTCTAGTTACACATTCCTTTAACCTTTTCCCAAACAAGATCGGGTTTTAACGACCTTATAAGAAAAGGCTTGGGAAAACATTGAGGCAAAAGAAGAAAATGCTGATCATCAGCATTTTCTCCTTTTGCCTCAAAATTTTCTAGGTTTTATATTTCACAAACCAACTCTTTATCAACCCATATTTTTCACTGCAGCAGCTTTTGAACATAGCAACGAGACTGGCTACCGTCCCACTAACTTGTTGTTTGGGTAAAAGCAGTTTAACCCATTTCCAAAAGGCATGCATTTGACACTTTTCATTAAAAAGCCTTCGGAAAACATTGAGACATAAGAAAAAATGCTGATAATCGGCATTTTCTCCTCAATATTTTCTGTGCTTTAACACAACAAAGTGCCATCTTTATTCAAAATCCATTTTGTCGTTTGATGCATCTTTCAGATTGTGCAACCCTACAATTATTTTTTATTTTGGAAAGGATTAAGCATCTCTTGCAGGAGTGCGAACGCAAACAGGAAATCCAAGCCAACAGCTGTTCATCCAACATAGGTGGAGAAAATGATAAGGCAAAAAAGAAGATGCTTGTTAGCTTACTTATAATCTTATAAGATAACAAAAGTATTTTAGATCCTCAAAATTAAGAAAAATAAAATATATGGTTGTTAATTATATTTCAACACACCAGAAAGACAGGAAAATGATAGTGACTGGGACATAATTGTCTCGTCCATGTATAACCACGGTGTATAATCACGTGATGCAATAATTACTGAATATCTTCAATAACTTTGTGAATATGGAACCGATTTGAATTCGGTTTAAAGCAGAGAATGTGGACAGATCTCATGCATACAATGGACATGGTTGATTTTTGAAAAATCAAATGATAAAAAAGTTATTGAAGATAAACCAAAATTTTGGTTTATCTTCAATAACTTTTTTGTCAGTTGATTTTTCAAAATCTACGACATCCATGTTATTCCTGACATTTTTCCACCTTCTCTGCTTCAAATCGAATTCAAAGTGGTCAAGTATTGACAAAGTTATTGAAGGTTATCGGAAATTCTAAATCATGTGATAATACACCGTGATAACTGCAGTTCACATTATTTTAGTGAAACATTAAATCATCAAATACTTGTTTTTAACCCTTTCCCAAACAGCAAAATTAAGGGTTGTTCAATTTGAAAGCTGCTGCAGACGACAAAACAAATTATATCAAAGGTAAAAAATGTGTATTGTACAGCATGAAAAATATTGAGACAAAAGGAGAAAATGCTGATTACCCGTGTTTTCTTCTTTTGTCTCAATGTTTTTCCTAGAGTTACCTAATAGAAACGTTATATACCGGTCTTGTTTGGGAAATGGTTAAATTGGTCTAAGGTTCAGAAACTTTGATGGTAATTAACAGTCATAAACTATAATGTTACAGTTATTTTAACATTTAACCCAATACCAAACGACAGAATTTTAGACTTGCCTAAATTAAAAAATGTTGCAGACGACAATTTGAAGTGAATGAAACTGAATACATTTTGGTGTTTCTGTGTAAAAAAACACTGTGAGAAATGAAGAAATTGCCTTTTAACCCTTTCCCAAACAAGACCTGGTTTTGGCGTCCCTGGTATAAATGGCTTGGGAAAACAGTGAAACAAAAGAAGAAACTGCTAATGACCAGCAGTTTCTCCTTTTGCCTCAATGTTTTCTATGTTATAATTTACACAAAACCAGTCTTTTTTACATCTATTTTGATGGCTGCCTTAGCTTTTGAAATTGATTAGCTGTATATTTTGCTGTTTGGGAAAGGGTTAACAAGCAAGTTCTTTATTTTCCACAATATTTTCCAAAGCCTTTATCTTGAGGGGTGTCAAAAAGCGTCATCGTGAGGGAATGCAGGCCCGTAGGAAGCAATTTCATATTGGGGGACTAAAGCCCTTGTCCTGAATATTGGGGGGGGGGGGGGGGCTAATTTGGATTTTCCCAAAATTTTCAGTGTAAAATTAAGAAAATTCGACATTTTTGCCAACATTGGGGGATTCGGGCCTGGAATGGGTTAAGTTATCATCATTCATTCACTGTCTGTGTCATCCGAGTAATTCATGGTCAACATTTGAGCGATTTGAGCAGTTTTCACGACACATTGTTGTGCACGGTAGTCCAGCTTTTTTGCATGAACACTTGCTTGAATCACCAGTACACCGAAACCTGAAGCAATGGTACCGGACATCATTGACCCTGACACATCCTGGCCATCCATACAGTTCACAGACAAACTACTCCAGTTCTTCCTTCAGGTCTTGAGATAAATGTTTTTTTCCAACTGGAGAAGGCATGCTGATATGACACATCTTTCTTCAGCAACTTGAGAGCTTTTACTTTCCCTTTGAATCAGAAGCCTGAAAGACATTAAAATATTTATGATTCAATGTTTTATTTATTTATTAAACCAATTCCCAAGAAAGACCTAGTTTTGATGTCCCAAATACGGAAGGCTTGGGAAAACATTGAGACAAAGAAGAAAATGCTCATTAATAGCATTTTCTCCTTTTGCCTCAATATATTCTATGCTATATTACTCATAAAAACTATCTTTAATTATAAGCATTCATTTTGTCATCTGTAGCATTTTTTCAAAATGTGATCAGTCCAAATTTTTGCTGTCTGGGAAAGGGTTAATTTACCAAATTTATTCAACTTGAAAAAATTAAGAAAAATATTGGTCATAGCTTCTGCATGCCCGGCTACCTGCCAGGTCTAGGGTCTTCAAACTGCCAGAAAATAGTAGGATATAGGCCTTATAATTGGAAAGAAAATGAAAGAAGAATTGTTTACTTTTACCGGTATGTATATTTCGTAGCTTTAAATTTGTTTTAAATGGTTTGCCCTTTCTCATTTTCATAGTCGTGTTACGGTATCCTAATGTAAATAGCAGTGTTTTCTAATGAAGGTTACTTTACAGTACAAAAAACAATGTATATATGTCCTACTGATCGAAAACTGGAAATCTCTGTATATTTGAACATTCAGACACTGCAAACGCTCCATAGAAATACCGAAACGCACAGTGATTACCAGAATGCACAGGACTGACCATACACATTTAACCCAGTAGACTAGCAGACAGCAAAATTTTACTTATCCAAATACAAAGATGATGTAGACGACAATTTCAAGTGAATGAAAAGTTATATTTTTTGTCTGTGTAGTAATACCAGTGTGGGCAATGAAAAATTGTTTATCACAATTTCTTCATTTCCACAATGTTTTCTTAAGCTGTTATCTTGTAGGGCGTCAAAAGGAGTCATTATGTGGGAATGGATTAAAATTGATCTTCATCACCCATTGGTATAAACTGAAAAGCATAGAACCCTTCCCCAAATAGATCTACTCTATTAGTAATGTTCCGGTAATTACTGTGCGTTCCGGTATTTCTATGGACCCCTACTAAACACAATTCTTTAAAAACAATACTCACCTGACATTCACCTTGTTGGTCCTCAGATGACCTTAGACGTCCAGCGTCCCTCCGCTTCGCCCCACATTCAATTCGCTTACTGTTTGTGTACTTCTGGCAGAACTGACGATGGACCCAATGTCAGGTACAACTCGTATAAGTCAAAATACCCAGGGCAACTTCTTTTTCTTTACCATCCACAGTTGCCCAAACATTTGAGCAACTGTACAGCTTCGTCCATGTAACGTCTGTGCATGGAATAAGTGCATCTACATCAAAATCTGAGGTTTGACAGATGCATTCCTTTATGGGGGCGGCCATTTTTTCAGGATCGGGCTGAAGCCTTTTAGGCTAAATACTCTCATCTGATTGGTCAATTATGGGCATCTTCAAAGACACTTAAATCGCGTTTTTCTAATTAGTGACCACATAATTTAAGGTAAACAATCCTGATTATGACTTTATACATTAATATCTTAATTACTAAATCAAGTTTTCCCCTTCACCCTCCAGCCTGAAGCACTTTGTCACAATTTGCCGGCTCGGCCCACGGCCTATTTCTACTTTTAACATTTCATTTACATTTACTTTTCCGATTAAGAAGTAGTAAATTAAGTTTGCGAGAAGCGATCAGAAACGATCTACATAATACAGGCTCACCAATTCACAAAATATTTCTAAATCTTTTTAACATGCATGTATTTCTTCTGTATTTTTTCACCTGTTTGTATTTTTGACAAACTAGCAAACAAACTGGCCCCATCCATAATTAGATAATAAACACTCCTTTCAACTTCGGACGATATCCAATTGCAACGCAAATTGGCGATCGCATGCCATCGTCAATTTCTGGGCAATATTCGTGACCACGGAAAATTACGAGGGATATCCTCGGGGATACACTCGTCAATTTCCGTTGCCATGGATGACCCCGAGGTTTCACGAAGTATTTCGTTTCTAATGATGGATGGCACGGTCATAGCGCAATCAGAAGTGCATCTGCCTCTCACTTGAGAGGACCCGGGTTCGATTTTCGGCCGCAGCAAATATCCTTTCTGAAAAAAATGTCACCCCAATGGTTTGATAACATTAACCTGTATGGGCGAGCAGCTGTAGGCTCGCTTATGGTGTTGTGGTAGTACTGATATGAGAAACAAAGGGAATTCATAGGCTGCCGCGATATGACAGTAGCATTTGAAACCGTTATAAAAGCGACGAACAAGCCAAAAAATCAATCATAATGATGGATGGAATACCTTATTCTTTCTGCAGTGTACACGTACATATATTTGTACTTTGTTGTAAGGGAAGTTATATCTGATTCATATTTAATGTGTTCAACAGGTTCTACGAGTGTTGATGCGATAACAAAACCAATTTATCCCTTAGCTTTTAGTACTTCTTACAATCTGATTCAAATCCGGTGTTACCTGACAACAACATCTGACAATGACCAGTATGTCCCATTATAATTTTAAGCAGTATATTCCTACGTAGTAACTAGTTGTTAGGGAAGTTATACCTGAATCATATTTAATGTGTTCAACAGGTTCTACGAGTGTTTGTGTGATAACAAAACCAATTTATCCCTTAGCTTTTGTTACTTCTTACAATCTGATTCATATCCGGTGTTACCGGACAATGACCAGTATGTCCTTTTATAATTTTGAGCAGTATATTCCTACGTAGTAACTAGTTGTAAGTGAAGTTATACCTGATTCATATTTAATGTGTTCAACAGGTTCTACGAGTGTTTGTGTGATAACAAAACCAATTTATCCCTTAGCTTTTAGTACTTCTTACAATCTGATTCATACCCGGTGTTACCCGACAACAACATCTGGCAATGACCAGTATTTCCTATCATAATTTTAAGCAGTATATTCCTACGTAGTAACTAGTTGTAAGGGAAGTTATACCTGATTCATATTTAATGTGTTCAACAGGTTCTACGAGTGTTGATGCGATAACAAAACCAGTTTATCCCTTAGCTTTTGTTGCTTCTACTTCTTACAATATTCAAACAATGTTTTACATCTTCATGTTTACTTTATTAGGATAAACAAGAGCCGTCATAGAAAGATTATGCTCAACGAAACAGTGTTTGTCACAAAATAAAAACTAAAAACTATCATACAATAAGCCCCCTTTTTCCATGACAGATTCATTTATAGAATATGGTCTAGAACATCTCATTTTTCACATAAGTACAAAATTTCATTAAATTCTGCTCATTAGATAAAGAGGAATTAGAGAAAACTAATTTTTACATTAAGGCACCTTTTTCCATGACGCAGCCTCAGATTAGGAAACGGAGAAAAATGTCCCTAGGGATTATCCCAGGGACTTCACATGTGAAGTTTCATTGAATTTGGACCGAGGGTTGCCGAGATCTGGCTGTGGACGAACGGACGGACGGATAGACGGACGGACAGCGTGGCGACTATATGCTCCCCCGAATTTTTTTCGGGGAGCATAAAATATGTATGGTAGATCTAAATGCACATGTACGAATATTTTTAATTATTCTCATTATTTTGTATAAAATATATACTGTTGTGCTTGCAAGTAAGATTTGTATAATGGACCAAATGCATTATGTTTCTATTAATAAAGACTTTTGTTTTCAGAAGAATTTTTTCAAAAGAAATTAAATTCTTTGTTCGCCTTTTTTCAATTTTGGTTCATGATTTCTCAATCGATGTCATTTTAAAACAATGACCAAGGAAGGGTAAACAGTTTGTCAAAACGGTCCCTTTCCGTTTGACAGTGTATAAAACGTTGCTTCTCAACAATAACCTCGTAACTGCAGCTTAAAAAAGCTGCAGTTACGAGATTTTCGTTGAAAAGCATCGATAAGTTGCGTGTTTGAGCGTGGGAATCGCGTGCTTCGCTACTTCCTTGACACTTTCCCAAACGACAAAAAATTAGACAGTTCCAATTTGAAAGCTGAAACAGACGACAAAAATGATGCCGATAATCATTGGTTGGGTTTATGAGTGGTGACAGAAAGGTCTAACCATCCCCACTCGCCAGTCCAAATTGAAGAATGTTGCAAACGACAATGTCAAATGAACGAAAGTTAAATTTGTTTGTCTTTCAGAGAGTGGGAAATAAAGAAGTTGCTTCTTACAAACAATTTCCGAATATCAATTTATTTAATTCCATTAAAATTCAAGTTCTACGCGGAATTTTATTTATTTTTTTAAGGATTTTGGAATATGTTCATACAAGGAAGATTCCTGTAAAGTTTGGTTGAAATTGGTCCAGTAGCTTTGGAGACGAAGATGTTTAAAGAAAAAGTTGACTTACGGACGAATGCATGCACGTACGCACGGACGGATGGACGGACGCAAGACCGACACAGGGCCATGAAATAAGCCCCGCTGGCCTTTGGCCAGTGGAGCTAAAAACTGAAAAAAGATTGATGGCGTCGCTGACGTCAGTTCACGTACTCCTTAACGTTTCATCGTTTGGACTGTTCCAATTTGAAAGATGCTGCAGGCGACTATGGGAAAAAGGGTAACAGAATACAACGTATATCAAACACATGTTCCATGTATCGATCTTAAAATGATTTATGAGAACAAGAATTAACCCTTTCCCAAACCACAAAATTTTAGGGTAATCCACTTCAAAACCGGCTACAAATGACAAAATGAATGTTATTAAAGATAGGATTTGTGTAAAATATGGCATAGAAAATATTGGGACAAAAGGAGAAACTGCTGATTATCAGCAGTTTCTTCTTTTGTTTCAATATTTTCCCAAGCCTTTTCTATTAGGGACGTCAAAACCAGGTCTTGTTTGGGAAAGGGTTAAATTGAAACAGGCGGATGACAGTGCTGCCTTCAAAAGAACAAGAGGGCCATATTGGTCTGAACTGTTCGGCGAAATTAGCCCTGATGTTTCGTTTTTCTCTCGTCAAAAAACTTTTTTCCAAACGAGCTAACTTTAGACTCCTCCGATAGGAAAATATTTTATGCAGTAAACCGTGACGTAGTTTCGGACAAGCAGATAGTATTTCGCTGGTGTACTTCTCGTATATCAATCTGATTTACATATTTCGGGTTATCGGTCTAGCCCCCCCCCCCCCCCCCCAATTAGTAAAAGAGATTAAATCGTTTATAGACACGATGGATAATCACGTGATAAAATTTCAGAAAATCTTGAATTATTCTAAGAATACGGGACCGATTGGAATTCGCTTTGAAGCAGAGAAGATGGACATACGTGACGTATTAGATGGACGTGTTTTTGTTTTGTTTTTTGGGTTTTTTTTTAAATTAGCTATTAAAAAAATATTGAAGATCAACCAAAATTTGGGTTGATCTTCAACAACACGTTTATCAGTAGATTTTCAAAAATCTTTCACGTCCAGTTTTTCAAGGCATTTTCTCACCTACTCTGCTTCAAACTGAATTGAAATTGGCGCAGTATTAACAAAATTATTTAAGATTTTCTGAAATTCCGAGTCACTTGATTAACCACCGTGATAAAACTCACCTTGGAAGGATGACGATAGGGTCGAGATCTTTGTCTTTTCCTCAGATAAAAATAACTGAAATGGACAGAAGAAACAGACGTATCAATTTTGCGCTAAACGTCTGAATTAATACGCCATTTTGCCGTCATTAATTAGTGTGCGGTTAATGGAATACTGAAAAATAGTATGTTCTCAATTCTCTCGATACTTTTTTCAATGCACTTTCTGCTACCGAATAATTGACCAAACGCCGACTGTCAATCAAAAAAATCGATTACCAAATGTGCGACCAGAAAAATGTCATGGCCCAATTGTTCTTCGTTGCACATGTTTTTGTGTCGATTTATCGACTGCCTATCAAAACAATCGACAAGCCAATGGCAAATAGTTTTGTGCTAACAATAGACTAGGTTTACCGTTATGATTTGATAAACCGTCGGTGTTGCTACAAAATCTCGTAACTACGGCTTACATAGCCGTAGTTACGAGATTTTATAACAACACCTACGAAATACTATTTTGTTTGCCCGAATTTACGTCATGATTAACTGGATAAAATCGTTCCCTATTAACGATCACATCCCCATTGTTTGTCTTTAATTCTATGTTGGGCGGAGAGATCTGTCGATTGACGTTTGGTCAATTACAACGTCATATCACCCGAAAAGTACCGACGTCGTGCACGGTTATTTATCTTAACCCTTTACAAGTGGGCAACAGTTTACACTTGACCAATTAAAGCAAAGATGGTGCAGACAACAATTTGAAGTAGCGAATTTTTACATTTTTTTTTTTCTTTTTTTTTTTTTTTTTTTTTTTTTTTTTTGCTCTTTTTGGGGGGTTTAAAGCATTATGTAAAATGAAGAATTTCTTTACTTCCCAAAATGTTTTCCAAAGCCCTTTTCTTGCGGGGCGTGAAACATCATTATGAGGGATTGGGTTACACATTGTATAAATAATCTGGCAAAGGGTTATAATGTAACTATTTCAGTAATGTAATAAGTGCTTGAAAGGCTCCTCGTGCACAGAGCTGCAAATAAGAGGGAGTGAAGTATTTTCAAAATACAATATTTCATTTATCGTTCATCAAACCTTATGTGTAGGGTATTCATTTGAATCGTCTCATAGAGACGATTCAAATGAGTACACACAACATAGGGTTTGGATCTGAAATAAAAATCTAGAATGTCTTCACCCCCTCTTATCTGAACAATGCTCTACCCTGGAGTATGCTTTGAAAGATACAGAACATTTTATTACATATCTGCACATATCGCGCATTAAACACTTTCCCAAACAAGACCTGGCCCCAGTTTCTCGAAAAAACTTAAGTACGTTCTCATGCTAAAATCTGAGCACCGTGCTCAAATCGCACGAAATCCACCTGAACTTCAATCGAATACCCTTCAACGTTGGAGAGTATCCCTTTGAAGTTGAGCATGTTCTCATGAGAATATACTTAAGTTTTTTTCTAGAAACCGGGGTCTGGTTTTTACGTTCCGTATAGAGATGGTTTTTGGAATACATTCAGACAAAAGAAGAAAAAACTGATAATCAGCGTGTTCTCCTTTACCTCAATATTTTCTATGTTGTTTTGTATAAATTATGCCCTATCTTTATTTAATTCGATGGTGTCAACTGTAACGTCTTTTAAATCGGACCACCTTTGAAATACGCCGTTTGCCATTTCCTAAAATAAGATCTGTGACATACGTCTCGTCCAATCAGATGGCTCGTAATGTGATTTTGCTTTAGACAATCAATGGCAAAGAATTTTGTGCTAACAATAGACTAGGTTTACCGTTATGTTTTGATAAACCGTCGGTGTTGCTATAAAATCTCGTAACTACGGCTTAAATCAAGCCGTAGTTACGAGATTTTATAACAACACCTACGAAATACTATTTTGTTTGTCCGAATTTACGTCACGATTAACTGGATAAAATTGTTCCCTATTTAGGAATGTTGTCGAATGCGTCCCTGGGCTGGGCCTGTGTTCAACTCTGAATTCCTTATTCTAGAATTAGATTCTGCCTAAATTCTATTCTTGAATTACCCAAGAGTGTTTTAGATTCCTTAATATTTTACAAGACTGCAACATTTTGGACTGTGCTAAATTCAAAGATGCTGCAGAAGACAATTTCAAGTGCATGAAAATTTAATCTTTATGCACAGAAAACATTGTGGGAGATGAAGAAATTGCTTTTCACGATGTTTTCCAAAAATGTAATCTTGTGGGTATCCAGTATGTTGGAATTGGTTAATTAATTAATCACCAACAAAATTTAAAACTGTCTTTATATTTAGAATAATGTGTGCGTGAGGTTAGCGGTCGTTTTGACGTCCCTGATTGAAATGACTAGGTATAGCGGACGAGAATTGACCTGGCAGAGCATTCCATTCGATTAGCACGGGCTGCTCTGCCAGATCATTTATCGTGAGGTAGGCCTATAAACATTGAGAACCAGGAGAAACTGCTGATAAGATGCATTTTCTCCTCTTGTCTAAATATTAAATTTTACTCTGCTATAATATAAACATTAAATTATAATTTGTTCAACATCACTTTTGCCTTCTTTAGTCCCGTAACCCTTTCCCAAACGACAAATTTCAAAATTTCCATTTCGAAAACTGCTGCAGACGACAAATGGACCTTGTTTACGATAGAATATGTATACAATATAGCACAGAAAATATTGAGACAAAAAGGGATACTTTTGGTTATCAGCAGTTTCTTCTTTTGTCTCAATGTTTTCCAAAGCCATTTATATAAGGGACGTCAAAACCAAGTCTTGTTTTGGAAAGGGTTAAAATCACACTGTCTGCGTCAAAACTTTGGGAAAAGGTTGAAATTCCCGGAACAATATACTTTTTGTTTGATGTACTTTTTACGCAGACAATAACGTAGCTGCAGATACAAAGGAGAAACTACTTTTGAAAATGCGAAAAACATCATTCGCTGTTCACTAACCTTTTTCCGAACAAGACCTGGGCCCCGTATTACTTAACATCTTACGATCAAGTTTTTGTGTAAACTGTGTAACAAGACATCTGATTGCACGAGAAATCCGACTGAGCCAATCAGGGCTGTTGTTACAAGTAATTATTTTAAAACAAGAGGACCATGATGGTCCTAAATCGCTCACCTGAATCAAGATGACAAGAGTGAAAATAGCAATTAGGTCAAATTCAAAGGCATCAAACTAAGGGCTTTCTGTTTGGAAACAATTAGGGAATAATTTTGTTCGAATCGATCCTGTAAAGTTGGGTATGAATTAGCAATGGTTGATGTTATTTTTTGATTTCGCAATATACATCATAGGGCTAATTTTCAAAGCATACTGATCTGTTAGAGATGATCATTTATGATATATCATTATAACAAATTATAAGCACAATTTACAAGATTTGGTCTGTTATTTGAAAAAAATATAGCAAAAGATCAACATCTGATAAGCTAAGCTAATCCCTTCTTATTTGTTTACATAAGATAAACATAGAGACAGCCAGAGCAACAGATAAGAGAAATAGATAAGAGAAATAGAAATAGCACTCTAAATTTATTATTCATATCCAAACAGTTACACTATGTAGAATGTATCAATCTTTTCAAGCAGATGATTGAAATGATCACCAATTACATATAGGATTTGATGAATATTGAAACAACATGTTGATTTTTGAAAAGCTATCATCTCCTCTTATCTGCAGCTTGTATGATTCCCAAAGTAAATGGTTCAAAATTGGCTTGTAAATGTAGAACCAACAATATAGGGATTAGTTTCTATGTGTAGTGATGATGTCTTGTGTATTCTGAAAGCCATTCATAACATGAGGTCTAACACAAAGTTTCAAGGTTCTAGGCCAAACAGTTTTGAAGAAAACTAAGCATCTCTGTGACAACCCGCAGTAAAGTATAATTTTCAATGCACAAAATTTCCCCAACCCATATACATTTTATAAAATCAAAAATTCACGATACAATCTTGAAATGAGTCACTCAAGGAACTTTCCTGCTACGTTTGATTTAAATTGGCCAAACGGTTGATTTTTAAAGAATTTTCTTACGATTTCTCTAAATCTGAAAAGCCCCTTCCTCCCTGCCACGCCCATATTTTTTAACAAATGTAAAAATTTGTGAGCAAATATTGAAGAGAGTGACTCAAGGAATATTCCTGCAAAGTCTGGTTTAATTGGGCCCAATGGTTGATTTTTAAAGATTTTTCTTATGATTTCTCTAAGTCCGATAAGCCCCTTTCTCCCTGCCACGCCAACATTTTTTGACAAATGTAAAAATTTGTGAACAAATTTTGAAAAGAGTCATAAAAGGAACATTCCCCTAAAGTCTGGTTCAATTGGGCCCAATGGTTGATTTTTTAAGAATTTTCTTATGATTTCTCTAAGTCCGATAAGCCCCTTTCTCCCTGCCACACCAACATTTTTTGACAAATGTAAAAATTTGTGAACACATTTTGAAAAGAGTGAATCAAGGAACTTTCCTACCTAGTTTGGTTCAATTGGGCCCAATGGTTGATTTTTAAAGAATTTTCTTATGATTTCTGTAAGTCTGATAAGCCCCTTTCTCCCTGCCACGCCCACATTTTTTGAAAAATATAAAAATTTGTGAACAAATTTTGGAAAGAGTGACTCAAGGAATATTCCTGCCGAGTTTGGTTCAATTGGGCCCAATGGTTGATTTTTAAAGAATTTTCTTATGATTTCTAGTCCGAAAAGCCCCTTTCTCCCTGCCACGCCCACATTTTTTGACAAATCAAAAATTCACGAACAAGTTTTGGAAAGTGTCACACAAGGAACATTCCTGCCAAGTTTGATCAAAATTGGTCCAATGGTTTAGGAGGAGAAGATGTTGAAAGAAATTTTGAACGGACGGACATATGGACGGACGGACGGACGGACAGATGGACGGACAGACGGACGGACGACGGACAAAAAGCGACCACAATAGCTCACCTTGAGCACTTTGTGCTCAGGTGAGCTAAAAAATCAAACATACGATCGTTAGTAATACGGGCCCCAGGTTTTGACGTCCCTAACGCGCATGTCCCACATAACCGAACATTCATAGCGAATTTGTACCGAAAGACAAGGACGAAATTCGCAGGGCCGTAATAGAGTAGGCTTGGTACAAAATTGAGGCAATAGAAGAAAATACAATTCAAGAAATATCGTATGAATTTGTCAACCTCATTTGGATGACCTCGTAAACTACTGTATGAAGCGAAACTACTTCGGCCTAAGACATGCGAATTTTTTAAAAAAAATTCTTCATACACATACTTCCGAGTCGGTGATTCGATCTTCCATCGTCGGACAGTTCCGACGTCGCCCGAACAATTCCGTCGCCGTGTGAATCGCATTATGGGTGAACTATCTTCAATTAGTTTGTATTGCATCAGCATAATTATTCATTTCTTTTTAACTCATTGCAAAAACAACACAATTCTAAATTGGTCCAAATTCAAAGGTATTGCAGACGACAATTCAAGCCAATATTTCTCTTTTTTTTTTAAAAAACATTTGTTGTTGTTTTTTCGGAAGGAAATATTTTGGAAATGGAAGAAATTGCTTCATAGTCAATTTCAGTTGGTACGGATGACGCGCGAATATTCACGAAGCGTTTTGCAGTTAATGATATGTTGTAATCCTTAATTCAACTCATTTAAACATGCATACATCAAACGCTTATTTATAAACGAACACGTTTTCAAACTCTATGCAAAATGTTTGATTATATCAGGAAAAATTAGAAAATTGTTGGAAACCCGGCACACGCCCCAAAGCTATCTATGTAATTATGTTGCTATCAAGCGTCCGCGGCATGGGGAAATGTAATCCGAGTTTTCTCTGATGAAATTCTCTCTTTGATATGTTGATGTCGCTCATTAAAATGAGCGACATCAACATATCAAAGAGCGGATTTCATCAGAGAAAACTCGGATTAGGTTGAATGAACGACATCAACATATCAAAGAGCGAATTTCATCAGACAAAACTCGGATTAGGGGAAATGGTTCTTCTGTGTTCCATTTAGACCAGCCGAGCCTGGAAAGTCAGTCGGTAACGTCGGAGTCTGTCAATCCAGGGATCGTGAGTCCGTCAGTTCGAACCTCGACTCGGACAGTATCCATTCTGACATTTGACAAAAGGCATTTGTCTCTCACCAATGGGTGTGAATCATCTATGTGAGAGAGCAGCTGGAGGCTCGGTTCTTTGAAAATTGTGGTGGTACTGGTGAGAAAAATACCTAGAATTTACGGTTAGGTGCTCCAGCCGTTGAAAATGGCCCAGTCACATACGATTCAACGTCCATATCGTGTCCACAACACATCTTAAATAATACTGCAAGGATTCCCTGTTTTAGACGCGCTCCGGCAGTAATTAGTCCTAGAACTAATGCTGCAGTCAAACATCTACTTCGAGTAGCTCTGCATTATCAGTCCCACATATTAAACATTTCCAGTCAACTCCGGCTTAGTCCATACAGTATAATGTGAACGTGGAATGGTGTATGTGGCCAGGCCTTAAAACAAGCGACCCGTGCAACATAGTTTTTGGACGTGATATGGGCGTATATTGGACGTGGAACTATACGTGACCGGGCCTTAAATTAATGTCATTTTTTCGTCTTTATTACAGCTTTGAAATTAGACTGCACTGAAATTTCATAGTTTGGGAAAGTTATGATACGTTTTTAGGTGGTGTAAGCGATGCTAGATTATCTGTTAAGGATTAATGTTTCTAAAATCTTACATGAGAGATTATCTGAATATTTTAACCCTGAATCCAGTCTATTTTATAGGTACTGATAAGATGTGGTTGTCGTTTACCAAATGAAAAACATTTATGTAACGAATTGTTCACCAAACCCAATTTTGCGGGTACCCGCAATATAGGGTTTAGAATTGAAATAACATTAAGTTGCGGAGTGTTTATTTGTTTTTTTTATTAATATTTTCATCAATTAAAATGCAATTCTTGGTGATAAAAAGAATAAGTCAACTGAGGGAATATATTTGAAAAGAAATTGCTGTCTTTAACGCTTTCCTAAACGGTGATTTTATACTTTTCCCATTTAAAAGCTGCTTCAGAGGAAAAAATTGGTATTAATTCATATGGAAATTCTGTATTTTATGGCTCAGAAAATATTGAGGCAAAATGCTGATTATCAGCATTCTCTTCTTTTGTCTCTATTTCTTCCTAAGCCTTTTCTAATAGGGACGTCAAAACCAGGTTTTGTTTCGGAAAGGGTTAAGCAAGTTCTCGTTTTCTCTATATATATGAGCCAATATTTTATTTCGTGGAAATCGCTGTCCTGGCTCAATTTCTCAGAAATGGCTTTTCATAAGCATGTCATTTTAGGTACACCGTGTAAAGACCATCACTACCAACAATAGAGACAGTTTATTTGGCCTGGCAGATGGAATGTTTCTGAAAATATTGCACTTTTGTACCGGAAAATGACCATTTTCTCTTGTCCCTGGACAAAATTATCAATTTCCAAAGTGATTTTCGATATAAATTAATTGGTAAAGATCGGATTTTTCTTCATTTCATTAATGTTCTATATCTCACATTATTAATAGTGTCAGCCCTTTTTGAGAAAATATAAATACGACGAAAATTTTTGGCCATATATGTCTGTCCCTGGATTTTTGAAACGAAATGTCCTCGCAATAACTTACATGTGCGTAATCAAAGTCTTTTTGGCTACATTTCCTTTAAATACAACCTAAACGGAGGTGGAAACACTCATCAAAGCCACGATGTTTAAATGAAGACAAAGCAATACTTAGTTTCGAAGTTGCGAGGCAAATTAGGTAGGCCGTTGGCTGCGTAGACTTATTTTTTCGTTTTCTATGCAACGCGATCAACCACACTATATTGCTCAGATCTTAAAATCGTATACCTTTACTTATTCAGATATAGAATCATGTCGTTTACAGCATGCAACATATTTTCTCCCTAGTTATTCTTGTGTGTAATTTGGAGCGAATGGTCGCGGAATTCCTCGCAATAACTGTCCTCGCAATAACGACAGTTTTGTTACTGGGAGTACGAAAATCGTTACCGCAAAGACATAATACGTTTTCTTATGTAATATGGACTTCTTGCCAAAGAGAAAAAGGTGTTGATGCATAATTGTCTCAAACTACAATAGGAAAGCAAAGTATTTCTATTGAAAAGATATAATTACTGTTGCCAAACATGTGTACCGATCAGTTGTTATGGAGCGGACTTGGAATCGTTATTGCAAGGACTCCTTACACATTTATGGATTCTTGGTACCACAAATGAATGAATTTTATCACTAATGGAGATATCTTGCCAATCACCTTGGAATGTTGTATGATGGATATAATTCTAGATTAATTGACAAGATTAATTCTAAATGATCGTTCTGAAATGACCTTTCCTCAATAATGAAGAGACATAATACACTATTTCTTTTAAGGTATGAATTTGTATATCTTTGTTCCATGGATTTTGAAGAAATTGATTAGTCATTTTTTGAAAGTGGTCATGGCAAAGTAGTTCCTGATGCTATAGGGGTGCCGTGAAAAGACAAGTAGATTTTTTTTTAATTTTCAAGGCAATTTACATGTATTGATTCGAATCGTGCATGTAATCTTGCAATCATAACATTTCATCCCCCAAAAAAGATGGATTTTTTTGTCAAATATGATCTTATCTAGGTAAACAAGAAGTTAAGAAGAAAACATTTTCAAATTACTTTATTTCTTTTTGTTTTGTTTTTTGGACAATTCAGTTTTAGGACACTCAACGTCTTACAACAGTGTATCTAAATTATTATGTGAGCTATCTTCCAAAAAAGAAATAACAACAACAACAACAAATCATCTGCGTATATTGCTAAAAGGATCGAACTCTATCAGTATGCCAAGACTGTACAGTCAGACTATGCTTGAAATTTTTTGCTCCTGAACGATTTACTATACCTTGAGTGTTTTTTACTTGAATTTTCGTATGTTATTATTTTCCCAATGTGAAATTTTATGGTTTGACGAGAAGGTTTAAGACATTCCATATTTTTTTCGTCATATTTGTAATTGCTTAACTTTATTCGGGTCTTCTCATTTTTATGCTCCCCGAAGGGAGAGCATATAGTCGCCGCTTCGTCTGTCCGTCCGTCCGTCCGTCCGTCATTCCGTCCGTCCGTCCGTCCGTCCGTCCGAAGCGATTTCTTTATAACCCTTGGGCCAAATCAAATGAAACTTACCATGTGAACTCCCTATGACAAAATGCTGATGTACTTTTCCCAGTTTTTGGATTTGAGACCTCGTCATGGGAAAAGGGGACTTAAGGTCAAATACACTTTTTCTCTAATTTCTCATAGTCTTATGGTCAGAATTTGATGAAATTTCATATTTGAGTAGCAAATCAGATGCCCTTGACAATAAATTACTTGAAATTTGCGTATAAAAAGTATGTCATGGAAAAAGGGGGCTTAACGTTTGTTAGCTTAATCTTAGCTCTGCATGGCATACATTTATTGTGACAATGCCTTATTCGGGGAGCATTGTCCGTCTCTGACGGCTCTTGTTTTACAAAGAAGACTTGGTTTTTACTTCCTAATTGACGAACACTAAGTTAAGAGAAGTAAATGCTGATTACCAGCTATGACTCCGTTTCCCTTGATATCAATTCATCTATATTGTACACACAAGTTAGATTTTCATAAACTTCATTTTTTGTAGTCTTCAACAGCTTTCAAGTTGTATAATATTTATGCTAGGTATCCACTGCCGATCAAATCAACTGGACAAAGCCGAATCAAACGATCGAGTACAGATCGAACTCGACCGCCATTTGTGATCGGGAATGGTCGTGGTAATCGAGCTTTATCCGCACCACTCTATATGGTCATCTTTCTCTATTTGTTTGAATATGAAAGAAATATTTGTGTAAAATTGGGTAGAAAGTTGATCGAAAAGCGATCGTGTATTGATCGGATAGGCGATCGACCAGATCAGGAATCAATCAAATCTGGAGATCGAGTGTGATCGGATTAACATCTTTATATCGATTACATGGGCTTTTACTCAAGTGGCTCCCAACCACATCTCGATCAACTCGAGCTGTGCTTTTTCTGTTCATTCGATCAAATAGACGGTAGAGGTCGGGTTGATCGAGTAGAGATCGAGAAAAGTCTTTAAGTCGGGAATAATGGGCGAATTTGAGCAGTCAGTGCGATCGATTTGACTTGATCAGCAATTGTAACATAGAATAAAATTTAGCGTTTTTGAAAGGGTTTAACAAAGTGACTTTTACATTTGAATGTATATATTTTTTACAATTGCGTTGATTTTAATATTTAATAACCATATATAGGTCAATACAATGTAAGAAATGGAAAAAAATATCTAAATATAAGTCCTCACAGTAATGGTAAATGTCATTCCAATAACAAAGACTTTTTTATTACAAACTGCAGCATGGTTCAATAAAAATTATGTGCTTTGATTGTAAAATTGGTATGTTTTTGAACCTAATTATTTGAAGTTTGAATAAAATAGTGAAATTAATTTCTTTCTGTTTATTTCATAAAATAGCGAATATTGTCCTTGCAATAACTAATATGTCCTCGATGTAACGATGCACTTTCAGCAAATTTTTTCACAAAAAAGGTGTTACGCTAACTTTATTGTGCCTGAATAACAAAGAGAATAACATTTTCTAGAGTCTAAAGTACATGCACATACATTTTTTCTTATATAGAAACTTTATAACATTTGATAAAGACAAAATTCTCTATTTAATTATGAAAATACAATACTTCATTCAAGAAAAGCCAAACGAATCATTTTTGGAAATCGACTTGAACATAAGTCATTCAGTCTGGCTTCTTATTCTCAAAACACATACTTTGAAAGAATCTTAAAACTTGCAAATCGAATTTCTGAAAGAAAATGTGGTTGTTACAGCGAGGACATTTTATTGAGACCATAGATTTATGAAAGACGATCTCGAGTATTTACATGTGCATCAGAATGTTCCTGTTAACGTTATTCATTACTTTAATTGTAGTACTTTCATCCTGAACCAAAATTTACAGAATAAATTGGAAATAAAAATTGAACATTTTTTCGTCAGATTTCCACGAAAATAAATATTGGCTCATATGTTTATTTTCAATATAGTTCTACTAGAAAGGTTATAAAAATAATTATATTTAGGGGATCAGGTTAAAGAAACCAAAAGGAACTCGTCTATAAGCAAAGACAAAAAGTAATCCTTTGCATACAAATGATGATTAATGTTATATATCGTCTTTTTCATTTTAAAAAAACCCCCGTGACTACAAGCTTTTTGCACTGTAGTTACGAGGTTTTGGAAGGAAACAGCTATATTATATTTAATTAGTCAGATACTTTGATTCAAAGGAGCAAAAATAACTCATTTTTCCTGAAAATTACCCCGACCGCATTATTTGCCAGGAATGTTGGTTAGCTCTCAGCGGCATATAATTATAGTTAATTTATGACCCGTCATGAAGCAATGGACCTTTTTTAATAAAAAATGACCCGTCATGCTTAAAGGGAAATTCTGGGAAATGTGAAAAGTATCGACCCTAGGCAGTCTGCACAGTCCGCGAACACAGACTATGGCCGATATTTTTCACTGTGATGTAGTTATCTGAATCTGGAATGTTTACCAAAATAAATTATCTTGTTATAATTATCTTCTATTCCCAAATACGACGTCTGTTTACAACTGCTTGCAAATTCTCGAAATTTGGTATGGAGGAATTTCTTCATTTCCCACAATGTTTTCTATCCCATAAGTCCAAAAAATATAGAAATTTATGCACTTGAAATTATTGTCTGCAACATTTTTTAACTTGAACAAGTCTAAATTTTTGCCGTTTGGTAATGGGTTAACGTAATTATTGAAGATATTCTGCATTTGTTGTTGTAGTCGTCGTCGTTGTCGTCGTTGTTGTTGTTGTCGTTGTTGTTGTTTTTGTTGTTGTCACGTGACTCCAATGCCGCTTTTTATGCTTATATGAGAGCCTCTTTCCTCGAGGAATCGAAATTGTTAACACTTACCTAAATACAGAATATCTTGTTTGGCGTCGATTGTAAAAATAGCGTTGGAATATATTGATAGAAAAGAAGAAATCTAATAAAAAGCAATGTCTCATTTTTGCCAATACTTTCTATGCTATAACATACACATTTTTGTCTTGTAAAAATCAATTATTATTATGCAACTTATTCCAAATAGGACCAGACTAATATAGTCATGATTCCGCTGCTTTTCTGACAACAAAAACCTCGCAACTACAAGTTTTCTGTTGAAAAGCGACGTTTTGGTCGTTTGACAAAAAGGGTAAATTTTCCAGAAGTAATATTCTCAAGGGATGTCGAGCTAAAAACAACGTGATGCTTCATATCGTCGCTTTTCGGCAAATACCTCGTAACTGCAGCTTGTTTAAAGCTGTAGTTACGAGGTTTTTGTTGAAAAGCAGCGATATGAATGTTTTGTGGTAGGCCTATGATTCAGCGTAGGCTAAACGTCTTACTTTCGGCTTTAACGTATTCCACCCGTTATAAATAAGATACAAAACAATTCGTTCAATTGCCCTACTTATTCGGCGTTTTCCTAAACAACAGATTGTAACGGAAAACGACGAGGGTATCCGGACTTTAAACTAGACAGTCCTGGCGGTCTGGACGCGCTCCACAGGCCTGAATTGTTTGTTTTCTTGAAAGCAATTTCAACAGTTCAGGCTACGCAAACAAGCAAATCTATGACTACTTTTACATCAATGATTTCAAAGGGTCTTTTTTTCGTTGGCAATTTTGTCAAATTCAAGTGCAAATAATGTTATATTTCTATCAAGCTTAGGATCACACTCAAGCAAGATCCTAACTTTACCAACATTTTATTAAAGCTTTGACCCGAGGGTGAAAGAGTGCAAGATCTTCTAGTCATCATCATTCTGTCAAAGTTTTGTTTTGATTGGTCAATATTTGTAGTTGCTAGAGTGAAAACAAAGTCAAAACGACCATTTTTGACAATCAAGGGCAGATAATTCCAGACTTTCTCCTTCAATCAGAATTCTTTGAAGGATTCTGAGAGAAGGTCACCCAAGGATCATTCCTGTGAAGTTTGGTTGAAATCCATCTGATAGTTTTTGAGAAGAAGATTTTTAAAGAAAAAGTTTACGGATAGACGCACGGACGGACGCACGCACGACGAACACAACGCCATGACAATAGCTCGCTGGCCTGACGGCCAGTGGAGCTAAAAACCAAGTATTCTCGCCAATCTTTGCTGCAATGGATGACGCCGAAGATGAACGAAGTATTTGGAACCTAATGATGGATGGAATACCTTAATATCGCATGTTGATGCATCTACCCATCTCTTCGTGGCAATTTTATTATTTTCAACTTGGTCTTCGAAATAATATATACATGTATCGCTAGCAACGATTACGTTCGAAAACGCCTTAACTTCATCTTATTCGAGCTGTAGTTACGACATTTTCGAACCAGCCCGATTATGGGGTCAATGTTTCCATGGTACGCTAAATAAAACTTTTTGCTCTTCTGCTTACGATTGTTTTGTCATCCGCAACACATTCGAATATACATGTATACCAACCAGAGCATCAGATTAGAGGGTTGAAGACATTCTAAATTTCTTAGTACAATTCCTAACCATGGTAGCGCATTTACCTCTCACTCGAGAGGTCCCGGGTTCGATTCCCAGCCGCGGCAAATATCCTTTCTGACAAAAATGTCACCAACCAATGGTTTGATATCGTTAACCCAAATGTGGGCGAGTAGCTGGATGACCGAGAATGGTTTCAAGGTAGTACTGGTATGAGAAACATCGGGAATCCAGGATTAGGTACTCCAGCCGCTGAGATATGACCATGTAGCAGTTGAAAACGGCGTAACCGCCGATAGACCAATCCAAACAATTCAAAAACCTATGATGTGGGTACTCATTTGAATCGTCTCGACGAGACGATTCCAATGAGTACCCACAACATAGTGTTTGGTGAAAAATAAATGAGAGATATCATTTTGAAATGCTTTCACCCCTCTTGGAAGTTTGGGTGAGTGTTGTGAGTAATAATAAGAAAATGAATATCATCGCTTTTCAACGAAAGACTTCGTAACTACAGCTTTAATCAAGCTGTAGTTACGAGGTTTTCGTTGAAAAACAGCGTTATATACTTACATAATAAATAAAATGGCTATTTCAATCAAAACGACTAGTATCCCTATGAGTGCATAAATGTACGTTGCAGAAAGGGGCTCTTCCTCGTCATATTCTGCCGTTTTTCCCCCGCCTGAATCACCGGCTATAGAAGACGGTGCCGTTGTTATGGCAACCGTTGTGTCCTTTAACGTAACGTTGTTTGCGTCATGATATGCCGTTGTACTAGTCAATAAGGTAATTGTGGCGTTACTATTACCGTTGCCAAATTCCATCTGGCTCGATATGACGGCACTTTCTGACGTTAACGTATCCGTATAACGTTCCGATGACGCACTAGGTAGATTAGACGTTGATGTGATATATCCTTTATTACGTAATACAACTGATATATCCAAACACAGATTCAAATCACTATCACAAACACTCCAATTGGATTTCACGTAAATTCCTTCGAATGAATTTAAACAATGATTAATGAGAAAGGCACGTTCGCTGCAGATCACGTGTTCACTCACGAAGGTGACGTCACAAAAAAGATGGAGGTTGTTCGGTGGAGGGCATATAGGCATGACACTGTTGGTAAACGTTAATATATCCCGTGATTTTCCTTTTCTGTCTATCATTCCATCAGACCTGAAATCACAAATATGATATCACTATTCTTTTTGTCGAAATTAATTGTGAAAAAGGTGTGCTTTGTCACGGTGGATAATCACGTGATTCAATATTTTCAGAAAATCTTCAATAATTTTGTAAACACTGGGCCGATTTGAATTCGGTTTGAAGCAGAGAATGTGGACAGACGTCACGCATTAGATAGACGTAGTTGATTTTTGGAAAATCAACTGATAAAAAAGTTATTGAAGATAAACCAAAATATTTGGTTTATCTTCAATAACTTTTTTATCAGTTGATATTTCAAAAATCCAACACGTCCAGCTTATTCCTGGCATTTTTCCACCTTCTCTGCTTTAAACCGAATTCAAATTGATCAAGTATTAAAAAAGATATTGAAGGATTATCGGAAATGTTTAGTCACGTGATTATACACCGTGTTTGTTGTGTGTTTCTAATCACGCTTTTGTATGAACCGCTTCGTGGACTCATACAGTGTGATTAAATTTTCTTTTTCATACCTGCATGAAAAAAATGCATTCATTCCTTAACCCATTCCCAAACAAGACCTGGTTTTGACATCCCTATAAGAAAAGGCATGGGAAAACATTGAAACAAAAGAAGAAACTGCTGACAAACAGCAGTTTCTCCTTTTGTCTCATTATTTTCTATGCCATATTTTAGACAAATCTTGTCTTTATTAACTT
The DNA here is from genome assembly GCA_963680895.1 of Fragum sueziense. Classification (NCBI taxonomy): domain Eukaryota; kingdom Metazoa; phylum Mollusca; class Bivalvia; order Cardiida; family Cardiidae; genus Fragum; species Fragum sueziense. The sequence goes on from OY804593.1 coordinate 25,995,513, forward strand.
CTATTTTGTCATTTGTGGCAGTTTTTGAAGTGGACCATCCTAAAATTTTGCTGTTTAGGAAAGGTTTAAATAACTCAAAACTGAAGTCTTCGTTTTATTTGAAATAAAGGGGTTTTTCAATGACGTTTTGTCGTTATCTAACCATTTGTCAGACGGCAAAACTTAAGACTGGTCTAAAATCAAAAGTGCTGCAGATGACAATTTCAGGTTACTGAACTTTCACATTTTTCAACTTTCTTTATAGAAAATATTGTAGGAAATGGAGAAATTGCCTGATAGAATAGCCTAACACATAAGGCTTTAAAGGGCATAAATTTACCAGGCTTGGAAGAGCATAAATTTACAAGGCTTGAACGAGTATAAATTTACTGGGCTTGAAAGAGCATAAATTACGCTTGCCAAATGATTATGATGCTACAAATTGCGTTAGAAGATCAATTAGCTGGAATGCCTCAGGTATGAAAATACCAGACAAATGAGATTTCCATGAATTGCAAGCTAAGCTTATTTAACCCTTTCCCAAACGGCAAATTTTTAGGGTGATCCACTTCAAAAACTGCCACAAATGACTAAATGGATGTTATTTAAGGTTTACGAACTGAGAATGAAATGCAGAGCCAGAGGCGGAATTTGAAAAGTGCCAGTAATTCCTAAACTGTGTTACATTTCCATTCCAAATACAAAAATAAGCATTTTGTATGGTTTAGAATTTTGAATTAGAGCATACTTATGGAAATATTTGACAAAAATGTTCAAAATTATCTCCCTTGCATATGAATATAGAGTAAAGTGATATTTGTAAATTATTTTCTTCTTGGAGCATTATCTTGAAATCTGGCATGGTGAATCAACTTATGTGAAGTGTATTTACAAGTGTGTGTAATTCGATGTATTTTGTATGGCTAGAAAGTGGTGTTTTCATTCTCAGTTCGTAAACCTTAAGATACGATTTGTGTAAAATATGGCATAGAAAATATTGAGACAAAAGGAGAAACTGCTGGTTATCAGCAGTTTCTTCTTTTGTTTCAATGTTTTCCCAAACCTTTTCTATTAGGGGCGTCAAAACCAGGTCTTGTTTGGGAAAGGGTTAAGCCCTGTTCTTTTCACATAATGTAGAAAGATTTATTAGACTGGCAAAAATATCGCAACCTCCTGAATCGGCCGATTTTAGGCAATGCAAACTTGAACGTAGAACCGTCATGGTTAAAGGGGCCTTATGTAAAGTGTGAAAAATATCAACCCTAGTCAGTCTGTGCAGTCTGCGCGGTCCGCTCAGCTAAACTATGGTCGATACTTCTAACTCTAATATGATTTCAAAATCTGGAATGTTTTCTCTTAATATATGTTCCTTTTCCAAATACGACCTCTGTTTATAACCCCTGCTGAATCTGATCTGTATTTTGCAAAATTCGGTTTACATATGTTTAAGATGGCTTCTGCATTGAGAGTGCGCCGTTCTACATCAAAATAACAATATAAACGTTATATTAAGCAGTTTCGAAACTGCTCAAAATGAGTTCCGTAACATTTGTCCAGTTTTAAAACTGTTTAGTTTCAAGATTGCTTCCGACATATATACTTATATGATGAAGTTTGAAACAATTCTATCTTCGATTGCAATTTACAGAGTTTCGTCTTGTCAAGTTCACGGTGTATAATCGCGTGACTCAGAATTTCCTATAATCTTCAATATCTTTTTGATACTTGACTAATTTGAAATCGGTTTGAAGCAGAGAAGGTTGGAAAATGCCAGGAATAAGCTGGACGTGTTGGATTTTTGAAAAGTCAACTGATAAAAAAGTAATTGAAGATAAACCAAAATTTTGGTTTATCTTCAATTACCTTTTAATCGGTTGATTTTTCAAAAATCAACAACGACCGTCTAATGCGTGACATCTGTCTACATTCTCTGCTTCAAACCGAATTCTAATTGGTCCAGTAATTACAAAGTTATTGAAGATTTTCTGAAAATATTGTATCACATGATTATCCACCGTGAATTTTGACTTATGAAAATTAGTAGGCCTACGAGGTGTATTCATATAAGTGAGCACGTGACCATGTTTTGTTCGGAAATGCGTAATCTTAATTTCAAAATGCGGTTTTCTAACAGCAATATAAATTATGGTGTTTCGCGTCCAAACTAAGAATAAACAATTTAAGGACAGATCCTTCAGTTGTTACTGCGCAACTTACTGCATATATCCTAAATAACGAAATAAAGCTGTTTCAGTAATTGGCCTTTTCAGCAAATGTATTTTTTTACATTTAGTTAATGTTTGGTTGATAAATGACAAGACCCTTTTCGGTTATTTCAATTTTCTCTGTTTGGTCAATTAAAGTGTAATAGTACTCGTATGGTACATTTCGCTTTCTGTTACGCGTTCAACATGTGGCGTTAACGATAGGAAACGGAGCAACAAAAGCAAAGTGGTGTCTTTATGAGCTAGTCCGCTTCAGATAGACACAAAAGATGACACTTTTTTATTGTCTAAAGCTGGTAATAAGGAAGAAAATGTATAAAAGTAGTGAAACAATTTCGAACATAGCTGCAAAAAGTGAGCCAAATTTTACTTATAACTAAGAAAAACGCTTGGTTTGATATATTTTTCTTTTTTTTAGGTATGACCAGGCACTATGTCTATACCAAAAAAGAAAAAATCTTACCGCTGGAATATTTTTTGTTATCAGAAACGTTGCGAAAAAAGAGCAATTTCAGCTACTTTTGAAAGAATGTTTTACTAAGAATTTCAAAATCATCACTAAATTTTCCCAAATTGATACTCATTTAGACAGTATAAAACATATTGAACACAATAAAGACTTATTTATGTAATCCTAGTCATTTCGAACACCGTTTTTGTGGGTAGTTAGTGACACCTCATTTTTGCAATTTTAGACAAGAGTAGTCTCCTTTGAAATCCAATAACATTTTAATTCGCCTGGTGACCTATAGTTTTTAAGTCATTTTTTTTACTTCTCATATATCTAAATATCAGTACAGAAAAAATAAAAAAAAATCTTATCGTAGGAAATAAATGGAGGATCTGTCCTTAAGGTATCTATATTTCCCCTGCGATAATAGAAACATCGAGTTTGACGGATTTTGGATAGCGCGATTTAAGAGGACATTTTAAGTCTTCTAAATAACAAGGTTCAACTGTTTATCGCTGCTTTTTAACGAAAACCTCGTAACTGCAGCTTAAAACAAGTTGCAGTTACGATGTTTTCGTTGAAAAGCGACGATAAAGAACTTACCTTAACTTAATCCAATTCCATTTTGACAGTAGGCGGAGAATCTTGCAGAACTTTTATGACAAGATACAAAAACAATGCACAATAGAAAAAATCCGAAACGAAAATCAGAACGGCTCCAATTATCTTGACTGGTAATTCACTTAACCCTTTCACAAACGGCAAACATTTGAATAGGGAACAATTTTATCCAGTTAACCATGACGTAATTTCGGACAAAAAAATAGTATTTCGTATGTGTGTGTGTGTTTATAAAATCTTGTAACTATGGGTTGATTCCAGCCGTAGTTACGAACTTTTATAACAACACCGACGGTTTATCAATACATAACGGTAGACCATGTATAATTTAAGCACAAAATTCATTTCTATTGACCCAATTTTAAAGTTGTTGCACCTTACAAAATAATTGATGTCAAAAGTTGACTATACGTATGTTTTGAAAGAGAAAATATTGATGGAAAAGGAGAAATTGCTGATCATCAGCAATTTCTTCTTTTCTCTCTTATATTTTCTAGATTTTCTTTGCTTTTACTTTTTACGGATGTCTAAATCAGGGGTCAAAGGGCCAATTTCATCAAAATGTTCGTATTTTTGTCTTACCAATGGTTAACGACTCCTATAGATAAAGTATCGCGTATTGCCAATTACTAGATATACCTAGGTATATCTGATTACATTTGATATGACACTGACCTGTAGGCAAAACATGTTTTGTATACAGCATAACATACGTTAAATACACTTATATCGCAGTGTGTAGATATGCAAGAAAATAATACTGAATTATTTTTAGGAAAAGACTCGAGCGTGTATCTTAGATAAAAAAAAAAGCTAAATCTGTGCCATGTCAAAAATGAAATCTGTAATATTGTTATCCTTATTATAAGTGTTTCGTACTACATTCATAAGTCAAAAAGTACGTCTTATGGTGAAACTGGCCCTAGGTCTTGTTTGGGAAAAAGTTTACCGAAAACAACAGCAATTCTCCACAAAACAAAACTTACTTGCAAAAAATAAAACCCTCCTACACGAAAGGCTTCAACAAATGAAATTTAAATCCAAACAGCAAATCAAAGATCCTGAATCGCAAAAAGGAAAGCGTAAGCGTAAAACGTAAAACTACGCTGGCTTGAAAAGAAATCAATCAATCAAAAACAAAAACACTTTTCGTTAAAAAATAATCCTTAGTCGCAAAAAAGGCAACGTAAAAATACACTGACTGGAAAATAAATCAATCTAAGTGAAGCCTCCTGACAGTTCAACGCAAAAATACGAATTGGTATTCAACGAAAATATTTCCCAATAATCAGGATTTTTACAACAGGTATTTACTGGAATGAAAACAGAACCCTTAACCCTTTCCCGAACAGCAAGATATCGTCTTTTTTCAACGGAAACCTCGTAACTGCAGCTTATTTTAAGCTGCAGTTACGAGGTTTTAGTTGAAAAGCAGCGATAGATCTAAATGACTGCTCCAATTTCAAAGATGCAGCAGACGACAAACATGGATGTTGCTAAAAATTATCAAGAATATTGCACAGAAATATTGAAACAAGAGGGAAAAAACATAAACTGAAAGGCCATTTTCAAAAGGCATCACATGTACGATGCAACTCTTGGCTGTCCAAACCATGTTTTGATGCCTGAAATATATTGCACGAGATCCGTGTAAGAGTTTCCGTGCATCGGAGCATCATGTTGACAGCCAGATTTTGCATGGTTATGTGGTGCATCCTATTGTCTATGGTCAAAAGTAAAGAAATAGCAATTAAGTTTGAGCTAAAAATAGACCGGGTTTAGCGTTATATTTCGATAAGTAGTCGTTGTTGTTATGAAATCTCTCGGAAGAATGCTGATAAGCTAGAAATGCTTTGCCAGGTCATTTATTGTGAGCTATACCAGACCGTGAAATAGAAAGATGTTCTAAATTCAAAGGCGTTGCGGGCGACAACTCCAGTTGAGGGATTTTTTTTATAATCTTTTGGTCTTTCGAATTGCAAATCATTGTGGGAAATGAAGAAATGTCTTGCCATAAAAAAATTCCTTGATTTACACAGTGCTTTCATAAGCTCTTATCTTCTTAGAGATTTAACCAGAATACATGTACTTGCGTGGCAATCGGTTTAAAAGCAATCAAAATTAAGGTAGTCTACCTCTTATGAGATTCGGGCGACGTCGGAATTATTCGGGCGACGTCGAAATCATTCGGCGGTGGAACTTTCCTCCGCCGAATGTTTACGACCACGCCCGAATAAGTTCGGATGCATAACGACGACGCTCGAAAAAATCCGATGTTTTGTGAATCTCAAAATGGCTACATTACGGGTATTCTACTTAAACCATTGTCATTTTGGCAAAGCTTCATAACAAAAAGAGTCGATATACTGTAAACACTTACCTTTTTCCCGAAAACTCATTAAAATCCTTTGTTTCTGTAACTATGGCAACCAAATAACAGATTATAGAAACGTGGTTTATCCATCGGATGAAGCAAACATCAAATGACATAGGGGGATGCATGGTGATGCATGTCACGCGGCGATAGTGTTATCTGTAAAAAATATCATGAATATTTAATTATTGAACGGTTGCCATGGTAACAAGAGCGATGTATCTTCTATAGTAAATGCGTTTCACGACAGCTCTGGGACGCATTACTTTTCGATTGATCTTCAACCTTTTTCCCAAACGACAAAATTTCAGGGTTGTCATATCCAAAATCTGCTGCAGACGTCAAAATGGATGTTGGTAAAGGTAAAATTTGTATAAAATAAAGCCCAGAAAATATTGAGGCAAAAGGAGAAAATGCTGGATAACAGCACTTTCTTCTTTTGTCTCAATGTTTTCCCAAGCCTTTTAATGTAGGGACGTCAAAACCAGGTCTTGTTTGGGAAAGGGTTAACCGTCGCGTATCCCGTAATGCTACATGACACAGTTATTCCATATCTTAACCCATTACCAGACAGCAAAATTTTGGACCTGTCCCATTTCAAAGATTTTGCTGGTGACATTTTCAAAAGTGAAAATTAACTTTTTTGGTATTTTTGCGTACACAACATTGTGGGAAATGAATGCATTGTTTGTAACAAGCAATTCATTCATTTTCTATAATGTTTTCCAAAGCCTTTATCTCTTGTAGGGCGTCAAAATGCGTTAATGCGTGGTAATGGGTTGAACCTTTCCCAAACGACAATATTTCAGAGGAGTTTAATTTGAAAACTGATGCAGACGACATGGTGGATGTGCTGATAAAGGCAGAAGTTGTGAAAATATAGCATTGAAAAATATTCAGACTAAAGGAGAAAATGTTTATGCTGAATTCGGCTTGAAGAAGAGAATGCGGAATCCCCCACCCCAATTTCAAAACAGAGCACAGGGGAAGTAAACGTGGTTGGTAAAATCAAGAAGGTTATAGCTAGGTTATCGTTCATTTCTATACATTTATAGCTCATGATAAATGACCTGGCAGAGCATCCTATCCTTTTGACTGCTCTGCAAGTTCAATTATCATGAGATATACCCATCTGAATCATGAACTTTATTTTCGTCACCAAAATATTATTTTTTAGCTAAACGTCTAAAGAACGCAATGCCAAAGTGAATTCGGTTCGAATTTGGTAGGTATTTTTTAAAATAGGCATATTTGCCGATAGAAAAAAAATGTTATTTACGTCCAAGTGAAATTTCATTAGGTCGTTTATAATTTCCTATAATCTGATTACAAGAACTAAGAAACATCCCTGACTCATTTCCGAAGTCTCAGTTTCCAAACGATTTAAATTGGTCACGCATGAATTAAATAAAGAATGATTGGAGATTTTTCTGTAATAGCAATGAATTTTGTGCTAAAATAGACTGGGTTTACCGTTATGTATTCGATAAACCACCGGTGTTGTTAGAAAATCACGTAACTACGGCTTGAATCAAGCCGTAGTTTCGAGATAAATATAATAACACCTACGAAATAGTATTACTATTGTTTGTCCGAAAGTAATAATAATAATAATAATAATAAAATCTTTATTTAAAGAAGGTAGCACATTAAGTTGTCATAAATGAAAACTTATTTACAATGACGCCTTCTGAAACTATAACATGACAAGTTAAAATCAAGAAGAAATTTAGATGTATGAAAACAACATGAATATGAGTGAATTCAAAATGAGAACTATGATGATGGTGATGTTGATGATGATGATGATGATGATGATGATGATGATGATGATGATGATGATGATGATGATGATGATGATGATGATGATGATGATGATGATGATGATGATGATGATGATGATGATGATGATGATGATGATGATGATGATGATGATGATGATGATGATAACAAATGAATGATGAAATCACAGTTAGAATATTGGTAATGTTATATATTCAAACATATTATGTACAGCAAGACATACACCTATTAATTGACATATTTAGTATGAACAACCCCGTTATTAGTTGTTGGTTAACAAATAACTTTTTAGGGATCTTTTAAAACATCGTATATTCTGTATATTTCGTATATGAAGTGGAATATTATTCCAGCATTTCATTCCATTATAAGAAAAGGATTTCTTTAAATACTCAGAAAATCGTTCCCTATTGTTGTATCACGTGATACCCAACCGTAGAAGTGCCGATCTCTCTTTTCCATCTAGTTTCAAGCGAATCTGAGGAATGGCCATACCCTTCAGACTGAGAAGGGGAGAATGCGAGAGGGGGGAGAGAAGGGGTGAAAGACAGGGAGCGAGCGAGAAACAAAGACAAAGACATACAGACAAAGGCAGAATATTGTGTAAACATAGGAACGAAAAAAGGGAAAAAAAGAAGAAAAAGAGTTAGTTTAGTTCATAGTTTATGTGCGTGCAATACATAAGCCTCCTTTTATTAAAAAAAAACAAAAACAAAAACAAAACAAACAAACAAAAAACGATGTATTGTCTGACCACATTAAACTGATACTGATTAATTTTCGTGTGCAAAAGTCCGTTAGTTTAGTGTCTTAACAAAACATTGCCGAAGTGAGGTCATTACATATGCAGATGTACCGGGTTAATCTTGCTGGATAATAGTATAGTTAATGAATTCCATTCATTCATTCGCGTATTTTCCCATTTTCTTTTTAAATCAGAAAGTAAGGGAGGTAACTCTGTGATTAAAATCAACAAGGTTACATCTAAGTTATCGTTCCTTTGTATACATTACAAACATGCAAATTTCTCCGAAATGGCGCAATACGTTGGCTTGAAAGTTTAAGAATTTTCATGAGAGGAATATGCTCTTTTGCATAAAAGTACATTTTAATTCAAAGACAATCCAACAATTTGACCATTTCACAAGACCTGGTTTTGACGTCGTTATAAGAGAAGGCTTGAGAAAACATTGAGACAAAAGAAGAAAATGATGATGAATATTATATTCTCCTTATGTCCAAATATAGCATATGCCCCATATTGCACACAAGTCCAATCTTTATTAACATCTATTTTGTGGTATGCTGAAACTTTTTAATTAGACAGCATAAAAAATAAGCTATTGTCGTATGGGAAAGGGTTAAAGTGAATCATTTTAAAAGTTTTGGTCTTTCTTTGTAGAACAGATTATGTGAGACGAAGAAATTGCTTATTACTTAAACTTAATCTTAAACTGGTTACATTTGATTAAACGCCTATTTTTTACGGAAATCCATATTCAATCGCGTTTTACAACAACGATAATATACACACAAAGTTACCCTCCAAGCAGGGGTCATGATTCATTGTTATTTATCATTTAACGAAAACGTTTAGTACATGTGTACTATAAACGTTTGAACGGCGTTCTAAGAGAGTAACACAAAGTATACATGATATTATTAAGTCCTACGGTCTGTGTTTAACAAAACTCAGAACAAGCTATAAAAATCTCTGAAATAGTGGGTTTTCAACTGCTTTTTGAACCCATAAATTGAGTCACAAGATTTTAAACTGGATGGAAGATCATTCCATAGTTTGGGTCCAATAGTTCCAAAGCTTCGGTCACCGAATGTCTTTCTGTTGTTAAAAGGAACTTGGTAGCATTTGTCTCTAGTAAGGGATGATCTCAATTCACGCCTGGTAGGTTCTGTTGAAAGTAGTTCTGTTAAGTATTCCGGGCGTGACCAATGGAACATTTATACATAAATGTCAAGATTTTGAAAGAAATCCTGGCTTTGACGGGCAGCCAATGTAAATCATACAGTGCCTGTCTAGAACTGTCCATCTTTTTGCGGTTTAAAACAAGTTTGGCACACATAATTATTTTGGATCCTCTGTAGTTTTCCCATTTCAGCCTGAGAAATTCCGTATAAAATTAGGTTACAGTAGTCAAGATGGGAAATCACCATTGATAACACTAATATTTCGGTGGCTTCCTTTGTCAAATATTTCCTTATACACTTGATTTTGAAGTAGTTAAGCATTGCTATCCTACACTTACGTTTCACATGCTCTTTAAAATTTAGAGATTCGTCCAAAAATGCCCCTAAATATCTAATACAATTTTGTAGTTTAATTTCATCACCAGCAACGTCAATTGATTTAGTATTACACTTTTTCAGTTGATGTCGACTTCCAAACATGATAAACTCAGTCTTTGATGTGTTCATTTTGAGTTTGTTCTGGTTCATCCAGTTGTTAATTAAAAGCGCACATTGTTCAAGGTCTTTAATAGCACATTGCTCACTGTCATGAGCAGGATTTGCCTTTCTTTGGTCTTCTGTGGATGGTTGAAAGCGTTTGTTTGCAGTATGATCGTCGGCAAACCCATACAGAGTATTTGGCGGGGGAATGACATCAAATAAAGTCCCCGCATATGTAAGATAAAGCCAGGGACCCAGACAGCTACATTGGGGACATCTTCGCAAGCCAAGGATTCTACTTCCACTTTGTTCCTTACGAACCCTTGGCCGCTCGCTTCTATATAAATCGAAAGTACCGCCGTGCCACCTTTCGGTGATAAAGACTCGCGGCCCTTTGCAGTTGCTATTTCTGGCCAATTAAACGCCTCGTACTAAAACGTGTTAGGCGATGCATCAAATAGGGCTATCGATTTTCACGTCGGCCGCGTTGTTTTCGCTTTGACAAAGAGGGTTTGTAAAGTGTGTTTTGATTGGATAATGGGAAAGTTATCGCGTCCAATGAAATCGCACGGCGGTACTTTCGATTTCCATAGAGGCGAGCGACCAAGGGTTCGTAAGGAACAAAGTGGAGGTAGAACCCTTGGCTTGCGAAGATGCCTTGGGGAACGCTACACTGTAGAATACGCGGGGATGACAATGTTGAATCGACACTTACACAACAGCTGCGAGGACGTAGATATGATTCTATCCAGTTTAAAGCTGAACCACAGACGCCATACTGATATTGAAGAACGTCTAGGAGAATATCGTGATCAACAGTGTCATTACGAGCATTTTCATCATTTTCCACAATCTTTTCCTAACAATCTTTTCCTTACCAATCGGCAGAAATTAGTTCAGAGTTTGTTGGTTGCCGATGATACTATCGGTTACTCTCCATTGCCGAGGTCTATTGATTAAACCATCATTCTATCGAAATGGAATGTAGAGATAATGTGCTCTGCTCTGACAATGATCAGTGACAATGATCAGTGTGGACAGGGAAAAATCGCTCTTCGTTTTTTGGTTTTTTTTTTTTTTTTTTTTTTTTTTTTTTTTGAAAAATATGGACAAAATCTGTGAATATAGTGATATTAAAGTATACAAGTAATATCGGAATGGACTTACGCAGTTATTTGTGATATGAAATGGAAAAAAATGATGATATTTGAGGACTTTGAAGGGCTTTCATCATATCTGAGTGAGTACAATTCAAATAAGGAGCCCTACATAGTGCTATTAGAGATTTACGGATTAGTACGAAATGGAATACGAAATGGAAATGGAAATGAAATCAGGGGGATGTATCAGGATACTTGGAATATGGTGGCAGGTCACTCATATTTGCCTCTATGTAATTCTATGTAAAATCCAGTTTTTTATACAGTGTCAAACTTTAAATTGGAAAAAAACCAAAAAACTGGATTTGACGCCCCTAATAGAAAACGCATGGAACATAATTAGGACAAAATAATGAAATGCTAACCCTCAAAACACTACCTCGGCTACATTAAAACGTCTAGCTACCTACGTTTGCGAAACACTGTCGGGCAAAAGCCCAAAAACTTGGTTCCTGTCTGTCAAAATAATCCCCCAAAAATTGCATACGAAAATTATCCATAGTTGTCGTGCGTTTTCAACTTTTCAATGAGTAAATCAATAAGGCAGTTTGTACAAAACTTAGCGATTTTGCACGTGGTCTGAATGTACCGGGCACTAGAGCATTTTGTGATGGGAGGTTTAGATGCCCGGTTAGTTTACAGAAGACACTACAAAATCGCTGGGTCATGAGAGGTATACATTGTCTTATGCATGTCCCCAAATTATGGTGCCGATCGGGGCTGCAGGAAAAGAATGATAAATAAAAGTCTTTTGCGTTTTAAAATCGTTCCAGTTTACAATAAAGAGAGCTACATAGCTATCAGGTGGAATAATTATACCCCCTCCCACACACACACATATACGAAGCAGAGAGTGGTATATTGATCTCACAATATTTGTCCGTCCGTCCGTATAGCCTTTTTTATTTGTCTGCCCTAACTCAAGAATCGTTTGACTTAGGTCCACGAAACTTTACAACGTTGTTTTAATTGTCCCAAGGAGAAGCCATATTGGTTTTGATCACGTAGCACTTTTTCAGTAACAAAGCACAGCGGGGCGCAAATGTCCGATTGGCAACAGTTTTAAAAATTCTTGCCGAATGCCGAATATTGCATTAAATAGCCAAGTAAATATTGAGCAGAAAGGAGAAAATGTTGGTTGTAAGCAATTACTTCTCTCTCAATGTTATTTTGTAATAAGTGTAAATTTAATGTACTGTGAACTTTTTATACTGACCCAAACTTCCAACACAAACTTATTTTTATGAATATTTTTGTACGTGCGCATACTTTTCAATTTTGTTCTTTAAAGAAAAATGCCTACGCACGCCTAAATTTATATGACATTTACTTGTTTATTTTTGCCGTGCTTCACTGATCTCCGGAGTCCGTGTTCAGATCCATTGATTTGATGCCGCAACTGCAACTCGAACCCATTGCCTACTACCGATAGGAATCGGCGTTACCAACAAGTTTACAAAATGTATACTCGGTAAGATTTTAGACACAATGAATATTTTAGACATTTTTACTCGAAGTGCCTAAATTTGGTATTCCAGCCAGATGATTGGTCTTTGAAACAGCCAAAGGTGTGGCGTCATTTGCTGCCATAGTCCATAATTTTAGCGCGGTTTGTCATAGATTACGCGATGTATGACAAAAAATCTGCAAAGTAACGATTCCAAAACGACTTTTTTACCAGCAACAAATTCGAATTAATCCAAACTTGCCCTTTTTCGTCAGGCATGCACAAGTTAATTCTTTTTGGATGTTTTTTCGACGCATCCATAGCTGGGTAACTACTCAGGCCCAGGAACCTCTCACCTCTCACGGAACGGATCATTTTCAGCAACATAAATGGCAGCCGTAACAATCGGGAAATGTTATTTGTCTAATCAGTGTCCAGACTGACTTCGGGAGCGGAGATTAGAGTCAGTCATAAACTAGACACAGACATAGTCAGATCTTCGGATACATTGTGTCAAGTACATCGAGGATGGCTGAACACGCCAGTAGACTGATATGTTCAGCGACGAATCACGCTTCGCACCTTAAAAAAATCAAAGGACGGACACGAATCGGTCAGAGTTCTACCCTGGCGTTATCGAAGTAGACACTTTTCCGTCAATGGTAGGTTATGGTTTAGGGCAGGATCAAACATCATGAAAGGCACAACTCGCTGTGTTTTCGTAATTGACACAAGAGGTGGATATCCATCTCCTGATGTTAATCTGTTTTGCTCTTCTTCTGTGAATGAGATTTTTTCTGTACAGATGCCATCTGTACAGATGCCATCTGCAGTTTGTATACGATCCAATTATTGGCTGCTCAAATTTCGTTTCTTTCGATGAAATAATAAATGTGATATACAAAATTAAACAAATATTTGCCTTTGAAGTGTATTTTAGCACATATATTTCAATGATTTCTATTATCAAAAGATAATGCCGGTACATAAAAAGAAAAAAAAAAGACAACATAGGATTTGAACCCACCACCTCCGAATTTAGACACGTTCACTCAACACAGAAATAGGGGAACCATCATCACGTATGCGGAGATTCTCCCTCCCCCCTACAATTTATCTCGGTTTCGTATTCGTATTCCATTTCGTACTAATTCGTAAATCTCTATTAGAGTTTTGCGTCTTACGTGGACTTCGACAATGGACATCGGACGTGGACTTTTTATTGGGGGACGTCTCAGCCTTTTGCATATAACGGTACATGTAAAAATGTACCGGTCAAAATCGAAAGCGAATAGACCCGTGTTCATTATATTAGACCCACTCAATTGGTTTTTATTTGTACCGTTTAAAAAGTGAACTTTATTAAATTACAAGTTAATTAATTGAAAGTTAAATAAATACAGATTGCGTAAATTAACATGGATTCATTACACAATGTATGTAACGACATACTACTTTTCCTTTTTGTACGCCAGTCGAAAATAGGACGTATCATGATATCACCCGTGGCGTCCGCTGTCCGGCGTCTGTGTGTCCGGGCAGCGGTCACTTCTTTGTCCGGAGCATAACTCTGTCACCTTATGTCCGATTGACTTGAAACTTTGTAGTTATATTCTTCTCATCATTGCGGAGTGCAGTGCACAAGAACTCTACATAGTCCACTTTTTTAAATTGCCCTTTGTTGCTTTTCATACTTGTATCTTGCCCGGAGTATATTTTTGAAAGTGTAATAGCTAGGATTATGAACCTTCATAGGTGTATAGATCTGATCGAGGGGAAGTACAATGTATAAGAACAATAACTGTGCCTGGCAAAAATTTTAGTTATTGTTGTTTGTCATTCTTCAATTTTGTCATGAGTACATTTCTCAAAGTGTAATAGCTAGGTTCATGAAGCTTCATTGGTGGACAGATCTCACCAAGGAGAAATGCAGCGCATAAGAACCATAACTCTGCCCTGCTTATTTTTTTAGTTATTGTCCTTTGCTGTTTTTCATATTTCGTTTTATCCGAAGCATAATTGAAAAAAAGTCTTCAATAAATCTGTTAACACGTTCCCGATTTGAATTTGCTCAATATCATGCTTTCTTCATTTACTGAATAATTCTTGTCATATTTCGCTACCATTGCCTAGACTAATTGCAACTTGTGAGTTATTCATTTATTTAATGATAGTTATGTAAGTCAGTTTTAGAAACATCTTATGGCCAAGAAGAAAACCTTTTCAGAAATAATGATTACTTAAGCGAATTTATTTTGTAAACATGATAAATACATGACTCAAAGTTCACAACCTTTTATGTGCATGCTGATGTATATGCACATTAAAGCTGTCGTTCTGCAAACGAAAAGAGGAAAAAAACGATAAAGGAATAATTTTGAATTCTGAGAGGTTATTTGGCTCATCCGACGAATTAGTTAGATGTGATTTGTAGGAGTGCGGCAATTCCAAGACCGTTTTCCTTGGGACATCTTGTGATGACCCTGATCAAGCTGCTTCTGCAGTGGAGACGAACCAATTCCTTAAATACGCCATTCGAAACGGAATGCCAAGAAAAAGTATAATGATTGAAAACAATTAAACAATTATAATAGATTTATCAAGTTCAAAATATCTTCACTGTTTTGAGAGCCAGATTTATATTCGAGCAAAACGAAATCTAAAATATATGCATTAAACTGAATGTTACTTTATTTTGCTTTAAACCCCATACCAGTACATGTACCGTTATATGAAAAGGCTGAGACGACCCCCCGATAAAAAGTCCACGTCCGATGTCCACAGTCGAAGTCCACGTAAGACGCAAAACTCTATTATGCTATACACGATAAATACGATATATACACATAACAGTACAAGAAGAAAGACGACAAAGGCGAGATAGGCAAGTCTAGCATAACAGTTATAAACAGTTATAAACAGTTATACAGATCTCCGTTAAAACAGGAGTAAAACGAACGTCACTGGGTAACCAACCTAGCTCGTGGGACTTGAGCAATAGTCTGGCTTACCTGCCCCTAATACTGCGTTATTGGGTCAGGCACACAGTAATCATGGCTGCGCCCACTGTTCTGATATTTTACCAAAGGTAAAGAACAAAGTTGTTTAATTTTGTGAGCAGAGAAGGGTCATTAGAAGAGTAGATAGGTTTCGATATATTTTTAACTCTATCAATAAAAGTTTTACATGACCGCAACGCTAACCCGAAATAAAACGGTTTTAAATTATGTACATGAAAACTATATGAAGGCAATTTGGATCCAACTCTATTCAGTAGTCCGATTAGCTCAGTGGTTAGAGCGTCTAACTTGAAATCCAGAGGTCCCTGGTTCGAATTCCCAGAGAGTAACATATTTTAGCCACACACCCTTTCTTTTTACATTTTTCATACCAAATGGTTCTACAGATTGCAAAGACGTAATAAAAACACAATTACCAATTATGTTTTAATTGCATCTTAGTGATTTCCAGAATAGTTTGGTTTGAGAAAATGTATTAAAACAAAAAGTAGACGAAAAACATTCGCCCAACGTGGGACTCGATCCTTGGTCTTCTGGAGTCGAAGTCAGACGCTCTACCGCTAAGCTAATCGGACCTCTGATAGCAAATGCATCCAAATTAACTTTATATAGTTTTCATGTACATAATTTAAAACCGTTTTATTTCGGGTTTGCGTTGAGGTCATGTAAATCTTTTATTGCTAGTATTAAAAATATACCGAAACCTATCTACTCTTCTAATGACCCTTCCCTGCTCACAAAATTAAATAACTTTGCTCTTTATCTTTGTAATTAAATTACTCCACTGGAGGCGGCCATGTTTATTGAATGCCTGACGTACTAAAATACATAGTACGACAGGGAACCAGACTACTTGAGCAATAGAACTTAAGAAGAACAAAGACGATAAAGTAGTGCTTATTCGAGACAAACTACTCGTAAATGGCATGCCATATAAACATTCGCCACCAAATAAAAGGCCTGAAGGACACAGTAATACCACATCGGGATCAAACCGGAGCAGACGACAACACGCTAGCGATCAGACAGCGCCAAATCAACAAAATCGCTCAGGGTTAAGCCAAAATATACCGGTGTTTAATCGCTTCGAAGTCCTGGGAGAAAACGAACGGTCCAGATTTATTCCCGGCCTTGAAAGACAATACGGGAAGCAAAAGGCCACTTCGCCGTTAAACGAGGACGCGAATAAGAAATACAGAGTTGGTACACCACCGAACATGCAATCGACGCCAATGCTCACAAATCGAAATGAAGTGCGCATGAACTCTATGTACTCTATGTCAACAATCGAAGACGATCAAAGTATAGCGCCGATCACGACAGCAGACAGCACGAGAATAGACGCCGCGGGGGGTCCAGACAGTGTCTAGGAATGTGCGGGGGAGTCACGACCTCCACGTGCTGTATTACGCGACGAACCAATACACTATCAAAACAATCATATTGACGCGTCATTACAAAATGAACATAAAGGTGAAATTGACCAGAGCGAATGTAAACTTTTGAAATTCCTCACCCTTAACACATGTGGTTTACTTATAGCGGACGAGAATTGACCTGGCAGAGCAGCCCATGCTAATCGAATGGAATGCTCTGCCAGGTCAATTCTCGTCCGCTATAATAAACTTAAGTGTCCTGATTTTTTAGATATCATCAATAAATATGATATAATTGGTTTACAAGAGACAAAGATTGACAATACAGACTTTATCGATGTTGATGGATATTTATTCTTCCAAAATAACAGATGCGTGATGACAAACAGAAAATCAGGCGGAATAGGTCTATTAGTTAAAAAGTCTATAGCTAAATATGTACAGATTTTAAAAAGTGAAAGCAAATTAGCTATCTGGTTTTCTATATCAAATAAGTTGACGGGGTTCGGCGATACCCTCTGTGGTGTATTCTATATACCACCAGAGAGTTCGCCGTACTCCGTTGATGATCCTTATGGGTCGATACGATCCGAATTAAACAATCTTAATGACGATAATTTGTATGCAAATACGCTTTTGTTTGGAGACTTTAACTCACGAACCAAGAATAAGGCAGATTTCATAGAATTAGACGCTTACATCTTTGAGTCAATAAACTCAAACGAGCTTATAGATGAATATAACAAAGAAATGAATAACTTTTCAGAAACAAACGTAAAGATTTCCCGAAAAAATGCTGATCCATCAATAAATAACTTTGGTTATCAAATGCTAGATTTTTTACAAGAAAATGATCTTTTCATTCTTAACGGTAGAACAAAAGGGGACTACTCTGGTGGCACGACATCTAAAAATGTAAGCGTTGTCGATTATTTTGTGAGTAATTCTAAGTTGTTTCCTTATATGTCAGAATTGAATGTCCTAGATTTTTGTCATTTACTGTCAGATGTGCACAACCCAGTTTCGCTTGAAATACAATTTAAATCAAAATTGAAATGTACTTGTAAAGAACGCTATGATCCCCGTGTTAAACTGTGGGACGAATCAAAATCTGACCAATTTAAAGCTAATATCAACGTACAGGAAGTTGACGATATTTTACAATATGTATCACGATTACACAATACTAACGTTGTAGAACAAACCGAAATGGACACATTAGTTGATTCAATAGGACAAGTCTTTAGAAATACCGCTGAAATTACATTCGGAAAATACGGCACATACCCACAAAATAATGACTGTGAAGTACACAGCAAGAAAGGTCCAATAAAACCAAAGTGGTTCAAAGGTGATTGCGTGAAATCCCGAAAAAACTTTCATCGAGCCAAATTTAAATACAAACTTCGTAAAACTGAAAATAACAAATCGAATCTTGAAAAATGTTCCAAAAATTACAAAATGACAATTTCCAAATATTTTAATATTGATAGAAATAAAATGATAAAACGGCTTAAGCAAACTAAAAGTAAAAACCCCAGGAAATTTTGGAAAATTCTAAATAGCGAAAACTCGAATAAACAATCCAGTGACTGTCATATTAACGATTTCCACGATTATTTTAAAAACTTAAATTCCGGAGAAGACGATGCAAATGCAGACCACCTCACTACCAACGATGATGAAACAAATAATGATTTAATGATAAATGGACAAATATCAAAAGAAGAAATAGAAAAAGCTATTAAACAACTCTCTAATAATAAATCATGTGGTATAGACAATATCGTAAACGAACATATAAAAACAAGCCACCCACTTTTGGCCGACGTGTATGTTAAACTGTTTAATCTAATTTTAGATTCGGGGGTTTTCCCAACTTCATGGGCCACAGGAATAATCAATCCTATTTACAAAAATAAGGGAAGAAATGCCGACCCCTCTAATTACCGACCAATAACATTACTTAGCTGCCTCGGTAAGCTTTTTACTAGTATCATAAATTCTCGGTTGCATAAATTTGTTGAAACAGAACATATAATAAACGACTGTCAATCAGGTTTCAGAGAAGGTTTCTCAACTACATATAACATGTTTATTTTGCACAATTTAATTCAATTAGCTTTTAAAAAATAGAAAGAAATTATTCTGCGCTTTTATTGACCTAAAACAGGCTTTTGACCCTGTATGGAGACAAGGAATTTGGCATAAACTACTTCAATCGAATATAAACGGGAAATGTTTTAGATTAATCAAAAACATGTATGACAATATAAAATCATGTGTAAGACTTAA
Source organism: Fragum sueziense (assembly GCA_963680895.1). Classification (NCBI taxonomy): domain Eukaryota; kingdom Metazoa; phylum Mollusca; class Bivalvia; order Cardiida; family Cardiidae; genus Fragum; species Fragum sueziense. The sequence continues at coordinate 26,014,670 of OY804593.1, forward strand.
TGGTGTTTGCTCAAATCTATTCCCATGTAATATTGGAGTAAGACAAGGTGAAAATTTATCTCCGATAATTTTTTCCCTTTACCTCAATGATTTACGTGACTTTTTCAACAATTCTAATATCATCAATGGGATAGGTGTTCCACTTCCGGATCATATCATGACTACAGTAAATGAATATTTAAAGATTTTTCTATTGCTCTATGCCGACGATACGGTACTAATAGGAGATAGCGCCGACGACCTCCAAAAAGCTTTAGATCTATACAAAAACCACTGCAAAGAATGGCATTTAAAAGTCAACAATGACAAATCAAAAATAGTAATCTTCTCTAAAGGTAGAAACCGGCAATATGAGTTTACGTATGATAATGAACCAATCGACGTTGTTAATGAATACAAATATTTAGGTATCACATTTAGTAGATCTGGAAATTTCCATAGAGCGAAGCAAGAATTAGCAAAACAAGCAACACGTGCTATGTATAGCCTATTACGAAAGATTAAGAAACTCTCATTACCTATAGACATGCAAATAGATTTATTTGATAAAACTGTAAAACCAATTTTATTATATGGGTGTGAAGTAATAGGTTTCGGCAAAAACGATGTCCTTGAAAAAGTTTAACTCCGATTTTTAAAACATATTTTGAAACTGAAGAAATCAACACCGACCTCTATCGTCTATGGTGAAACGGGTGTCTATCCGCTATCAATTGACATTGAGACTAGAATGACGCAGTTTTGGGCAAAGATTTCAGTAAATACGCCAAACACCCTCTTATATAATGTTCACTGCTCTATACAAGAAATGTATCTACGAGATAATGAAAATTGTACAATATTCAATTGGTTAAGACACGTCAAAAATGTATTCATCAAAACTGGTCTAATCAATGTTTGGAACAATCCATTAAATTTTAACCCAAAGTGGCTTAAACTTACAATAAAACAAAAGCTAAAAGATCTTTATATACATTTGTGGTTTAGTAAAGTAGAAAATGACCACAGTCTCGTTACATATAATTTATTTAAAAACACCTTCGGTTTTGATAAATATTTAACAGAAATTCCCCCTGCACTCCTTCGATACTTCATTAAATTTAGAACGAATAACCACCGCCTCCCTATTGAAAAGGGTCGATGGACTAATATAGATCTAAATGACAGAAAATGTGACCTCTGTAATAATAGTTTAGGTGATGAGTACCATTATTTATTAGAATGTAAATCATTGGATAAACAACGTAAATCTTTAATACCTCACAAATATTTAAGAAATTCAAATGTCATTCAATTCGGTTTATTAATGAATAGTAACTCAATTCATGAGCTCATTAATCTATGCAAATTTATCAAAATTATATAAGAAAATGTATAAAAATCAATCTTATATGAATTAACGCCTTAATATGTAATTGTTTACTAATTAATACGTATTCATGTGTGTACAAATGAGTATGCGTGTGTAGTCTCATTTATTCTCAGAAAGTTATTCACCAAAAACACACTTTAATCTTATTATACACGTGTAAATGCAATAGAAAGGTTTGATACATTTCATTCACGGACGTTGTGAAAGTTAGATAATTCGCCCGCACTGGATGAACTCTCCCTCTGCCACAATGTTTGTGACAGCCAAGATTACAGATTATCGTAATTACAATTATTGTTTTACTTATTGAAATGATTGAAATGCACTGACCCTGCTCCAAACAATGTCCTAGAAAATCCCGAGAGAGAAGAAGAAAATGATGATAACATTTTATTATTTTCCCTGGTCGTTTTCCAAAGACTTTCTTTTCCCTAACATATACAATTTCCATTTTTGTATCATTTATATTATCTTTTGCAATTTCTTTTGTTCCTATCCAGTCGGACATTTTGCAGTTTGGATAAGGGTTAGTTTGTTGTAAATTTACATGCATACTCAGCGATCTAACAAACTTTTTATTGGTATGATCCCACCTCCATACATTTCGTTTCGGTATGGAGCGAGGTATCATAAACACTCAAGTACGCACTATGTAGCCAACCCGGTGTGACATGTTCTCTCCCATACGGGTTTATCATTTGTATGGGAAGAATCTGTCAGTCCGAGCAGTGCTGGAATAAAGATATTGCCAAAAATGAAAGATCTTGATGATAAATTATACATATTTCCGTGTAACTAACTACAATCTCTTAGTATAATACGTGCGGTGTACCTCCTTCGACAAAATTCTTAGACACAGAAGTTTGTGGGAGGGGATGCAACGCTACGTCACATTTCCAATTCTTTTATAAAACCCTTTGTACATCTAACACTATTGTATTTTTCCCTCCACACGTTTGTAAACATTTACCTCATGTATTCCTGTACAGGAACTGAGTGAAATAAAGAATTTGTATTTGTATTTGTATTTGTATTTGTTCAGTATATTGTCACACTCCTTTCTTTATTGGTTAAATGCATTTTGTCTTTAGTAGCAGCTTTCAAATTGGACAACCATAAATTGTGGTTGTTTGGAAGAAGATTAGATTGTAACCAGTCGAGGTTCCGGGGGCACGTTTCTAAAGTACCGGGTATTAGAAGTAATAACCATTTCCCCCAAAACAAGGCTATGTTTTAAGAAAGTGTTTGAAAACATTGAGACAAAAGAAGATAGTGCTGACAAACAGCATTGTTTTAATATGTCTTAACCCTTTCCCAAACAAGACCTGGTTTTGACGTCCCTTATAGAAAAGGCTTGGGAAAACATCGAGACAAAAGAAGAAACTGCTGATAACCAGCAGTTTCTCCTTTTGTCTCGATATTTTCCGTTCTGTATTATACACAAATTCTACATTTAACAACATCTCTTTTGTTGTCAGCAGCAGTTTTCAAATTGGATCACCCTAAAATTTGGCTGTTTGGGAATGTGTTAAACTTGTTTGTGGTGTTATGTACAGATTTCCATTTTTATCAATCTCGTTGACTTGCATGGACCAATTTTTATCCTTTCTAAGACAAAAATTTGCTTTTATAATTTGAAAGCTGCTGCAAACGACAAACTTCATGTGGGGTTAGAATCAATATACCATAAAAAAGATTGAGATATAAGGAGAAAATGCAAGAAGAAGCATTTTCTTCTTGTGTATCAATAATTTCACAAGCTGTATCTATGATGGACGTCAAAACCAAGTCTTCTTTAAGTCTTCTTTAGGAAAGGATAAAATTGTGTAGTGAGTTTGGAAGTGGCAAACAAAATATTCGGGTTGGTTAGATGACAAATAGAAATTGATAAAAATGACAAATTTTGAAAACATTGTTAATAAATTGATAAACAAGAGGCCCAAGAGGGCCTGTATCGCTCCACTGGCTCAGTATTTCAATCAATGAGACGGTTCAAGTATAGATTTTCATAAGGAAATTTGACAGGAAAGCTGATTCCAGAATAGACTTTACCTTGAGAAACCTTATTTCTCAGTGGTAATAAGTATTGTTTGTAAATAGGAAAAGTTATATATCGCTGCTTTTCTGCCAAAAACATGTATCTGCAGCTTAAAACAAGCTGCAGATACAAGGTTTTTGCAGAAAAGCGACAATATGTATATCCCTGTATTTCAACCAAACCTTGTAACCGCAGCTTAACCCTTTTCCAAACTGAAACAAGACCTGGGCTGCGTTCAGTAGACAAAACGTTTTGTCTTACTGGACGCAGGGCTGGTTTTGATGTCCCCGATAGAATAGGCTTGAGAAAACATTTAGGCAATAGAAGAAAATGCTGATAATCAGCACTTTCTCCTTTTGCCTCAATATTTTCTGTGTATTATTGTACTCAGATCCAACCTGCCATATCTTTTTCAGTGAAACTTAGTTAAAGATGAAATTCCAATATATTTTTTGACCCATTACCAAAATGGCAAAATTTGGGGCTTTTCCAAATTCAAAGATATTGCAGACGACAATTTCAAGTGAATGAAATTTAAAATATTTTGGTGTTTTGGCATAGAAAACATTGTGGGAAATGAAGAAATTGCTTGTCACATGCAATTTCTTCATTTTCCGCACTGTTTTTCAAAGCTGTTATCTTTTAGGGAGTCAATGTGTAGTAATGGGTTAAGTCCCGCAACAGATAGATGCTGGACGATGGACGATCATTAAAGCTCATATAATAGCACCTTGTGCTCAGGAGAGCTGAAAACAGGTGTAAATGATACTAATGATGCCAAGGCTTTAGTTTTATGGAAATAAGGCAGAATTTGGCTGGAAATTCTGTATCGTAGGGTTTTCCATCTTAGATTTCCACACAACACAAAATTATCATGGATATGATCTTTTTCATCTCTCTCTTTAAATTGCCGTAAAATGCACAATTTTGATTTATATGACCTTGCCAGATAGTTTTCACTGGTGGTGAACTCGGCCAAAGCGTTGGACATTTTTTCGCGATCATAGTATTTCGTCTGTGTTGTTTTAAATATTGTAACTACGGCTTGGATTAAGCTGTAGTTACGAGATTTTATAACAACACAGACGGTTTGTCTATACAAATTGCTACATCCGGTCTATTTTTAGAACAAATTCATTGTTATTAGAAAAACTATCCAATCAGATCTTTAAACTCACATTTAACTGAAATATCTGTACCTTGTGGTAGCGAAAAATGTCCCTTGCTTTGGCCGAGTTCACCACCAGTGGTTTTTATGTTTAACTTGATTTGGTAGTATAAATAAAACTCAAACACAAGTGTTTCTGTAAATAATGAAGTTTTATTAAAGAATGTTTAAGTAATTGAAATTGTTGTTTACAATAGCATACAATCAATACATATTTTCATTACATAAAAGTTGTTAAATAAACAACTTGCAGAATTCATATTATGCATGTACATGTATTACTTAAAATTTTCAATTAACCCTTTCCCAAATGGCATTGTTTTAGACTTCCAATTTAAAAGCTGCACCAGAAGACAAAATGGAAGGTGATGAAAACAGGTTTTGCACAATATAGCAAAATAAAAATAAATGAATAAATTTATGAAAAAAATGAAGCAAAAGAAGAAAATGCTGATTATCAGCACTCAATGTTTACAGAAGCCTCTTAAATTAGGGACGTCATGAACAAGCTCTTATTTGGGAAAGCGTTAAGTTTCATTACAGCTTATTCATGTTTTTGACAAAAGTAAAATGTTAATTCATCTCAACATTATCTGTTATTCAAACCTTTGTATAACATCTAAATTCAAAAAGCATATTGCTACTATCTGCTGATATTAACCCAGGACAACTTAATTTTTGTCAACAATGTTCTCTATAACTAGGCTGGGGCTCTGAAATGACTTGCCAAAGGCCATACCCACATGGATGGCAGCTTGAATGTAATCCAATCACATCACCCGCAACTTCTCACAAGAAATGAGTTTGGCATTCAAGCTACCATGTCAAGCAGGACCCCATTGTTTAAAATAGAATATGATCATATTTCATGTGTTTTGATCATCATTCTACCCTTTACAGACCGACAAGCCTTTCTGGATTGTCTTGATCTGTTATGAGTGACATCTTCACTATAAATGTACATATATGAGTTTTAGACCTGTAAGCTTTTATTCCAATGATAAAACAAAGTTTTGCAGATTGTACAGCTATATATTAAAATGCCTTTCCATCTATTATATGAAAGAATTGTTCTATGCCATACAAAAACATACTTAAGTGATTATTTCTAAACTATTATAATTAAATTTAAATACATACACATTTACAATGATGTTGCATTAATCCCTTTATATGAATATTTGACTGTCATAATGATATCAGTCCTCTTGTTATTTGAGTAACATATAATAAATAGTTTGTTTTTCTCTCTTTCCCTTGCTATCATCTGTCATGACTTTCATATGATTTATATATAAATGTGGTTATTGTGATATTCTTTGTGCAAAGCACCATTTCCACTTCTAACAAAGTCTATTTGTTAATCTATGACATTGCTATATATATTCATTAAGTATCTTTGAAATATATTCTCCTTTTGGATCAGTACTAGTCTTTGTTTTGATTTTCTAATCATTTCAGAGATTTATTCTAAAACTCGCATAAAACACTAAACTAATATTTTGAATCAAACAATGAATGGTACATGAACTTTTTCAGTAGATCAGCAGTTTTAACAAAAGTAAGACAGTGCTTTACTGAGCTTAGAACAAGTATAATCAAAATAGGAACAAGAGCTCCGCAGAGTGGCGCATATACACCCGAGAGGGGCTTGTTTGTAAAATTTGCCATTTTTTCAATTCAAGGGCAGATAATTCAAAAACGAAACAGGTTATCTGAATTCCGTAAGCGATGTGCACAAATAGACACAATGGAGAATCATTGTGGCAAGTTTGATTAAATTCCAATCAAAACTGTAGGAGAAGTTGCGCACACAAGAAATTGCTAACGGACAGACTGACGGACAGACAGACGACCGGGGCCATAACAATATGAACCTTCAGGCGTATAAAAATATAAATATTTGCTCTATTTGTCACAATAATCTTACCATTGTGCATAATTTTTCACCCTACAGGTCATTAATTTTTTGATGAGTTTTCTTCTCAATACTGAGGTTGATGTGAAATACAAAATTTGTGTAAGTTAGTGTGAACACATTTCGAAATTTAAAGAACATACTGCAATAAATATATATGAGATGTTAATCTACAAATCTCATTTAACTTGTTTTTATACGTGATGAACCATTTGCTAAGCTCTGCACTGCCTTCAGAAAAATTATGCAGAATGGAATAGTAATGTGAGTAAAAAGGTACAGTTGAATTAATGTAAAGTAGCAAGTTCATGTGTAACAGAAAGTAACAAATAGGAATCAATTCTATTAATTAAACAGTGACATAATTTCCGACAAACAATAGTATTTCCTCAGTGTAAATCTAAAAAATTTAACTTAGTCCAAATTCAAAAATGTTGCAGATGACAATTTAAAATGAATGAATCTTACATGTTTGGTCATCTTATGTAGAAAACATTGTGGGAAATGAAGAATTTGGTTTTCACAAGCAATTTCTTCATTTTCCACATGGTTTTCCATGGACATTATCTTCTGGGGAGTCAAAAGGAATCACTGTATGGTAATGGGTTAAAGGTGTAAAATGATCAGTCAACATGTGACTGCAGGCTGATCGTTATGTTAATCTTCTGCCACACAGTTCAGCATATGACAAGGCTTACAGTAGAAATTTCTCTCTTTCTTATTAGATGCTGAAATATGTGTTGAACATGAAGGAAAAAAAATAAGAAAAGAATGTTATATCGCTTGATCATAATTATGTGACCCGCCAAGCTTAACAGTACCTTATGGAAAGTGTGAAAAATATCAAACCTAGCCAGTCTGTGCAAACTAACTAGGATCAATTTTTTTCATTCTAAGGCAATTTCTTGGATATATATATATTTCGTTTCCTTGTTTGTTTTACATGTTCAATAAAATTCCAAATATGACATCTGGTTGATATCTGCTGAATCTCATGTATCTCAAGATTTGGTTAAATGGAAAAACCAGAAGGTCCCTTTCAGTGTGACAGGTCACATATCTTTGTGTCCACCTTTCTGCACCTATAGTGGCCACCCATACCTATATGAACCACCAGCTTTGTCTGCTGAAATAGCAGACAAAGCAAAAAACAATGACGGGTGAGATTTCAAACTGACCTCTTTCATTCAAAATAATATGTAAACTTGTCATTAGCTTCACACAACTCAATATTAATGATTTTTTTTTTAAACTTTATGAAAGATTGACACTGTGATTTGGCACAGCAGAATACACCATCGAATGATCAGACCAGACACATTCTATGACATCAGTGAGAATCAGTGGTATATTACTGTAAATATGATCAATTAAGGAGCCAGAATAATGGGTTGTTTTTGACACTTGTTGACTGCAGTTGAAGAAATCCTGCATAAACCTCTGGATAGTTGTATTCATATCCAATAAATCAATGTTGATATCACCTTGAATAATGAGGTGCTTCCCTTTGAAATGCTTTAAATTTTCAGTTAGAAATTTCTTCAGGTCAGTCACCGAAGATTTAGGAGAGTTGTACAATGTTGCAATGACTATTTCTTTATCTTGCACCAAGAGTTCTACAACAATCATTTCTATGTTTTTCTTTACCACAGAAAAGCTATGAGAAATATGAATGTTGTCCCGCACATAAACGATAATTCCTCTGTGAGGACGAGCATTGCTTACTTGTTTCCCATCTGCTCTAACAATTTGATATCCAGTTCTCTGCACTAAATCGATGGAATCATCTGCAGTTAACCATGTTTCTAATAAGCATAAACAATCTGCAGCTTTGACATTGGGATCTGAAAACAATTCATCCTTATGGCTTCTGTAAGACTGCATATTGTTGAAAAGGCATGTGAAATGAGTGTCACTAGTCATGTAAACTGGAGTGTAACATAGTTTCAATTTCTGTGATTCTCTTAAACGTATCATTTCTTCTTGAACTTTAGTTGACACAGAAATCTTGCTTTCATTCAAGTTTAGAATGTAAAGGCCTTTCAGGGATCTTGATCTACTTATTGCGACATAATGGGCATGGGAAAATACACGTTTTCCATCCATATCTATTACAACCTGACTCAACGTGTCTCCTTGAGATTTATGTACAGTTTTTGCTGTTGACTGGCGCAGAGGGATTTGTATTCTCACAAAAGTTTTTCTCAAATACACAAAGTTCCTCTTTGAATCAAAGATAGGTGTCCATAATGGATTAATAGCACTATGATACAAATGTCTGTACTTTGAACGCCATGATGTTCCGATTTTATCATCATTGAAAGAAACCCACACAATACTTGGTCTAGTAGTATTTTTCTGTCTGTATTCAATTTTATTTATCATACAAGAAGACCCATTTACTAATCCATCATCTACATCAAGGTTAAGACATAGGTCATAAATCATTCCAATAGCTATTCCTACCATCTGACTAAGCCCTGCAGTGTGTGTGGAATCATGTGGCAACTTTGATATTAGTTGTTGTTTAACTGTCACATTGTCATCTCCTAATACATGATCAAGAGCAGGAATGTTTACTTTTTCATTAGTATTATTAAGAAAGCTCCTGACATTGAAATTGTTCACTTTCTCATTGGTATTGAATAAATGTGTTGTATTTTGTGGATAGTCTGTACTAGCAGTATCAGTCAATCTCTTTTTTAGATTTTCAATGTCAACTTGTGTATGATTTCCTTCTCGTAATCTGTTCAAAAGTTCAGCAAATTGCTTGTCTTCCTTTTGCCTCATGATCTCATCCAATTCATGCATTACAATAAAATCCTGCCATAAGTTTGTAGCTAAAGGTCCAAAATTTGTTTTCAAATTCTCAAATATCCAACCATCCATCACTGGTTTCAACTGGAAAAGGTCTCCAATGAATATCATATGCAAGCCACCAAATGGAACATTACTGCCCTTTATTTGTTTTAATCTTTCATTTATGAGTTTAAGCATGTTATTTCCAACCATGGACACTTCATCAATCATAACAACAGACAAGTCTTTATATTTTGTTCGAAGGGTGTTTAAAGTGTCACTATTAAGTGGAGTACAATCATAACCCTGGCTTGCTGGAATGCGGAAAGCTGAATGTAATGTTACCCCATTTATATGAAAAGCAGCTTTACCTGTTGGTGCACAGAGAAGAACTCTACAGTTCTCAGGATTATCACCAGGATTAGATGTCAAGTAACGCTGCAAAGCTTCAAACAATGCACTTACAAGAACAGATTTTCCAACGCCTGCACCACCAGTTAAAAAAACTTTCAACTTTTGTTCATCACGCTTAACAGATTGGAAAACATGAATAAAAAATTCTCTCTGTTTCGTATTCAATGATTTTATCAATTGCCTGTAATCTATGTCTGACATTGTTTTCCTGCGTACACTAATATCTACAGAAGCAACACTTAAACCAACATCTCCAGCAATATCACCTTGTCTCTGATTTTCAGGTCTATCAGGATCAAAGAATATGAAACTTTCACTTTCTTTTGCACCAATATTTGAGTCATCCTGCTCAGACTGCTCTGTGCCTGGGGCAACATCATCAAAATCTTCCTCATTGTGAGCACGCTCCATTGCATCATCTAGTTCATCAGCATTCTTTTCATACTGCAAGGCTTTGTGCTCTATGAAATTTTTAATGGATCTGTACCTTGATAGGTAAGAGTCATGACCTTGTTTCAAATCAATACTTTCATCTCTCCATGAAGTAAATAGAAGCAATCTTTCTCTACAGAACTGTTCGATGTCAATTTTTTTCGAAAATCTTACATATCTTATGACTTTTCTTTGTTTCCTTTCACTTATAACAATTCCATTTTTGAGAACAATTCGACCCCCAGGAATAGAATATTGTCTATCCTCACTTGAATTATAGTCATTTGTGTCTGAGTCAAGCACCTCATCCTCGTTACAATATGTATCCATGTTTTCATTGTTTTCACCTTCATTGGTTTCTTCATTTAATGTTTCAGAAATGTTTTCACCTGAATTTCTTGCAGTGCCTTTGTCAGTGTTGTATTTGATATCAAGCTGGGACACATAGTCTGCTAAACACCAATTTTCAAGTTGTTTTGGTCTTTTAGAATATCTTTTAATGGTATTATCTGCTTCAATATCTGTAGAATTTGAAGATAATTTTTCAAGAGATTCCTTAGACTTAAGTAGGAATGTTCTCTCTTCAGGCAAAGAAGTGTTAATGAAAACAACATCCCTTGAGGCTTTTGTCAATGGCTGTTGTAAAAGTAAGTAGCAGGCTTCCTGGGCACTAACCTCAACACTATTCAAGAATTTATTTCCAATATGTCTAACCTGTTGTCGGAGATCCATATTTCCTCTTCTAGCTTCTTTACATGCCTCATTCATAAGAATACTCATTCCTCTCTGTGCTTTACTAATATATGAAACTATATATACAGCACATGCATATGGATCCAATACAAATTGTAAGTCATGGTTTGCACCCCAAGCGTTTAGAATAGGTTTCATGTATGCATTAATTCTAACCTCACTTAATTTTCTTTTCAGAAAAACCTTTGGACCACTCAATGAGCTTTGGACTGCTTTGATGTAATCATCCTTGCTTACTTTGATCTCAGTAAGGAAATCATCTACCGTAATATTTGTTTCCTTCAACTCATCCAATTTCTTTTGTATTTTGACAAATAAATCTTTGTAATTTTGCTTTTCTTTACAGTCATTTAACGGTTCCAATATAGTTGTGCTTTTCATTGGAGGAATGGGAAAACCAAATCTACAAATAGATTTCTGTTTCTTTCTACAAGACTTGGAATGTTTATGTATCTGTAGTTCTACAAGTTGTTGATCTGGATTTTTCTCACAAGATACATACTTATCTATGAAGGATGTTACTTCATCTAATGAACTTTCATGATATCTAGGAGCCTTTTCAATCCATATTAACATGTGGATGTGAGGTGAACCTCTTTGTTGGAATTCAACACGATAAAAGTAATCTATTATTTTTCCTAATGGGTCATGGGGACTTTTAAGTACAGTGTTTATGAATTCTTGTACTCGGTTGTCAAAATACCTTACACATGTAACTGGATCTTTTTGCACAAGTTTTGTTTTATCAATCCAAGTCAAGTTATCCAATTCTTCCACAGACATTGTTTTTCCATCATTTATCTGAGAGAGCATATTTAGTAGATCATGCCATCTGGTATCTGCCGACGAAAGAGATGTAAACCAAGTAGGTAATCCTAGTTGTCTAATCATTGCAAAAACATCTTTTTTACGGGCTTCAAAATATGGTGGTGAATTCCTTAAACTTCTGAAAATATAAAATCCCTCATCCAATCTCACAACACCTTTAAGATGATTTGTATCAAGCATTTGTGAGGCAGTAAATGTTTTACCTTCTGTTTTACATCTACGCAAAGCAAGATGGACTTTATCAGAAATTTGTTTCAGTTGAACTTTCTTTAACTTAAAGAAGATATTGGGAATATTTGATGCTACTCTGCGATCAATATGCCTCAGTTCTAGCTTGCATGTATCACTATAGTGAATGTGAACATGTTTTTTATCATTTGGACTTCTTCTCTGTCCACAGAAAATTGTAGGAAAAGACAAATATTCTGCATCAGGATCTTGATAAAGGCTGAGTGGTGTTTGACCCTCACCTGGAGCAAAAGTATAAGCGTTGTCTTTATTTGGGTCTGCAGCATCCAGCATAGTGTCACTATTACCAATAACCTTTTCTGTCTCGTCAACTTCACTAAAGTGATCAGAGTCATAATTCACATCATCATTACAATCTAATTCTTCACTTACGCTTTCACCTGTCATTCCAAAGAACTCTTTTACTGTATCACTACAATCTGAAGTAATTGATTGCATCCAGTCATCATCTACTTTAACACCAGATTCTTTATACAGTACACTATGGTTCACTAACCAATGAAGAGCACTTAAAACATGCAGAGGTCTAATATTTTCAGTGAAATCACATTTATTATATGAAAGTTTCTTCTTAAGTTTAACAGGTATTGTATAGTGACTATCTAATGTTCTTGGTAAACTGTGTATAACAGGCTGAATGTCAACCGGGACATTGACAACATTCCCTTTGATGGACAACTGACCTCCTCTTGGTAATTCTCTAATCTGCATAAATGGGATTCTCAAAGAAACTAATCTTTCCTCTAGCTGATGTAAATTCAGTTCCTTTGGCAGTACAGGAAATGCATTTTGATTGAAAACAGACATTGGAGGGACTTTGTTAAGTTTAATTTTTTCATAGCATGTTTTACACAGCCATTCACAATCATCAACAGAGATGTAATTTGTAGAAAATTTTTTAACTGCATCAGAAGAGCATTTAGAATTTAGTTTGTTGAATAACACAACAGAATGTTTAAACCATGTTTGGTTACAGCATGAACAAACATAAACAGGGCCTTTTGAAACATTCTTCTTAAATTTTTCAATGCAGTCGTCTAAGCTGGAACCATATCGCTTTGAACTTTTGTAGCTCTTTTCCTTAATTTTATAATCTAAATTAGACCTTAGACTCTGGCGCTTAGTCTTATTTCTTTCATTTTCTACTATCATATTGAATCTTGATGAACGTTTATTCTGTTTTTTCATCCTTTCTGAATCTTTATACAATTTACTAGAGCGGCACTTGTGCATTGATTTAAGAGTTAACATTCTTTCTTTCTTCTTTCTTTCCTCATTTTGTCTAACTTTTTGCATAGAACCCTTTGTCATTGACCTTTCTTTGACTTGCCTTTCTGGATTTTCTCTTGCTTTTTTCTTTGAAATATTTGTCATTGTCCGTTCCTTGACTTGCCTTTCAGGATTTTTTCTTGCTTTTTTCATTGAAGTATTAGTCATAGTCCGTTCCTTGACTTGCCTCTCTGAATCTTGTCTTGCCTTTTTCTTTGAAATACTAGTCATAGTCCGTTCCTTGACTTGCCTTTCTGGATTTTGTCTTGCTTTTTTCATTGAAATACTAGTCATAGTCTGTTCCTTGACTTGCCTTTCTGGATTTTTTCTTGCCTTTCTCTTTGAAATACTAGCCACTAATCTTTCCTTAGATTGTCTTTCAGGATCCTGCCTAATTTTCCTCATATAACTTTTCATATATTCATTTCTTTTTAATCTTTTACGTTCGTGTACAATTTCATAATCTGACCTAACTTCTTGTTTGCGCTTTTGTCTCTCTGCTTGGTCCTTGAAATATATGTCAATCAAAGATAATTTCTCAGGTGGACAATTTGTAAATTCAATTTCATTTTTCTTGGATTCAGATTCATGGATTTTTTCTCCTATAACAAATCTAATTGGCATCATGTCAAATTGTTCATTTAGATCGATGTTCATACTTTGATACATTGCATACATGAACATTACCAAATCATCTATTGAAAGAAAAGAAGCTAATAATGATCTTCCATCATCATCTACCAATCCATCAACACCATGTGAATGAGAATCAAATAAACAATATCTACCATCCTGCCTGAAAATTGCAGAACAAACTGAACCAATGATAAATAAAAGATAAGAAGTTGTGTGAAATGCTTCCTTCAAACAACTGTGAAGTGATGACATATGAGTGTTGATAGAACTTTGAATAAATACACCAGATAAAATATTTCCTCTCACAATAGAAACATGTCTATCAAATGCAGTTACAGAACCTGGGATCTCTTCCAAATTCAAAAGCAAGCTTTGAAAGTCATTCCTCGCTTTCAGTCCAATCACTATTTCTCTATGTAATCTATCTCCTTCTATTAGAATTTCATCTAGATTTTGTGAAGATGGCAGATGTCTAAGCTCTGTGTATATCCCTTGGGAAAAATCGCCAGCTTTTACGCAGCTTCTGCGAAGCTTTCAAGCTGCGTAAAAGCTGCGTTTACGCAGCGGTATTGGCACCTGCGCAAAAGCTGCGTATTTTTTGGGCTAGAAAAAACGCAGCTTTTAAAGAAATAAAAACAGAAGCTGCGTAAAAGCTGCGTAAAAGCTGCGCAAAAGCTGCGTAAACGCAGCTTTCCAGAGCTGCGTAAACGCAGGTGCCAATACCGCCGCGTAAACGCAGCTCTGAAAAGCTGCGTAAACGCAGCTTTTACGCAGCTCTAAGTCAGAGCTGCGTAAACGCAGCTCTGAAAAGCTGCGTAAACGCAGCTTTTGCGCAGCTCTAAGTCAGAGCTGCGCAGAAGCTGCGTAAACGCAGCTTTTACGCAGCTCTAAGTCAGAGCTGCGCAAAAGCTGCGTAAAAGCTGCGCAAACGCAGCTTTTACGCAGCTCTGAAAAAGCTGCGCAAAAGCTGCGTAAACGCAGCTTTTCAGAGCTGCGTAAACGCAGGTGCCAATACCGCCGCGTAAACGCAGCTTTTCAGAGCTGCGTAAACGCAGCTTTTACGCAGCTCTAAGTCAGAGCTGCGTAAACGCAGCTTTTACGCAGCTTTTCAGAGCTGCGTAAACGCAGCTTTTACGCAGCTTTTCAGAGCTGCGTAAACGCAGCTTTTACGCAGCTTTGCACGTCTAACTGAAAACCAAAATTTAAAAAAATAATATAGCCTGAAAGTCGTTTGGCCATGAATGATTCAAAATATGTTAATACAAATTTTAAAGTAGATTAGTCCTTATCCAACAGCCAAATTTTAAACAAATCAAATTTGAAAGCTGCTACTAGTTACAATAATGGAATACAAGATTTGTTTTCATCATGTCAAGTTATATAACAGAAAATATCAAAGTATGTAATAAATACAAATTTTTAATAAATAGACTTATAAAACTCAAAAGTACATAAGCGTGTGACAAATTACCTAATTTATTATCTTAACCCATTACCACACAGTGACTCTTTTTGACTCCCCTAACGCAAATGGCTTGAGAAAACATTGTGGAAAATGAAGAAATTGCTTGTGACAAGCAATTTCTTCATTTCCCATAATGTTTTCTACCAAAAAAGACCAAAAGATTCTAAATTTCCTTATATTGAAATTGTTGTCTGCAACATCTTTGAATTTGGACCAGTCCAAAATTTGTTGTTTGGTAATGCGTTAATACATTCTAACAAAATCCAAATACCCTTTCAAAAATGGTGAAATTTCAAATTGGTCCAAAGCTAATGTTTCTTATATCAACAAACTAGGTTTTCATGAAGAAAAAAGGTATCATAACAGTAAAAATATTGAGGCAATAAGAGAAAATGCTGATGATCAGCCTATTTTCTTCTTTTGCCTCATCGTTTTCCCAAGCCTTTCTATTAGAGACGTATTGAAAGATGGTACAAAAAATGACACATACAGAAAACATTTGGGCCAGAATCTGGAAAAATGTCTCTTAAGGCTTTTTAGCCCAACATGGTTCCAGATCAGCCTGTGTATACACACAGTCTGATCAGAAACCATGTTGTTCTCTAACAGCTTCATCATAGTGTGTAACAATTACATGAGAGTAACATGATCCAGGTCAAACTGCACCTAGGCACAGCCTGATCTTGAAACATGGTTGTCTGAAATGCTCTAAGGGACATTTTTCCAGCTCGCAGCTCATTTAAAAGCTGGTCATCATGAATTTTAATATGTTTTAGGCATTTTCTCTAACTCTTTTAACCTGTGTTATGTTTGATCACTATCCTTGTCATTCTAATTTTCAGAATAAGCAAGTATGCAGTTTGATTGTTATGAGGATTTCTTTTGGATTTTTCATTATATTATAATAAAATAACACAAATCATCTAATATTTAAACCCTTTCCCAACAACTTTTTTTTTAGTCCAAAGCAGTTTCAGATACATTTGTACTAGAATTTTTGTATTGAAAAGCAATATCAAAGAATGCTATAGCATGGGAAACATTAAGGAAAAAGATGAAAATGATGATAATAATAGTATACTTCTTTTCTCATAATATTTCTTTGACAAAGTCTTGTGTGAAAAAAGGTTTAATTCTTTCATAAATCAACATCAAATATTCTAAATTAATAATATTAATATTACATTAGACCTTAAAGGCTAAAACATACCATCAGGGAAAGTATTTGGCATGTTCAGTCCGCACCGATTTGACAAGGATTTAGAATACTGCAAGATGATAATTCTGAATCTAGCATGTTTTTCATACCTTACTCTATGCTCATTTTTCAATTAAACCAAACATGTGATTGACATATGCTGACTTGAAACATATTGTGTTCATGCAAATAATTGTGATCAAAAACATAATGGGAAAAGAAGATATGCTCAATTTGAGCAATTTCTTCTTTTCCCATAATGTTTCTATACAAAATTATAACATATTGATTTAAAAAAATGCATTATTTACCAGTTTTTGATATGAAATACCTCAAGGCTGGGGAGAAAACTGAATATGAAGGCATAAAAACACAAATTTCACATTGTTCTAAATCTGCAGTCCGCTCCACATGGCCTCGAACCTCCGAGGGCCGTCCTCATCTTGGTGAAGGCGTTGTCTTAAGTAATGGAGATATGTTCAGCAACGACCCCTGAAACAGTATAAATGCAGTATGTATTAGAAAAGATATTGATCCTAAAACCAAATGCAAGTACAAAATATGTAAGCTGATGAGATGTAACTACTTGAAAAAGTATCTCACTATCTCAAATTTCTCCTTAAGTTATGTGTTGCAATCAATTGTTCCTGTACTGGAGAAAAGGTACATGTATATCAAACATGATACTTGTTTAATATTGGTTAAAAGAAGTTATGGGATATGTTAACTTGCATAGACAAACAGACAAAAAGTCACACAATATGCCACTTCATTACAGTCTATGGCATAACAAGTAGTGAAATATGAATGCTCCCGAAATGGCCAATTTTGCCAATTTTAATTTTTTGGACAGACAGACTGACACGAGTAAAACAATATAACCCCCATTCTTTCGATTCAAGGGCATAATAACGGTTTCAGCAGACATACAAATGGTTAGTAATGTGAAAATTTGAAAAAAATGATAACTAATGAAAAATTGTTTGCAATATCATTTTTCTGATGAGATAAGAATCGGACAAGATGAACATTGCTTTATATTTGACCAATAAATGTATAGTAATAGAGGCAACCGGTTCCAATAATTGTGGATGCTTGAGTATTAACAAGTAGTGCCCAGTGGAGCTAAAAAATTTGATACAGAGAACCTACTTTCTGTTGACCGGCATAAGACCCACTTTCTTATTTACGTCCATAATTGGCATTGAGCACATCCCATTCTACATCAGAACATCAAATTGTCAATCTTTTATGAATTTCCACCACACATCCTTCATTGCACCTTTAACCTGAAAACAAAACAGTGCAATTAAAAACAGGCAAATGAACCCCCCCTCCCAATGCCAGTACCTATTTCGTGTTAGGGACTAGGTTGGAATCCTGGTTCTGACCAGCAACATTCCTCAGTGTCTGTTAGATTTAATACCCAATGCTGGTATAATCTTGGCATGTACAACATCAATAGGAATGGATTTTGTGCTGTAAATAGACTGGCTTTACATGGTGTATGTTTTGTTAAATAGTCTGAGTTGTTAAAACATCTCGTAGCTACAGCTCAAATTAAGCTTTTTAAGGTAAGACCTGGGTAATGCAGTTCCTTTTATTTTAACTTATTCTGTAACGTCCGTATGTTAAAGCATTTCTAAAGTACCCTTAGATGCAATATCGCCTGTTTCCGTAAAAACAGAAATAATTGAGCTCACTCAGAGATTTCCGGGAAATATTTTAGACAATTTTTGTGAAAATGTTTTTAAATTGTATGAAAGAGTAGGCAAAAAGCATAACAAAAGTCAAAAATTCAAAATTTGAGAGCAACGAAAGTTACTTCCCGCGAAATATATTTGCACCACAAAGATTTCGTTCCATAACTGGTCACATAGCCCATTACCCAGGTCTTAACTTTATTATGAGATTTAGAATTTAGACTGACAAATTACTACTGTTTGTGTTTACATGATACAGTTGTTTCCTGTTGATAACTTTGTGCTCTGGAGAACTAAAAACCTGTCTAGCTGTACCCTATCCCACTTTTCCCAAAAATTAATCCCAACCAACCAGAAAACAACCGGGATTTTTTGTCGTTTTTCTGGGCGGTTGGGATCAGTTCTTGGGAGATGTACAAGGATTTCACACATAAGTCATATATCAGAGGAAAAATCTCAGTATGGTGGGGTACATGCACGAAACTGTTTGACAATTGATGCATAAATAAAAAAGTTATTCCACAATTTCTTACCTGAAGGGGAGGGGGCAAATTTGTCTGTATTTGGTATCCATCCCATGATGCACAATGTCCACCGTGATTATACTCTTTAATTTACCCATTACCACACAGTCAGGCATTTGGACGCCCTACAAGTTCAAGGCTTTGGAAACCATTGTGGAAAATGAATAAATTGATTGTAAGAAGCAATTTCTTCATTTACCACAATGTTTTATACACAAAAACATCCAAAAAATTTAGATTTCAATCACTACAAATTGTCGTCTGCTGCATCTTTGAATTTGGATCACCCTAAAATTTTGTCATTTGGTAATGAGCTAACCACAGATTTACTTTAGATAAATAAAACTTACCTTTATTCAATCACTATCAGTGCTGAGTTTTACTACATTACCAGCTTGCTTTATTATTAAGCACCAAAAGGATTTTTTGTCAGTGTGGTGGTGAATTGGTACTGTAAAAAGCCAGAAATAAATAAACAAAAACTTTTCTCTCCAATAAAATCTTGAGAATTCCAATACAATATATAGATCTATTATTTATTGTTTGTTTTGATGGTACTGTGTTGTTAATGATCTCATTACCATTTATCACAAGTTCTTTCATCTTCATGTCACATACATGTTCTATATTTAGATAAATTAACCCTTTCTCCAATGGTAAAGTTAAAGAATTGATCCAAATTGGAAGATCAGTGCTACATGATGTACACAACAAATTCATTTATACTATAAGACATTTAAAGTTAAAAATGTGGGTTTTTTTAAGCTTAAAGTAAATAATGAAGATAAATGATGATGTGATGATAATCTTCAATCTCTCCTTTCCTCTCAATGTTTCCAAAAACTATCTCTCAGGGAGTGACATTTTTGTTTGGGAAAGGGTTAAACCATTGATGCCCAAATCATGAAATAATGTTACTAACACCTTCTTATAATTATACATAGATCTTTTATCAACTTATAATTTGAATAAAAGTAACTTTCCATTTCAAAACAATACATTTTGCTGTGGTTAGCTGTTAACAAGCCAGTAAATAGAGTAAGTGGCCATTTTGAGCAGTAGTGGGCTAAAATGGACATTTTTTTATCTACAAATTCACAAAATATGATGGGGGAATATTAGAATTTCAAAAAAGCTGACACAGTATATGCAATCATGAATTATATCTCCTTATAATTTTGTAGTACTTAATGAACAAAAATAGATATAACTTACTTTTTCCTCAAACCATCAACATCATGAATACAAAGAAGAAGAAAAATGGCGGCAAAAATGCCATCCTGTGAAATGATTGGCTAATAAATTGTTTATCTTTTCATAACCAATCATGGCTCATCTTGAGGGGCACCTGCCAGTATTACCCTTTCCCAAACAAGACCTGGTTTTTGACATTTTTAGTAGAAACAGTTTTGAGAAAAAAAAGTAAAAAAAATTATATCAAATTTTTTTATGCTGTAACATGAATATCTTTGCTATTTTCATTAAAAAATTGTTGTCTTCAACATCTTTTAATTAAATATTAGAGCAATCTTAAAGTGTGCTTTTTGGGAAAGAGTAAACAACAGTGTACCCAATTCATGGAAAAAAGGCAAAAGGAAAAATTGGAAATCATAACTGTAATTTCATTCATTTTTTTTTTCTCTCTCTCTCTCTCTCTCAGGAAAATACACCAAACAACATATATTCATTTTGATTAATTTCCATAACAACTATTTTCATCTGGAATCTATCTTAATTATAATATTAAAATCACAAATAATACCCATGGCTTATTGCACTTAAACATAACAGCCTTAATTGTTTGGTCAACTTGTTATCATTGTACCAGCAATATATAGAAATCAATATTATATGATGCATAATTGTCCTAAATGAAATTAGTATAATGGTAAAGATATGGTATTTTAGCAGTCACAGATTTGCAACAAGTTTGCAAACAATGACTGAAGTATACAGTTTTAACCCTTACCCCAGAAAGTCTTAAATAGTTTTAATACTTCACATCATAGTGCTTTGGATACCATTGACAAGAAATGCTAAAAACAGACAGAGTAAGGGACTCCAAGGGACTCCAAAACAATAAGCTGAGTTTGAAAAGGGTAATGAAATGAACCTTTTAATTTATGTATTTTTACTTGTTGATAAAAAATTGATTTAGAAGTAATTTGTCAAACTCTGTGAAATAGTTTGTTTGCAGATGTTGAGTAAAGGGTACTTGGATAATACCAGACTATTAATTAACACTTTCCCAAAAAATGCAGATGAATGATTTCAAGAGAATGGATTTTTTTGTCTTTCTGAGTGTAAAGTATTGTGGAATATGAAGAAATTGCAAGCATTACTAATTTTGTTTATCCTTTTTCTTTTCATTAGAAATTTTATAACTTTTGTGCATATAAGACAAGTTTTAATTAGGGCACACATAAAGGGTTTCTTATGAGGGTGTTAAAATCTAAGTATCAGTCATAGAATTTGACAACTCTATGCAATTTTCTCTTTTCTTATGAATGTTTCTATTAAAAAAATACAAAATTATTTTAAACACTTTCATAAATTTTTTTTGACATCCTTAACCCTTTCCCAAACAAGACTTGGTTTTGATGTCCCTGATAGAAAAAGCTTGGGAAAACATTGAGGCAAAACAAGAAACTGATGATAACCATCAGTTTCTCCTTTTGTCTCAATATTTTATGTGCTATATTTTACACAAATCCTATCTTTAATAACAGCCATTTTGTCATTGGTGGCAGTTTTTGAAGTGGATCACCCTAAAATTTTGTTGTTTGGGAAAGAGTTAATAGAAAGGGTTTTGAAAAATTGAGACAAAAGAAAAAATTGCTGACAATTAGCATTTTCTCCATTTGCTTCAATATTTTTGTGTTGTATTGGACACAAATTCTTTTCTTAGTATTTTTTTTATTTTCAACTTGGATAAAAGGTATATTTTTTGCTGTTTGGGTAAGCATAAATGGACAGTTTTGACACCAGGAAATGAATTATTGAATAAATTAATGTAGAAAAGTGAACATAGGAAATTTTTGTAAAGTGCCATGAACCTTTTCAACATATCTGATCTACACTGACATGATACAATTAAGTTACAGAAAATCATTTTCTACCACTGAATGTTCCCCTGAAATGATGTCACATGGATCTCTAATGATGGAGTAACCTTAATTTATATAACATGGACACATTTTTTCATTTATTGGACCTAATTAATTTGAACTGTTATTTTAACAATTTGCCTCTCTTGTAAGCCCTTTCCCAAAGTACAAAATGTAGACTCAGAAAGATATGCAGTTCACAAATATGACACCAAGAGAACAAAGTCTTGTTGTTGGCAGGAAAATATTGAGGCATTATAGGGTAATAAGCATGTTCTTTTATTTCTTCAATGTTTTATTGAGTCTTTTTTTTCTCTAATTGGTACATCAATGTTTGTGAATGGGTTATGCATAGTGACATTCAATCTCAAAATCAACTAAATGGGCACAAACCTTTGAGGGAAAAGTAAAAGATTTTTTTTTTCATAAATACGCAGCTATGGATAGCTGCGTAAAAGCTGCGTCTTTTTAATTTAAGGGGAAGAAAAATCAGCACAAGAAAGACGCAGCTTTTGCGCAGCTTCTAGAGCTGCGTCTTTAGATCTCAGACAAAATTATAAAAATACGCAGCTTCAAAACAAAATACGCAGCTTTTACGCAGCTTCAAAACAAAATACGCAGCTTTTACGCAGCTTCATAACAAAATACGCAGCTTTTACGCAGCTTCATAACAAAATACGCAGCTTTGAAGTAAAAAACGCAGCTTTTAGAGAAAAACGCAGCTTTTACGCAGCTCTTTTTTAAAAACGCAGCTTTTGGGATCAGAAACCAAAAAAACGCAGAAAAGCTGCGTAAAAGCCGGCTTTTACGCAGCTTTCTGGAAAAGCTGCGTTTGATTTTCCCAAGGGATCATCGAGCATAAGGCATTGGCTGTACATTGTAGATTTCGAGAGGATGGGTCAAACATTTGATTACCTTGATGAAAAGTTCCGAAAATCATTGTGTTGGATTCTGTATCTTCAGCAACAACTTCAGTAGCAAGAACAGTATTACCATCAGCACTAGCATCAATAACAGTGTCAGTAAGTATATCATCTGCAGTATTTGGTAAAGTATCATGAACAGTATCAAGAACAGTATCAAGAACAGTATCAAGAACAGTATCAAGAACAGTATCAAGAACAGTATCAAGAACAGTATCAAGAACAGTTTCAGAACAAATTCCAGACACAGATGGTTTTTGTGGGTGGGCAAGTCCCCCATCTGATATTCCAAAGACGCCCTCCATAGACACAGATGGTTTTTGTGGGTGGGCAAGTCCCCCATCTGATATTCCAAAGACGCCCTCCATAGACACAGATGGCCTTACATCTGTTTCATCCAAAACAGATGAAGGTAAAGGGTGGGATAGGCCCCCATCTGATAGTTCAAAGACACCCGTTAAATCAGCTGTGGTTTTCGTGAGTACATCTCTTCTGGCTCTACTCATTCGCCAATTCTTCTTGCGAGGCATTTTCCTTCTGCAATTAGAAAATATAAACTAAAATGGCAAATTTTCCAGACATTCAAAGACAACTTTTGACATTGTCTGATGACCAGGACCCTGTTTTACAAATGAATTGAAATGTTCATAAAATCATAAGAAAAACAGGGCCCTGGACCATAAAAGCTGCTACATGTGTATGAAGTGTAAATTTGCAAGCATGTATCGTTTTGACCTTGATAAGTCACTTTAACAATGTTATTAAGGGATTCATACCAATGAATTATGAACTGTTTTAATATCAAATTTGAGCACTACATCTTAATTTCTAACTTACAAGGAAAAAACAGACAAACTAATGGACAGACCAGATTTTATATTGATCCCTTTCTGATCTTTAGGTGCAGATAGTGTAAAAATTCAAGAGAAAGTAATAAAAAGCCAGTTCTTACATTAAACGGATAAATCAATGGTAAATCCAAGTCCCTTTTTCCTCTGTATCTCTTTTCTTTAACTTCGTCACACTGTACTCTATATCTTTCAGCAATCAACACAAAGTGATCTATATTAAGGTACACAACCTTAAGTCACATAGGGTAGAACTTATGTTCACAATAATTCCAATATATACTCCAATTCACTGTCACAATGAACTCACAGCTACATAAAAATCACAAAACTGTATTTAGAATTAAATCAGTGTTGCACAAAAATCATAAAAAAATGTTCACTATTAAAGTGTTCACAATTCACTGTTCCACACAAGAATCATAAAAATGTGTATAACATTTCCAATTTTGGAAATAATAATAAAAGTTCACAAATGTTCCAAGTGATATTACGGTAAGTCTTTTTGTAATATTGATAAATTTGTCTGAAATAAATAAGAACAGTTGTTGAAATCATGATTGATAGAATAGTTGAGTGACAAAATGTAAGTTTCTTGAAAGACAAGATGTGTTTGTGAAACATGAATGCCCGAAATGGCTATTTTTCTACAATGTTAAGTTTTTTAATTAAGAGTTGATAAGGGTTACATGGAACATATAGATATCATTGAAAGGAAGTTAGATACCAAATTTCAGCTTTGTTTGTCAAACACTTTTGGAGAAAATGCAAAATGTTAAGTTTTCTGACAGACAGACAGGAGTAAAACAATAGAAATCATGTTATTTTGCTAACCTATGTAAAAGATCTGGAAGTAATTGCGATTAGCAATTCTAAATTATTCACTGTGTGTTTAGTTTTGAGATTTAAATCTAAATTTGTTCAAAACGTTATAATAATTTAAATATTGGCATGACACTGTACATTACTAAAGACTAGAAAATCAAATTCAGTTTATTGTTGAAATATCATTTCCAAAACTTAAATAAATGTGTATCTCTGTTAAATTGATAGAAAATAATTTCCACTTTCTATGAAAGTGGTAAACTATTTTTTGTGATAAACAAGGCGGTTATCCCAAAAAGAGGCCCTCTTCATAACTGGTGATAATCATGTATGCAATTCAAAGAAAGCAAATAACAACTGTCTTTGAAATACACAATCCTACATACTCAAAAGATTCCTGCAGCATGTTTTGGTCACCAGCACACTTACCTGGTATAGGTTAACGTCTGCAATAGCCCCTAAAGAACAAAGTCTATCTAAACTTTTGATTTAAATAGAATTTAACAAAGTATGGGTTACAAATTATCAATCATTCTTCATAATAATCATAAACTGTTGTTTTTTTTTCTTCATTAACACAAACACTTGTCACGGGTCAAGAGGGTCTGAAATGAGAAAAAGAGTATATCACATTTTGGCATCAAACTTAACCATTTTCCAAACTCTTCCAATTTGAAAGGTGTTGCAGACCGCAATATCAAGTGCATGGAATTTTAAATTTTTTGGTGTTTTTTTGTTCAGAAAATATTGTGGAAAATGAAAAAAATTGCTTATCACAAGCAATTTCTTCATTTTCCACAATGTTTTCAAAAGCCTTTATCTTGCAGGGTGTTGAAAGGCGTCACTGTGTGGTAATGGGTTAAACAGTGGACTCTTAATAATTATATAATCCTGTTATAAGACATTCATTGCAAATTAGCAATTTCCTGTCTGCAAAAACTTAAAATTTTGAGAACAATATACTCCCTTTTTAGCTTTTTTCTGTTAATTGCAATAATTATCTTGACAAATAGACATTGCAGTTAAAAAGAATCCACTGTTTAGTGCATTTTCTCTTTTCTCAAACGATAAAAATTCAGACTGTCAAGATTTGACAGCTACTGCAGGTGATGAATTGGGTTACAAAACTATATGGAATTTGTGAACATTACAGAACAGAAAATACTGAAGGAAAAGGAGCAAGTGCTAATAATCAGCATTTTGTTTTTTCTTTCAAAGTTTTCTGACACTAAATTCCTTCAGAGACATGAAAACATGGTCTTGTTAGGGAAAGGGTTAATGAACGTTGAATTGATTTTCATGTGACTAAAATTCAACACAAAAGTTCTAAGAAGGGTGTCTCAAATAAAAAATGGTCTTGGAGATGTTTTGAAAATTCAAAGTAAAAATAAAAAAATTGCAAAAAGTCACCTAAGGAACATTCTGGCAAAGTACACTCATAATATGTCCAGTGATTACAGAAGCGGCAATCAATGAAAAATTTTCTAATGATTTCTGATAAGCCCCATCCTGCCATGCACCCATTTTTGGACAAAAAACAGTTTTTTTCTAACATTTGACCGCTTGACCTAGTTTTCAACCCCAGTGACCCAATTTCAATCCTTCAATGATTTCATCAAAACAATCACTCTGACCTCTTTTCAGATTGACTGGGCAGAAAATATGACCTCTGAAGGGCATACAAGGTTTTTCTAAGATTTGACCTAATAAAGATTTATGTTTAATTAAAGAACTTTTTCATGGTTTGTCATATTCTGATAAGCCCTACCCTGCCGCACCCAAATTTATAGACCAATTAAAATTTTACTAACAAAGTATTATTGAATAACAAAGTATGGTCGAAAGTAACAAAGTATGGTTGATTTTAAGAATTTCTCGTGATTTCTCCCATTCTGATAAGCCACGCCCTGCAATTCCCACATTTATGGACCAATCAAAATTTCATGAACAAGTTAAGTATAGGGTCACTTAAGGTGCATTTCTACCAAGTTTAATTGAAATTGGCCCAATCGTTGATTTTTAAAGAATTTAACAATTATTTTGTGATTTTTCTAAGTCAGATAAGCCCGGCCCTGCCACACTCAAATTTATGGACTAATAAAAATTTCACGAACAAGTTAAGTAAAGACTCACCCGATGTACATTTCTGCCAATTTTGGTCAAAATTGGCCGAATGGTAGATTTTTAAAGAATTATTTTGTGATTTCTCTAAGTCTGATAAGCCCAGCCTGGCCACGCCCACATTTATGGAGCAATCAAAGTTCTTTAAACAATTTAAGTATAGGGTCACCTAAGGAACATTCCTTCAAAGTTTGGTCAAAATTGACCAACTGGTTTGAGAGGAGAAGATTTTCAAAGAATTATTTTGTGATTTCTCGAAATTTGATAAGCCCCGCCCTGCCACACCCACATTTATAGACCAATCAAAATTTCGCTGACAAGTTAAGTAAAGAGTCACCCAAGGTACATTTCTGCCAAGTTTGGTCAAAGTTGGCCAAATGGTTGATTTTTAAAGAATTATTTTGTGATTTCTCTAAGTCTGATAAGCCCCTCCCTGCCACGCCCACATTTATGGACCAATCAAAATTCTTTGAACAATCTAAGTAAAGGGTCACCCGATGTACATTTCTGCCAAGTTTGGTCAAAATTGGCCGAATGGTTGATTTTTAAAGAATTATTTTGTGATTTCTCTAAGTCTGATAAGCCCCGCCCTGCCACGCCCACATTTATGGACCAATCAAAGTTCTTTAAACAATTTTAGTATAGGGTCACCTAAGGAACATTCCTTCAAAGTTTGGTCAAAATTGACCAACTGGTTTGAGAGGAGAAGATTTTCAAAGAATTATTTTGTGATTTCTCAAAATTTGATAAGCTCCGCCCTGCCACGCCCACATTTATAGACCAATCAAAATTTCGCTGACAAGTTAAGTAAAGAGTCACCCAAGGTACATTTCTGCCAAGTTTGGTCAAAGTTGGCCAAATGGTTGATTTTTAAAGAATTATTTTGTGATTTCTCTAAGTCTGATAAGCCCCGCCCTGCCACGCCCACATTTATGGACCAATCAAAATTCTTTGAACAATTTAAGTAAAGGGTCACCCAAGGAACATTCCTGCAAAGTTTGGTCAAAATTGGCCCACTGGTTTGAGAGGAGAAGATTTTTAAAGAAAAAGTTAACGGACGCACGGACGCACGGACGCACGCACGACGGACACACCGCCATGACAATAGCTCGCTGGCCTTCGGCCAGTGGAGCTAAAAATGACAAAAAACGGGTACATTAGATAATTCTTTAAAGTGACATTTCAGAATTGTTTGTCATAAATTTTACTTTTATTTTTATCTGAAAGAGCATATTTCCTTATGAAAATTCTGAAAATTTCAAGCCAAAATATTGCGCCGTTTACGAGAAATTTATATTTTTGTGTTAAAATTGAACAAATTGTTGTGGACAACAGTTCGGATTTATATGCAATTTATCGATTATGTCTCAACTTTAAATGCGTGTTTCTCGCTTATTGGCAACAACTTCAAAAAACTAATAGTATTTATACTCATTAGAATAACCAATCTTGGCATCAAGACATAGTTTAAAAAATTGAAATTGGAATGAAATGTCCCTTTAACCCCTTTTTAAACGAAAATATTTTATTGACTATCAAAAGGACTCCAAAATCAGATAATCTACGCGAAGGAGTTAATCTCGTTGGACTTTGGACTGTTACAAAATCAATCCGTTCGATTAGATTTTGAACTTGTCCAACCTTATCAAAAAGGTAATTTTAATTTGGATCAAAATCAAATCATACTATCAATGTTAAAGGGGCCAATGATAGGGCGGCGAACTTACAATAAATATACACGTATATCTAAGAAAATCGTATGGATTGGTCAGCAAGTATCACGGTGGTTGATTACGTGACTCAGAATTTCAGAAATTCATCGATATTTTGTCTTAACGTATATAACCCATCATTAGCACAAAAGAGCCAGAGGCGGAATTTGAAAAGTGCCAGTAATTCCTAAACTGTGTTACATTTTCATTTCAAATACAAACATAAGCATTTTGAACAGTTTAGAATTTTGAATTAATGTATACTTGTGGAATTCTTATTCACTAAGAAACTCGTTTATTAACAAAAGGGCCAAGATGGCCCTGCATCGCTCACCTGAGAGGACTTTGAGACAAACTTCAAACTCGCATGACCCACTTTTTACATGACCTAGATATCATCAAGATTAACATTCTGAACAATTTTACAATGATGAGTAAATATTTAGGTTCTTAAAGCAAAAACAAGATTTGACCGTTTGACCTAGTTTATGACCTTACATTAGCCACTTTCTACATGACCCATTTATCATCAAGATAAGCAATTCTGAACTATTTTCACAATGATGAATACAAATTTTGATTTTTTTAGAGCAAAAACAAAATTCTGACCTAAGTTTTGACCTCCCATGACCCATTTTATATGTGCCCCAGATATTGTCAAAATAAACATTCTGAATAATTTTCACAATGATTCAGATATCATTATGGTTCTAAATGCAGAAACAAGATTTGACCCTGTGACCTAGTTTTTGACCTCACAAACCCCCTTTTTACATTGACCACATATCATCAAGATAAACATTCTGAACACTTTTCACAACCATAAATGATAAAGTAAATATTTTGGTTCCTAGAGCAAAAACAGGATTTGACCTAGTGACCTAGTTTTAGACCTCGCATGACCCACTTTTCACACCACCAAGATATAATCAAGATAAACATTCTGAACAATTTTCACAATGATAAAGTAAATATTTTGGTTCTTAGAGCAAAAACAAACTTTGACCTAGTGACCTAGTTTTTAACCTTGAATGACCTGCTATTCATATCACTAAGATATCATCAAGATAAACATTCTGAATTTTCACAATGATTAAGTAAACATTTAGGTTCTTAGAGGAAAAACAAGATTTGACCTAGTGACCTAGTTTCTGACCTCACATGGCCCCCTTTTTACATTGACCAGATAACATCAAGATAAATATTCAGAACATTTTTCACAACCATAAAGTAAATATTTTGGTTCCTAGAGCAAAAACAAGATTTGACCTAGTGACCTAGTTTTAGACCTCGCATGACCCACTTTTCACATCACCAAGACATCATCAAGATAAACATTCTGAACAATTGTCTCAATGATAAAGTAAATATTTTAGTTCTTAGCGCAAAAACAAGATTTGACCTAGTGACCTACTTTTTAACCTCGAAAGACATGCTATTCATATCACCAAAATAACATCAAGATAACCATTCTGATATTTTCAGAATGATTGAGTGAATATTGTGGTTCTTAAAAGAAAAACAACATTTGACCTAGTGACCTAGTTTCTGACCTCACATGACCCAATTTTAAAATGACCCAGATTTCATCAGACAAACATTCTGAACAATTTTCACAATGTTTAAGTATATATTACCGTTCTTAAAGCAAAACCAAGATTTGACCCAATGACCTAGTTTTTTACCTTACATGACCCATACTTTGTACATAACCTAGATATCAAGATAAGTATTTAGGATAGTTTTGACAAAGTTTTGGAGCAAAAATGGCATCTCTAGAGCAAAAGGAAGGATTCTGTAATATTTGAGCTTGTGACCTAGTTTTTGACCTTGCATAACCCACCTTTGATCGTGACAAAGATATCATAAAGATAAACATTTATGACAAATTTTACAAAGTTTGGACCAAAATTGGCACTTCCAGGGCAAAAGGGAGGATTTTACAAGATTTTGGCCTCGTGACCTAGTTTACGACCTGGCATGATCCACTTCTTGACATGACCTAGATATCATCAAGATAAACATTCAGTACAATTTTTAGAAAGTTTGGGCAAAAACTGGCATGTCCAGAGCAAAATGAAGGATTTTTAAAGATTTGACCTTGTGACCTAGTTTTTGACCTTGTTTAAACCACTTCAAATCATTTCATAGATATAATCAAGATAAATATTGAGGACAATTTTGACAAAGTTTGGACAAGAATTGGCACTTCCAGAGCAAAAGAAAAGATTTTGTAAGATTTGACCTCTTGAACTAGTTAATGACCTAGCATGAACCACTTCTTGACTTGACCTTGATATCATCAAAACGAACATTCATGACAATTTCTACAAAGTTTGGACAAAAATTGGCACTTCCAGTGTAAAAAAATGGATTTTTACAATAATTGACCTAGTGACCTAGTTTTTGACCTGGCTTGACCTATTTTTCTTCATAACCTTAATATCATCAAGACAAATATTCTGACCAATTTTCACAACGATTGGGCACCAAATGCGGCCCCTAGAGCAGAAAGAAGATTTGACCTAGTGACCTACTTTTTTACCCCGTCATGGCCCCGATTCAAATTCTTTGAAGTATTTTGAAAAAGCATGACCCATAGATCATATGTGTGAAATATGATTGAATTTTGCCCAGTACTTTAGGAGGAGAAGATTTTTTGTGAAAAGTTGACGGATGGACAGATAGACAGATGGACAGTTAGACAGATAGACAGACGCCGGACAACAGACCGATCACAATACCTCACCTCGAGCACTTTGTGCTCAGGTGAGCTAAAAATCGAGAACCGCAGAATATGATCAATTGTATTGTGTAAGGTCGTTACGCCATTTTCTGTGCTTGGCGTATATCGTTTTTACAAAAAGATTAAATTGAAATGTTCCTGTGGCCTCAAACTTGCCCACATCCATATCATCGCTGCTTATCAACAAAACGCGCGTACCTGCAGCTTAAAACAAGCTGCAGATACGCGGTTTTCGTTAAAAAGTTACGACATGCGTTGTTGGTTTGTATCTGCGTAGACGTAGATGACGACGTCTATCCTCGAACAAACTTCGCGTGCGCAATATTCGTCATTTTTACCGGATATGCAAACATACTCCCGACAATAGTTTAGAAATTTATTTTATACACTTTTATGTCTTTGCATTAGCAATTTATCGAATGGGACCTTTAAACCAAACATTATACCAATAAGGAACAATTTTCGCGGGCTCGTGTGCTAAAAATAGATTTCTGAAATCCCTCAACAACGTTCGCCGGGTACCAGTCTAATATTTTGTTTATCGGTCATGAATCGGACATTTTTTTCGTAACAATGTTAGCAAAATAATATTATTTTCATGCGAGATATTAGTCGATCATAGATAATGCAGGTGGGAACTAAATCTACGAAACATTGCGCATATTCAACATGCAACATTGATTCCAGATACGGAGACAGACCAGAAAAGACAAACGTTTTTTCTTGAGATTCCTCAGCAGCTGAACCAGAAAAAACATCGAAAAGTCTGAAAGTAAAGTAGCTATGATCATGAAACTTCGATGGTAGATAGATCTCACCAAGGAGAAATTCAACGTACAAGGAACATAACTCTACCTTGCTTATTTTGTGAGTTATTGCCCTCTGTTGTAGTGAAAGCCTGTGGGGGTATCAAATCAGCGACAAATTCTAGTTTTTTCTAGATTAATTCTTTCCCAAACAAGACCGGTTTTGACGTCCTCAACAGAAACTTCTTGGGAAAACATTGAGGCAAAAGAAGAAAATGATGATCGACCAAATTGAAAAGATCTGCACAGCAGACAAAATGAGTGTGAATAACTTCTTTGGATATTGATGAGCATTCTACTTTTGCCTCGATATTTTCTCTGACATAAAACACTAAAAGTATTCACATCCGTTTTGTCATCTGCAGACTTTTTTCAATTTGGCCAAACATGACATTTTGTCGTTTTGGAAAGGGTAAGCGAGTACGCACGAGCTCCACGACGAAGCTAAGGCAGGACCGTATGAGTAAACATTACTTGTCAACTGGTTATTTCATAGTTACCTATCTTAAAAAGTACTGAGATAGTGCAACAACCTTCTCAACTCTGAATTATAATGTTTCTCAACAAATGATTACGGCAATCCAGCCCTTAGAACGACATCTTCAGCAAGTTGAACGTGGAAAAACTTCGCGAGATTCACAGCCATATTTGTACGATAAAGGATTCCCAATCTATTTTTAGACCCGTGAGGCGTGACGGTGACGTACTTGTTTACACGAGAAAACCGAATCCTATTAAAGACAATAATCTTTTTCCGACATCAAAGAATGCCTACTTTATTATCCTTGTTAAAACAAGACAATTTTTTGAAGATTAAGCTCTCTATGGGGTAACACTCTGAATCAGCAAAATAACACTACTTGTGAATACAATGAAGAGTCGTTCAAAATGGGGCCGTCTAAGACTGAGCATTGAGGAGATTTACCATATCCTAAAGTCTAGTCATGATTCATGATATTATCGTACTTGTTTACACTTTCTATCAAAATATATTTTACCAATGCAAACAAGGGGACAAGCATTTCGATAAAATTTTGCATGTGTTGGTTCAAATCTTGTAGGTAAGCGCCACCTGCAACATTTGAAAAATTACATGTAAATTACAGCATCGTGCACAATTACAGTTTGGGGTTCGGTAATTGTGTTGTTTACATCGGTAAATTTTGTAAACAAGACCAAAATACTAATTAGCCATTAAAGTGACATTTCACAGATATTTTCCCATACAGTTTACTATTATTTTCATCTAAAAGTGCATAATTATTTTCTTATGAAAATTCTAAAAATTCCAAGCCAAAACATTGCGCCGTTTACCAGAAATATATATTTTTGTGTTGAAATTAAACAAATCGGTGTAAATGTAGTGCCTATTTTTAGATTTTCGCCGTATTTCGAAAAGCGGCATGCGTATTCTCGACACTGGGCACGGAACTTTGCTTTTTTCCGAAACTTGGCATCCATTGTCAAAATTAAGATTCAGTATGTTCCGTGTGTCATCAGATACAGCAGTTGATATGTATACGAAATTTGCCATTTCTGTCTCAACTTTAAAGGCGTGTTTCTCGCTTATCAGCAACAACTTAAAAAACGTGATAGCATTTATACGCATTAGAATAACCAATCTTGGCATCAAGACATACTTTTAAAAAATGAAATGGGAATGTGATGCTTCTTTAATAGTGCGGATTGAGATATAAACAGGTGGCACATGCTGATAATGGTCACCCTAAGTCACTCACCTAGAGAACCCTTAGACCAAGCTATATGCTTAGGGTAATGCACCTCTAATAAGAATTCACGCGACGTCGGAATTTTTCGGGCGACGCCGCAAACATTCAGCAGTGGAAAGTGCCGAATTTTTCGAACTCGCCACTTGTCAGTATAGATCGGATACCTTAGGAATGTTTACGACGCTGCACGAAAAATTCCGACGTCGCATGAATCACATTAAAAGTGGACTACCTTAATTTCAAAACGCACAACATAGCAATTATTGCAATTATGCAGGTAGAGAAAGATTACAGGCTTTCACACAAAATACCCCTCTTTGTTGTTAAGACCAGTATCCCCAACGTCTTTTGGTAAATTAGCCTGTCCATGAGAAAAGGTACAAGTTGGCATGACGTCATTTGTGTGGGAAAACGTGACGTAAGTTTCTGTTGTCTGCAAAACACTTCCTGATTTGCAACAACATGTACATAAGCGGATTTTAACTGTAATTCGACAGTTGAAATGGTAACAATACCAGGAGAAGTAGGCTTTGAGGTTGATGATCTTTTTCTGAGAGATTTTCGCTTGAATTATTAGGAATAAATGAGAGTTTACTGCTTTCAAGCGATCGATAAATTGATGGCGAAGAAAGACAACTGTCGCCATCAAATGAATAGATTGGTTACCCGTGTAATTCAACAGTTTATACAGAAAAAATCAGACAAAACTGGTTTGAAATTTTCGGGGATAATTTTCATTTTCCCCCTTAAATTGTAAGAAAGGAACCATCGAGAGAAAACCCAGTTGGAATTGTTTACGCATGGTTGAAAAGTGAACGGCGAAGAAAGACAAGTGTTGCCACATTGGATTGTTTACATTAGATCTAGTTACCGACTTAAACTTTTGGGATATGGTAGCGTTTCAAATGACTTTGGAAAGCTTCAATTATTATTTTTTAACCATTATTATCACAAAATCTGGTATTTTGTCATGTAGAAAGGGGTTCGAGGTCCGATATATTTTTAGCTTTCATACCATGTAGAAAATATAAAATAAATTTGCACATGTACTTGTGTACGCCTGCGTGGCGTAGTGATTTTGTCTCTCGCTTTGCAAGTTAAATGACAAAGGATCGAATCCCCCAACCATCTTCTTTTTTTAGTGGATTTTCTTTCATTTCGTTTACAAACTATACAAAGATTAATAATTTATTATAATCTAATCTAATTGATAATCAAACTTATACTTTGCTCAGCGTAAGTCAATAATGGAATCATAGGTTATAAATGTTTTAATTCTATGTACATGTATAATAGGGGCCTAACTTGTTCGTCCTTCAAACCTATGATATGTCTTCATATATATCTATCAGTCTGTCTGTCTTTCAATTCATCCAAACATTCACACATCCATCAATTGATCCGACGAAAAACATGATATAACTTGTACATCCTTATAATAATTTCTCTGGAGCTGAATGAAATACAGAGCCTATACATCATGATATATAAGTCATAAATGAAAGCGTTTCTACGAAATATTATTTACTGAAGAAAGAAGGTGTAAGTAGGAAAGAAAAGCTTTTATGTGTTGTTGATAGGTCTGCCTATAGTAACAGGTCAGCAGCGGATCCAGATGGGGTTCGGGGGTTCAAACCTCTATAGCCTGATCATTTCATTTTCATGGAGAAATTCAAGCAAAAAATGTGTAACACTAAGAACACGAACCCCCTGTTTGTATGTACAGTGTATGCGACCTCGTTACATTCTCTTTCAAAATGTATGTATATCATCATCAGCGTGAACGGGTCTCAGGGTCGCAGGCGTCAAAGCCGTGATTTGACACTTGTGACTCTTAAGCTCGAACTCGCTGTGATTCACATATTCATTTTTCACAGTTCAGAATACTAGTAATATTCAGATGTATGATTGTGTATGGTGAGAGAGAAAACAAATCATAACCTTTTGGACAAACTAAACTTTTCTCCATCAATTTAACTTGTTGCTTTCAATATGCTTTCATTTACATTGCCAACAACCTGGAACCATTTATGCTTTCAATTGTTTTGTACATGTACAAGATAGACATATTGACTTTTGTTATCTAATAAACTTGAAACTTATGTTCCAACTTCGAACCCTTATCAAAGAAATAAGAAATCATGGATCCGCCACTGAAGGTATCCTGGCAGAGGAGGGTTTGAAAGGGTTTCTAAGTCCTGTCTTTTAGACATTGAAGGGAATATCATCACATAAGCATTTCAGGTAAGAAATTACAAATTAACCAACTCTCACAAAGTGACACTTATTGATGCCACAGTAAGAAAAGGGCTTCATAATACATTGTGAAAAATGAAGAAATTTCTTGTTACAAACACTCTTCTCCCCAAATTGATTTGTACATAAAAAGACAAAACATGTTTATGTTCATTTACTTGAAGTTATCAGCAGCATTTTTTAGTTTTGACTGGTCCAAAATCTTGCCATCTTGAAGTGGATTATTTACGCATAACTTACACATCCCTGCGTTAAACTGATTTTCAATTTACAAGAACAAGCCATTAAGTCAATGTTTTCCGTCCTAAAAAGATTCATGCGATGTTGTAATTATTATGGCAATGCTTGTAATTATTATGGCAATGCCGTAAACATTTGGTGATTGAATGTTCCAGGCACAGCGCTCAATTGTTGACGTACAAACGGGAAAAAAGAAACAAGAGGGCCAAGATGGCCCTGCATCGCTCACCTGAGAGGACTTTGAAACAAACAGCTTGCAAATTTCAAACTCACATGACCCACATTTTACATGACCTAGACATCATCAAGATAAACATTCAGAACAATTTTCACAATGATGAGTAAATATTTTGGTTCTTAGAGCAAAAAACAAGATTTGACCTTTTGACCTAGTTTTTGACCTAACATTAGCCACTTTCTACATGACCAATTTATCATCAAGATAAGCAATTCTGAACTATTTTCACAATGATGAATAAATATTTTGATATTTTTGGGCAAAAACAAAATTTGACCTAGGTTTTGACCGCCCATGACCCATTATATACATGCCCCAGATATTGTGAAAAGAAACATTCTGAACAATTTTCACAATGATAAAGTAAATATTTTGGTTCTTAGAGGAAAAACAAAATTTGACCTAGTGACCTAGTTTTAGACCTCCCATGACCCACTTTTCACATCACCAAGATATCATCAGGACAAACATTCTGGAAATTTTTACAATGATAAAGTAAATATTTTTGGTTCTTAGAGCAAAATCAAAATTTGACCTAGTAACCTAGTTTTTGACCTCACATGGCCCCCTTTTAACATTGACCAGATATTATCAAGATAAATATTCTGAACAATTTTCACAACCATAAAGTAAATATTTTGGTTCCTAGAGCAAAAACAAGATTTGACCCAGTGACCTAATTTTAGACTTCGCATGACCCACTTTTCACATCACCAAGATATCATCAGCATAAACATTCTGAATTTTCACAATGATTGAGTAAATATTTTGGTTCTTAGAGGAAAAACAAAATTTGACCTAGTGACCTAGTTTCTGACCTCACATGACCCACTTTTAAAATGACCTAAATTTCGTCAAGATAAATATTCTGAACAATTTTCACGATGATAAAGTAAATATTTTGGTTCTTAGAGCATAAACAAAATTTGACCTAGTGACCTAGTTTCTGACCTCACATGACCCACTTTTAAAATGACCGAAATTTCGTCAAGGTAAATATTCTGAACAATTTTCACAACCATAAAGTAAATATTTTGGTTCTAAGAGCAAAAACAAAATTTGACCTACTGACCTAGTTTTAGACCTCGCATGACCCACTTTTCACATCACCAAGAAATCATCAGGATAAACATTCTGGAAACTTTCACAATGATATAGTAAATATTTTGGTTCTTAGAGCAAAATCAAAATTTGACCTAGTAACCTAGTTTTTAACCTCAAATGACCTGCCATTCATATCACCAAGATATCATCAAGATAAACATTCTGAATTTTCACAATGATTGAGTAAATATTTTGGTTGTTAGAGGAAAAACAAAATTTGATCTAGTGACATAGTTTCTGACCTCACATGACCCACTTTCAAAATGACTCAGAGTTCGTCAAGATAAACATTCTGAACAATTTCACAATGATTGAGTAAATATTTTGGTTCTTACAGGAAAACAAGATTTGACCTAGTGACCTAGTTTCTGACCTCACATGACCCACTTTTAAAATGACCCAGATTTCGTCAAGATAAACATTCTGAACAATTTTCACAATGTTTGAGTATATATTTCCGTTTTTAAAGCAAAACCAAGATTTGACCCAATGACTTAGTTTTTGACCTTACATGACCCACACTTTGTACATAACCTAGATATCAAGATAAGTATTTAGGATAGTTTTGACAAAGTTTTGGGGCAAAATTGGCATCTCTAGAGCAAAAGGAAGGATCTGTAATATTTGACCTTGTAACATAGTATTTGACCTTGCATAACCCTCCTTTGATCATGACACAGATATCATAACGATAAACATTTAGAACAATTTTGACAAAGTTTGGACCAAGAATTGGCACTTCCAGAGCTAAAGGAAGGATTTCACAAGATTTGACCTCATGACCTAGATAATGACCTGGAATGACCCACTTCTTGACATAGCCTAGATATCATCAAGATAAACATTCAGGACAATTTTGACAAAGTTTGTGCCAAAATTGGCACTTATAGAGTAAAAAGATGGATTTTACAATATTTGACCTAGTTTTTGACCTGGCTTGACCTATTTGTTATCATGACCTAGATATTATCAAGACAAATATTCTGAATAATTTTCACAACGATTGAGCAACAAATGTGACCCCTAGAGCAAAAAGAAGATTTGACCTAGTGACCTACTTTTTGACCCCATTATGGCCCCGATTCAAATTCTTTGAAGTATTTTGAAAAAGCATGACCCATAGATCATATGTGTGAAATATGATTGAATTCTGCCCAGTACTTTAGGAGGAGAAGATTTTTTTGTGAAAAGTTGACGGATGGACAGATAGACAGATAGACAGATAGACAGTTAGACAGTTAGACAGATAGACAGACGCCGGACAACAGACCGATCACAATACCTCACCTCGAGCACTTTGTGCTCAGGTGAGCTAAAAAGAGAAAGAAAATAAACGTACCACTTTGTTGCAAATTTTATACTTTCCGGTTCGACAATTTTTTAATGGTGCGCACAGAAATAAAGATTCAAAATGTTTAAATCTAAGGCAAACGTACACAAACGTCATTAAACGATAGCGTAAGATGCAACAAAAATGAACTGATGGTAAAAACGTATTGGCATATGTACGTCACACTTTCAAAAAATGTGACACGAGCGCCACTTTTGTCGTTTCAAAATAATCAAAGAAATATCATTCTATATTGAGTGGTCACTGAGGGAATGTTTTTGATATCCAGGGGACAATATTATATCAACGGTCGCATGATTATTTTTTGTGTAAATACTTATAACAACAAACCTGGTTGGTCCAATCTTATTTCCATTGCAATCAGATGTCTTTTAACACAGTTTACACTAAAACGCGATCGTAAGATCGTTGATAATACGATCCCTTATTTAATTTGAGAACAGAATTTGAGAATACAGAAAATGTGGAGTTCTATCAAGAGATGGCAATAGATTAAACAAAAGCTGCAAAACATTATTCCAACTTCACAAGTGAAGTAAACGAAAAGCTAGAATGGACAGCTAACCTAAGATGTGTAACAAATGACATACTAAAAAAACAAGAGAAAATTAAGGGCTATATTACAGAACCTGTAAGACAAAGGAACAAAGACGCCGAACAACACATATTTGACCTTTTCGCACGAACAATTCAGATGTCATGCGAATCTCATTAGGCATGGACTAATTTAAAGAAGTCTTTTTTATATTACAAAGGACACTCTTTTATTTTATTAGTAGTTTTAGGTAATGCTATGTCTACTGCAGCAACGTTGCAAAATAATGTCAGTTGTAAAGGTATGTCGGCATTGAGAATAACATCTCCACGGCCGAATGTTTACGACGTAATCCAAATAGGTTTAGATACGTGACGACTGCTTAATGACGTCACACAAAAAGTTCAGACGTTACCTGAATCTCATTAGGAGTGGACTACATAAAGACATTTTTACGAACAAAACTTTTATTCTATTTATCATTTTAGAAACGATTTAAAAGTAATGTGATTATGCTTTGTCAAACAAAAAACACAAAATTTGTCATCTTTTTTTCTAGATTTCGTCATGTGCAGAATCCTGGAATGGTTTACGTCAAGCGTGATGACAATGAGATTTCAATTTCTATTTTCAAAGACATGCCCCATCAGTTCCACGATCCTGCCAGACAAAAGATTATTCCACCAGTAGTAATGACCACACAAAGAGCAGCCTAACTGTATAGGAACATCAGGCACTTTGTCCGTTCATGTTACAGAGATGACATTTGCCCAGCCCCGACTTTAAAAGAATGAAGCTTCTTTATCATTGATCTCAAGAATGGAATTGTTTATGAACTTATTAAATATTGAAAAAATACATTACAATTAGTTATACTCTCTTATATGACCAATAATATCAGAACATTCTGAAATCATCTTTAAGCTAACGTCGTTTTAGCTGACGTCGTTCATTTGGAAGAAAACGTCGCCATTACGTTGCTATGGTGGGCAACTTTGATGACGTCATAGGTGTGTTTCCTGAAAGTGTTTTGACATATGAAACATGTCAAGCAATAGATAAGACATTGCCCTTTCATTTTATGGTAAAAGGTCAAAATCGAAAATTTTGACCAACTTGTACCTTTTCTCATGGACAGGCTCAAATAATCAATGCACGATTCTTGTAATTTACAAATGTAAACAATGAGATGTGTTCTTAATTACCATTAAAAATTATATGCGTTGGATCGAATCTTGCACTTGTCAGACGCCTGCAAGATTCGAAACATCGAATCGAATGCGAAATGACATTATTGGAGTTTGATAATTTTTGTTTTGCTTACATAGGTATTTTTTCAAACATGTGCAATAATATATTGACCGGACTTGTATATGCATTTGAGCGCGGATCTGGAAAACATCTCTTATGACATTTGAGACTTTCATGTTTCAAGGTCAACCTATGCCAAAGTGCAGGCTGATCAGGACCCTTGAAACACTCCTATAATTGCTACGGGTCAAGGAAAATTTATTAGAGAACAACATGGTTCTTGATCAGACTGCGTGTATACACATGCTGATCTGGAACCATGTTGGGCTCAAAAGCCTTACGGGACGTTTTTCCAGATCTTGGCTTATTTTTGTTTGGTGTGGAGAAGATATTGTTTATTTTGTACTTGTTGACAGGTGGCTAGGCAGACTACCGGACGGACGGACAGACGACAAACGGTGTTGGATCACAATAGCCAAGTCTTGAATATGTCTTGCCCATGTGAGCTAGTATCCCCTTCAGGAACCTGTTTATATGGTCCGTCAAATATAATCCACAAGTTTATCTGCTGTATATATAGGCTTATCCAATCAATGCTCTGACACTCGAAGGCACACAATCGAAAGATGATGTTCTTAGTTTCTTTATACCTGTGTTCGTGCTTTATGATAGCATTTGCGAGACTAAAGGAGCCGCAATGTTCTCAGTACGACTTTGCCGAGAGGACATTAGAAAAGGTGGTCAGATTTGAGCATAGCAATCAACTTAATAATGAACGTCTACAAGCTTTGGAAGAAAAAATCCAGAAGAAATTGGACACCGTAGACGTTCTGGAGACACGTTTAAGGCATAAACTCGATGAGGTTGACGATAAATTGGAAGAAAACATCGTGAAGAAAAGTGATAAAATTGACGATATTCTTACCAACAAAGTACAAGAATTTGACGAAAATGTGAAATCATTGGCCGCATTCCGCGAAGAAATGACAGATGCTCTGAAAAGGCAGCAAACTGAGACAGAAACTTTGTTGGAAAACCAGAAAACTGAACTGAGACAAATAGCAGGTAAGACGTTGTTTAACCATTCCTTAACAATACCTGGTTTTGACGTCCCTCAAATAAATTGCTTGGGAAAACATTGAGACAAAAGAATAAACAGCTGATGACCAGCAATTTCTTCTTTTACCTCAATGTTTTCTATGTGATATTTTACACAAATCCTTTATTTTGGACATCTTTTTTGATGGCTGCATTAGCTTTCGAAATGGATCACCCAAATAGTTTGCCGTTTGGGAAAGGGTTAATTAAATGATACTGATATTTTTTAAATCTTCTGAACCTACTATTACACACACTCATACATTTCAAGAAAAACGGCATCAGAAAATCCATTTTTGAAGATAGCTTACATAAATAGATAGATTGTTTCTAGAGATCTAATGACAAAAACATTTATAGTTCTCAGCGCAATACTTTGATGTTTAGTGAATTTGACACTAAATTTTATTTTCGTTTCAGACAAACTTCAAACCCCAACAATTTTATTCAAGGCTAAAGACGCAACAGTGTCGTCATTATCAAACGGTGACGTCATCGTCTTCCCAAATGACGTCATTAGCATAGGAGGTGGCTACAACAACAAGACGGGTGTTTTTACCGCCCCAGTTAAGGGAGTCTATATGTTTACAGCACAGTTTTGTATCTATCTTGACAAAGTTTTTTACATCAACATTGTAGCTGCAGATAAGGTGATCTCGGCGAGTTATTTCCGACAAGATTATTTTAGCTCCGTATGTTATACGTCAGATGGCGTCACCACGTTAGAACAAGGCGACAACGTTACCGTAAAAGTTAGAGGTAAATCTTCTGGCACGATTATCACCAAAGACAACTCTAATAATTATTACTGGACCTCCTTCTCTGGAGTTCTTCTCCATGGATAAACTATTGACCAATTATCGCTGTCAATCAAAATATCGATTGAACAATCAACGGATGCCATTCAGTCACGTGTTTCTCAAATTTATACGTCACATATTTTTTGGGTGTGTTTGTTTCAAGATTTCGAAGGCTCCCTGTGTCCCAG
Source organism: Fragum sueziense (assembly GCA_963680895.1). NCBI lineage: Eukaryota > Metazoa > Mollusca > Bivalvia > Cardiida > Cardiidae > Fragum > Fragum sueziense. The sequence goes on from OY804593.1 coordinate 26,057,315, forward strand.
ATTGCTGAACATTTTTTAACCCTTAAAACCCTTATTTTTCCAAACAAGACATTGTGTGACCTCCCTAAGAAAAGATGCTTGAAAAAACGTTTCTATTTAAAGGAAAATGATGGAAATTCTGATAACCAGCATTTCTCTTTCTGCCTCAACATTTTATGCGAACATCAAAAAACAAAATACACAAATTATAGAATTTTATTCATTTACATCCCTTTTTTTTGTTTTCAATCGCTTTATTCCAGGAACGACGAATCGCAACGTTAATAAAAGAGGCGATTGAACATCTGTATCCAGCAATATACCTGAATTTCCTGTATACACAAACCACATTCTGTCTTCATTGGTTAATACTGGTAGTTATAGTTATTAAAGCAAAGAATACGACATATGGCCGTAAGTCTCATCCTAGTTACCAAAAAATCTTCTTTTGCCTCAATGTTTTTCAAGTCTTCTTTCTATTAGGGATGTCGTAACCATGTCTTGTTAGAGTAAATGTTGAATAGAGTACTGCTTTAAGATTTGAGTTTGTAGGAAAAAGCCCTTTATACAATACTTTTTAGAAGTTTTTCTCTTAGTTTTTTTAGTTATTTGTTATTCAATCAATGCGAATGCGACCTTAAAACTATCACAGAAAACGAGTTACAAAACATTACAACACCAGTTGACTCTTTTTGACTCCCAACAAGAAACTGGCTATGGAAAACATTGTGAGAAATGAAAAAATTGCTTGTGACAAGCAATTTCTTCATTTCCTACAATATTTTCTATACGTGATTAATTTTGTAGTTTTTCGTTCATTTGTAGTTGTCGTCTGCAACATCTTTGAATTTGGACAAGTCGAAATGTTGTTGTTTGGTAATGTGTTAAGACGTTCAATCCATCATAATCTACCGAACACTTCGTGCAACGGAAAGTGACATGAGTAAACCTCGCCAATTTCTGTTGCCACGAATGACACTTGCAAATTGACAAGCGAACCCGAATTCTAAACTCTTGCACGAATTGTTTGGTATCTTATTATTGATGGCATACCTTAAACAATATTTTCCGACCTGAGATATAATACATTAAAATTTTAACGAGAATCGATACAAATATTTTGGTTTATTTAAAGGTAAAACAGGTATGTTGAAAATCTATTTATAGTAACAACTTTAACACATGGATGGTCACTTTACCTTCCTGGCTTACCGATATCGAAATTTGGACCTTGCCCCGCATTACAGTTGTCGCCACATCGTATGGCACAATGTTTATGTTTTGTTCAAATGTAATTGAACGTTAAAGAAAACATAAACACGTGCCATACGATGTGGCGACAACTGTAGTAAAAGATTTTGAATCGATTATAAGGCCCACTTTATTATTGTTTTGACAACAACGCTCAAGATTAAGCTTTGTATTGGTTATAGACGGTGAGATTTGACCCGGCAGAGCAGACCAAGCGGAAAGGTCAACAGACTTATCGTCCTGGGGTGATAGGTATGCCGGAACCCCTCGTGATTTGTCGTACACTTCACATGCTTCGCTATTTACAGCTACACTGGTGGTGAATTCGGACAAAGCTAGGAACGTTTTTCGCGAATACAAGGTACAGATACTTCACTGCACATCGATTTTCACGCCGCAAAAAACTTGTACTCCAAGAATTGTAATACAAACTTCAGAATCAGTCAGAGAAATAAAATAACAAAACTTAACAATAGCCTCCAAGTGTCCTTCCGATTTGTCCATATTGTTTTGGGCGGATAAACACGTGCAAATCGTTGTGTACGTGCTCAAACTAGTAAAACTGGTTTTTAAACGCGCATTTAAACATGAAGTATCTGTACCTTGTATTCGCGAAAAACGTTCTTCGCTTTGTCCGAGTTCACCACCAGTGAGCTAATAATCATATTATTCAACGACCTAACAATATTAATTTTGTACGTGCATACATTTGTCGCGTCATCTTAAAATGATAATTGGTTAACTGAATACGCAAAAATGCCGATCTTGGTCAGCCTGTGCCATCTGTACGGTATGACCAGGATGTGAACTGTATTTCAATATTTTCATTTTTTGGAGATCACGCCTATTTTAATGATTAGCTTCACTTAAAATTTCGATCCAAACGGACAACGGTAGCTAGACATTTTTTATTTTACTAGATTAGATAAAATCTTATTTTCACATGGCGACACAATATTGTATAACGGATACAGTGCACGCTTTTACGTAAATTAACTACGGACCATTCCCATCTAAACTGGACAATAAACTTTTCCAATTTTGTGAACAGTTAAGGTCACTCTGCCGGGTCAATTATTTTCCTCTATAACATGGACGATGCGAGAAAAGTTACACCCTTTCCTAAACAAGTCCGGATTTTGACATCCTTTGTAAAAAAAAGGGGGGGGGGGCTTGGGAAACCAATGAGCCAGAAGAAGAGAATGATGATTACCAGCATTTTCGTCTTTGGCTTCAACATTTACTGTGCTGTTTTGTGCATATCTTTATCAACATCCATTTTGTTGTTCGCAGCAGCTTTAATTCAAAATGGACAAATAAATATCTTTGATGCACAAACGATACACTCGAAGTGGACTTCATAGTTTGTGAGCAGAAATGTATAAGAATATTTCTTTCTTGTATTATTCAGGAACCTACAACAAAGGTTCTATTTTCAATGTATGCCTATAGAAAGGATTCGATAAAATTTGGTAGAGATCCCTGAGACAATGCGTACCACAAGAAAAGTTTCGAGCATATATAGGTCGAATGGTTTAGGAAAAGAAGGTTTTGTTTTCTATACGTGAAACCTAATGTCCTACAATATAGGGACCACTTTTCATTGGACCATTATAATTTAGAATCTGCATGTACAATAGTCAATCTCTGAACCAAATTGTTTTGGGAAGAATGGCAATTTTCCGAGTTTATGCTTCATGGAAATCTATTAACCCATATAATAGATACTATTTTAGTTATTCTGGTTGAGAAACATGAGATAAATCTACTGGCATACAAACATGTTTGGTTCGGTTCTAAGAACATAAACATTCCACTGCTTTTCAACAAAAAAGCAGCTTAAAACAAGCTGCAGTTACGAGTTGTTTGTTAAAAAGCGACGATTTACATGTACATGTACAGTCGTTATATCGAAGTCGTGGGGAACGTTATTTTACCTTGAGATATCCGGAGTTAGGATCATCCAATTTCTTTTCATTTTCGATGCAAATAATATTATTCATGTTTGTCATTTTTGTACTTTAATGCGTTTACAACTGAATTATAGAAGGGAAATGGGAAACTGCTCAAGACGAGCAATTCTCTCCTTTTTCTACTATATTTCAATAGTTATATTTTTTAAAATGATTTGGGTTAACAATTTTGATATCAATTTACGATGGCGGTACCACATTTCCATTTCGAGGTAAGCAGAAATTCGACTCATCCGAGGTCGACATAATGAGTGTCAAATGTATCTTGCACTTGTTGATAAGTGGCTAACCAAAGGGCCGGACGGATGACAGGACACAGAAAATTGTTCTATTCCAATAGGTAATTCTTGATTATATCTTGCTAAGGCTAATATTATACATATTTCTTGCTAATATTCCGATAAGGAACCTGTTTCTATGGTGCGTCAAAAATAATCCACAAATTTATCCGCTCTCTCTATATATATGCCTATCCAATCAATGACACTGACACTCGAAGGCATACAATTGAAAGACGATGTTCTTAATTTCTTTATACCTGTGTTCGTGCTCTATGATAGCATTTGCGAGACTAAAGGAGCTGCAATGTTCTCAGTACGACTTTGCCGAGAGGACATTGGAAAAGGTGGTCAGATTTGAGCATAGCAATCAACTTAATAATGAACGTCTACAAGCATTGGAAGAAAAAATCCAGAAGAAATTGGACACCCTTGACGATTTGGAGTCACGTTTAAGGCATAAACTTGATGCAGTTGATGATAAATTGGAAGAAAGCATCGTGAAGAAAAACAAGAGGCCCAGGAGGGCCTGAATCGCTCCACTGGTTAAAGTGGAAGAATTATCCCATGATTTCTTGTAAGCCTTACACAGCGGCAGCCAAATCTTGATATTTGTAAATAAATTTTGAAGAGAGACTCAAAGAACATTCTTGCAAAGTCTGGTTCAAATTGGCCTTATGGTTGATTTTTAAAGAATTTTCTTATGATTTCACTAAGTCTGATAAGCCCCTTTCTCCCTGCCACGGCCACATTTTTTTGACAAATATAAAAATTTGTGAACAACTTTTAAAAAGAACGACTAAAGGCACATTCCTGCACAGTTTGGTTCAATTGGGCACACTGGTTGATTTTTTAAGAATTTTCTTATGATTTCTTTAAGTCTGATAAGCCACTTCCTCCCTGCCACGGCCACATTTTTTGACAAATGTCAAAAATTGTGAATAAATTTTGAAAAGAGAGACTCAAAGAACATTCCTGCTAGGTTTGGTTCAAATTGGCCCAATGGTTGATTTTTAAAGAATTTTCTTATGATTTCTTTAAGTCTGATAAGCCCCTTTCTCCCTGCCACAGCCACATTTTTTGACAAATGTAAAAATTTGTGAACAAATTTTCAAAAGAATGACTCAAGGCACATTCCTGCAAGGTTTGGCTCAAATTGGCCCAATGGTTGATTTTTAAAGAATTTTCTTATGATTTCTTTAAGTCTGATGAGCCCCTTTCTCCCCACCACGGCCTAAATTTTTGACACATGTTACAATTTGTGAACAAATTTTGAAAGGAATGACTCAAGGCACATTCCTGCCAGGTTTGGTTCAAATTGGCCCAATGGCTGATTTTTAAAGAATTTTCTTAAATGATTTCTTTAAGTCTGATAAGCCCCTTTCTCCCTGCCACAGCCACATTCTTTGACAAATGTAAAAATTTGTGAACAAATTTTGAAAATAATGACTCAAGGCACATTCCTGCCAGGTTTGGTTCAACATGGCCCAATGATTGATTTTTAAAGAATTTTCTTATGATTTCTCTAAATCTGATAAGCCCCTTTCTCCCTGCCACGCCTACATTTTTTGACAAATCAAAAATTCGCGAACAAGTTTTGAAAAGGGTCACCCAAGGAACATTCCTGCCAAGTTTGGTCAAAATTGGCCCACTGGTATAAGAGGAGAAGATGTTTAAAGAAAAAGTTAACGGACGGACGGACGCACGGACGCACGGACGCACGGACGCACGACGGACACAACGCCATGACAATAGCCCGCTGGCCTTCGGCCAGTGGAGCTAATGATAAAATTGATGATCTTCTGACGAACAAAGTACAAGAATTTGACGAAAATTTGAAATCATTGGCCGCATTTCGTGAAGAAATGACAGATGCTCTGAAAAGACAACAAACCGAGACAGAAACATTGTTGGAAAACAAGAAAACGGAACTCAGACAAATAGCAGGTAAGACGTTGCTTAATTCAACCCTTTCCCAAACAGCAGAATTTTAGGGTGATCCACTTCAAAAACTGCCACAAATGACAAAATAGATGTTATTAAAGATAGGATTTGTGTAAAATATGGCATAGAAAATATTGATACAAAAGAAGAAACTGCTGGTTATCAGCAGTTTCTTCTTTTGTTTCAATGTTTTTCCCAAGCCTTTTCAATTAGGGACGTAAAAATCAGGTCTTGTTTGGGAAAGTGTTAAATGATAATGATATTAATCTTCTGGATCTAAATCTTTAAATACGATGACTTAACAAGAGCTGTAGGCAGAAGAGGTGAAATGCTTTTCCAAAATGAAATATTTCTTAAATATTTATCAAACTCTATGATGTTGGTAGGCCTACTCATTAGAATCGTATCATCGAGAAAATAGATGTAAATGACTTTATCCCGTCTTATCTGTTGTTCTGCCTTACACAGATGTGAATCTAGGGTAAACTAATTCTCGAATGGAAGCGTAGTTTCTGACATACCTTACCAAAATGTATTACAAGCAAACAGGCTAAGAAAGGAAAAAGAAAATTTTGATAGGATTTCAAATATTTATAATAATATGCACTCCTCATTATTTGACAAAATTCTGATGTAGGGGATTCGAATAGGCTAAACAATTGTTATTTCAATAGATCTAGATCTAGTTTGTGTTTTAAACTTAAAATCTGTAGATGTTAAATCAAGTTGTAACAAAAATGATAATTATAGAAGCGCAATACTTTGATGTTAAGCACATTTAGTTTTCGTTTCAGACAAAATTCAAACCCCAACAATATTATTTAAGGCTAAAGACGCAACAGTGTCGTCATTATCAAACGGTGACGTCATCGTCTTCCCAAATGACGTCATTAGCATCGGAGGTGGCTACAACAACAAGACGGGTGTTTTTACCGCCCCAGTAAAGGGAGTCTATATGTTTACAGGACAGTTTTGTATCTATGCCGACATATATTTTTACATCAACATTGAAGCTGCAGACAAGGTGATCTCGGCAAGTTATTTCCAACAAGATCGTTACAACGCCGTATGTTATACGTCAGATGGCGTCACCACGTTAGAACAGGGCGACAACGTTACCGTAAAAGTTAAGGGTAAATCTTCTAGCACGATCATCATTAAAGACAACTCTGGTAATTATTACTGGACCTCCTTCTCTGGAGTTCTTCTCCATGGATAAGTAATTGGCCAATCCCCGCTGTCAATCAAAATAACAATTGACCAATCAATGTGACTCATTCGGTCAAGTGTTTCTCCAATATCTTTGTCACAGAAATCATTGGAGTTGTTTGTTTAAAGATTTCGATGGATCCCTGTGTCCCAGATTGCTGAACAAATTTGCTAAAACCTTAAAACTCTTGAATTTTCCCAAACAAAACCTGGCTCTGACATCCCTAAGAAAAACATGTGTGCTTGGGAAACATTGAGGCAAAAGAAGAAAATGCTGATAACCAGCATTTTCTCCTTTTGTCTCAATATTTCATGTTAACAACATAATTATAAGCTACTCAAATGATAAAAAAGATATTCATTTGCATCAATTATTTTTGTCAATTATGTCTTTAAAACTACAAAGTGGAAACGTGATTAGAATCGTTTGCTGCTTGGGACGGGTTAATTTAGAAAGACAAAATGTCGGAAATGATACTAAATTTATTGTCTTTGAATCCATCTTACCTCCATTGATTTCATTAAAATTCTGGAAACTTTTTTCTATTTTTACTGTGATTGATAACCTCAATGCTTTTTCACAAAATGTTCATAAATGGTGTATCAGTGTAGCAACGCATTGTATATATTATCCTTTTGTCTGTAAATGTCAATGACGAGCATGTTGGTTGTGACATTTTATCTTTAAGCATGGTTGATTTACATGTACCTTTAAACATGTTAAATAAACTTTTCTGTACACTTTTTGTCAATTTCTTGATGTTATTTTTTCATTGTGACACCCGGAGTTGGGCTCATCCAATTTCTGTTCATGTAAATAATATTATTCATGTTTGTCATTTTGGTCACTTTATTGCGTTTACAACTGAATATATAGAGAAAATGTGAAACGGCCCAAGACGAACAGTCTCTCCTTTTCCTACTATATTTCAATAGTTATATTTACTTCAAAGTGATTTTGGTCACTATTTTTGATAATATTTATTATGACCATACCACATTTCCACCTCGACGTAAGCAGAAATTCGACTCATCCGATGTCGACGTAATGAGTGTCAAATATATCCTGTACTTGTTGACAGGTGGCTAGCCAGAGGGCCGAACGGACGGACAGACACGGAATAGTGTTCGATTTCCAATAGTCAACTCTTGATAATTTCTTGCTAATGCTAGCTAGTATTCTCATAAGGAACCTGTTTATATGGTGCGTCAAAGATAGTTCACAAATTTATCTGCTCTCTCTATTTATATGCGTATCCAATCCACAAATTTATCTGCTCTATATATAGACTTATTAAGTCTCTACTCTGACAGTCGAAGGCACACAATCAAAAGATGATGTTCTTAGTTTCTTTATACCTATGTTCGTGCTTTACGATAACATTTGCGAGACTAAAGGAACCACAATGTTCTCAGTACGACTTTGCCGAGAGGACATTGGAAAAGGTTGTAAGATTTGAGCACAGCAATCAACTTAATAATGAACGTCTACAATCATTGGAAGAAAAAATCCAGAAGAAATTTGACACCCTTGACAATCTGGAGTCACGTTTAAGGCATAAACTTGATGAGGTTGACGATAAATTGGAAGATAGCATCGTGAAGAAAAATGATAAAATTGACGATATTCTGACGAACAAAGTACAAGAATTTGACGAAAATTTGGAATCATTGGCCGCATTCCGTGAAGAAATGATAGATGCTCTGAAAAGACAGCAAACCGAGTCAGAAACATTGTTGGAAAACCAGAAAACGGAACTGAGACAAATAGCAGGTAAAACGTTGTTTATCCCTTTCTAAACAAGACCTGGTTTTGACGTCCCTCAAATAAATTGCTTGGGAAAACATTGAGACAAAATAATAAACTGCTGATGACTAGCAGTTTCTTCTTTTACCTCAATGTTTTCTATGTTGTATTTTACACAAATCCTTTATTTTGGACATCTTTTTTGATTTGATGGCTGCATTAGCTTTTAAAATTGATCACCCAAATAGTTTGCCGTTTGGGAAAGGGTTAATTAAATGATAATGATAATAATCTTCTGAACCTACTATTACACACACTCATACAGTTCTAAAGCTGAACGAATCAGTTAACCTTTTTTTTCACCTTTATTTGTACTATTCACTACAATCACAAGCATGTAAAATATACAATACATTATTATATATATTCAAAGGTGAATAATGATTTTGAAATGGTATAAACTGAGAAAAAAACAAGATTGCAGTGTGCCATCATATCAATTATAACATTTAGCTGGTTAAATAATTGCATGCTTTCTATTACAATTGAATTTGTTCATGACTCTGTACCAGCCTTTTTACAATTGCCCAGTTTTCTCTGTCATATTCATTGTAATTTCTTTCTGTATTGATTTTTAGGACAAGTGACAGGTGTCTTGTAAAACCATTGATAGACGGGATAGTTTTTTTTTTTTTGTATTTGCAATTATATACATATCTTTTAAACTCAAGATACAATGTGTTAACTTTGGGATTGTTATCATATCCTAGAACAATATCGATGCTTTGTTGATTATAATCTCTGTGGAATTCCAATATAACCAATTCAATGTTCCTTAGGATTGGTTTTATTTTGCTACAATCAAAAAATATATGTATTAGAGTTTCATCTGTAAGTTGACAAAAATCACATAAACTTTCATCCACTAAATTCATTTTTTTCAACAGTGAGTTAGTCGGTAATATTCTGTGAATGATTCGCGTTTGTAACCATTGCAGATATGTGTCTTTCGTTAAATTGAATACGGATTAATAGATCTTCATCCATTGTATATTAATATTTGGACAGAGTAGAGGCCATTTTTCTTGACAAGTGGGATTTTCTTCATTTTCTATTAATAAAGAATAAACGAATTTATTGAAATTTTGTTTTGTAAGTAGTGGTAATATGCAATAGTTTACGGATGGATTGTGACTCGCAAGTAAAGACGTGAAGTCTATTTGGATATTTACTTTTTGAATAAAGGATTTAACTGCACTTCTAATGCTAAGAAATTTAATTCCCCATTGGTTAACTCCTTGAAAGACTCAAAGGTCTTGAAATTTCCATCGTCGTTAAAAAGGTCTTTAATTAATGTTATTCCTTTTGTATAGAGTTTATCGTTGAAGATATATTTTGAGCCAGCTGTAATAGAATTATTATAAAATAGAGGTGTATTTAATATTTGATCTCCATTTTCCAGAGAAATCTTTTCAACATATGATATGTATGATTTCAGGACATCTTTCCAGAAACAATTTTCTAAATGTTTTATTATATTTTCACAGTATACTTTTCCACTATGTATGATCTTATTTATATCAAATAACATATTGGGTATTTCATAACAAGAACTGCTATGATTTGTTATCATGTTTTTAAACCATTTAATCTTCATACTCGTTATGAAACTTTTTATATCCGTTGCTTTTAAACCTCCGTCTCTATAATCTTTAACAACCATTGAAGCTTTGATTTTTGCTCTGCCTTCCCAGATAAAATTCCTAAAAAGATTGTCGAATTTATTTAAAATATCGTTTGAAGGAGTCGTAAGACTTATAAACAAATGGTTTAACATAGGTATTAGTAGGCTTTTAACTACTGCAATTCGACCTATTGGAGTTAATTTACGTCTTTTCCAAAACGAAATGGTTTTATTGATGTTTTATCCACTTGTCATCAAAATTCAAATCTATCATTTTATTAAGATCAACATCAAAGTGAATACCTAATAATTTAAATTTTGTATCTCCCCAGGATAGTTTCCATCGTGTTTTAATTGATCTGGTGCTATATTTCATAGAACCAATCCATATCAGTTTGGTTTTATCAAAATTAACATTCAAACCAGATATTTCGGAAAATGGTTCAGTATATCTAACACTGAATTAAGAGATTGATCTGACCCATCTAAAAGAAGGGATGTGTCATCCGCGAATTGAGAAATTAAAAATTCTTCTCTTTGAATTTTGATACCAGATATGTTTTTACATGACTTTATCTTTAAGTTTAATATTTGAGTGCAAAGAATAAAAATGTATGACGAGATTGGATCCCCTTGTCTGCAGCCCCGTTTAACTGAGAAATATTCAGATATAAACCCGTTCAGCTGAACTGAAACTTGGGTATTATAAAGAAAAAGTTGCATCCAGTTTTTGATCATTTCTCCAAAATTGAAAAATGATAGAGTTTTTTCAATAAAATCAAAAGATAATGAATCAGATGCTTTCTCAAAATCGATCTGCATCAAGAGTCCAGGAATATTATTTTTCTCACAATATTGCATAATATCATAGACGATTCTTGTATTTTCACCAATATATCTACCTTTAATGAAGCCGGTTTGGTCTTGTGAAATGATATGATCTAGAACGAATCAGTTAACCTAACTAGAGCTATAGAAAGGAAGCGGAATGCCTTTTCATAATAAAATATACCATTTATTGTTCATCAAACCCTCCACTGTGGATACTCATTAGAATGGACACATCGAGGCAATTCAAAATAGCACAGCATCGTGTAGACTTATTATCGGATGGAAGCGTAATTTTTGATAAACCTTAGGAAACATAGGTTTAAAACCAAAGTGAAATCAAAGTGCTGTCAGCACTGTATATTGGGCATCACTGAGAAATTGATATTGTGACAAAAGGACAATATGCTGATTTGCAAAATTGCCCCATTCTCTATTCGATGTTTTTTAAGCATTTTCTATGAAGCGAGTAAAAAGGCGTCATCGTTTAGAAAATGGTTAATCAATGTGTAGGCAAACGTGCATAGGTGATAAAAAAAGTTGAATGTACACTCTCGAGGTGAATCCAAAATGTGAGGCTGTTTGGGAAAAAGGAAAATGTTACACTTTACCGGATTTTACATTAAATCAACATGTTGGATTATTTCTTATTCTTAGCTAATCAGAATAATACCAAGTACGGACCCATTGTAGAGGCTTAGCCTAACTGATCTCTGATCTGCAAACATATTTCGATTAAATAGAATGCACTTGTTCATTGGTCCAAATGATCAGTCTAAGAACAGTATATGAGGTTAAAATGTTAGAATTCTAGAAAACGGCAAATTTAAGATGATGATCTTACTTTGATCAAAATACTTTAAAATCACAGTGTCTAAACTCTATAGGCTAGCCTCTAACCATTCGTCCTTTTCCAAACAAGACATTGTTATGAGGCAAATAATATGAAACATACAAAGATAACCGGAATTTTCTCCTTTGTCCCAATATTTTCTGTGCTTCATTGTACATGACATGATTTCATCTTTATCGTCACCCGTTTCGTCGTCTGCAACTCTTTCTAATTTGAAAAACTCTAAGATATTGTCGTTTGGAAGAGCCTTCAACACAAGAGTTGAAAAAAACCAATAAAGATCAAGTGAATGCAGATTCCTTAACCCATTACCACACAACGACTCTTTTTGACTCCTCACAAGATAATGCCATGGGAAAACATTGTGGAAAATGAAGAAATTGCTTGTGACAAGAAGAAATTGCTTGTGACAAGCAATTTCTTCATTTCCCACAATGTTTTCTACCCAAAAAGACCAAAACATTTTAAATTTCATGCACTTAAAATTGTCGTCTGCATCTTCTTTGAATTTGGACTAGTCCAATTTTTTGCCGTTTGGTAATGGGTTGACCAATTATCAGTCGCCGATTTCAAGCAAATAGATCGTTACATTGTTTGGTCTTTCTATGAAGAAAATATTGTGGGAAATGAAGAACTTGCTTGTCACAACCATTTCTTCATTTTCTACCATGTTTTCCAAACACATATATTTCATGGGAACCTAAAGGGGTCAGAATGGGTAAAAAGCGCACACATTGTATCTAGGGAATGGGTTAAGGGTACACAGTTGTAGTAGGTCAACCAGTGACCCAGTTAAACACCTGTTGACCAGTGCTTTCACTGGTAGGCTAAATGACCGTAGAAAAAATCAGAGCAGTAATATTTTAACTACATGGAATTTATCTTAGAGTTACACTATTTTGCTTTCAAGCTCTTTACTCAACCGAAAAGATTGTAAAAACGCTGAAAATTCTAACAGGTATTCAATCTAAGCGAAAATTTCATCAAATGTAATTATAAACCCCCTCCTTATTTGTCGCAGAAGTGAAAAAGATGAAAAACGTTGAAGATAGTGAATGATAAAGGACGCTTTTGTGGTGTTTGAAATAACGTAGTTTGGCTTGAACACACAGCTCAGCGGGTTAGAGTTAGAATGTAGTGTCTGGAGTGATGTCTGCAGTGAAAAACTGGTTATAATATATTGGGCTATGCCCAATATAAAAACACTGATTAACCAGCGTTCTATTCCAACATGCACTGTTTCCACTTTTCTTGTATCGCTGTAATAAGTGAGCACATCTAATACAGTAAATTACTTCCATATAATTTACCTCCCTATTCCCCTCTTTCCCTCCCACTTTGTCTGTCGGTTCCTTCTTCTCGCGTACTATTAATGTTGACGCTCGGAATTCGTGGCGTCTGCCTATGTAAATGATTCTACTCTGCATCATTTTTCACCGTGCTTGGTGAGGCTAAACCAAGAGGCCAGCCGACGAGTTTACTCCTAAATACTTCAAAAGGTTCAATTTCATTCAGTTGTTGTGAGAGAGAAACGTGTGTCAAGAACGTGAGCACGTTTGGAATCGAAAAAGTACGACACCAAAGAGGTCTTGCATGTAGCGCGGTTGATAATTACGTGATACAACAATTTCAGAAAACCTTCAATAACTTTGTTAATACGAGACCGATTTGAATTTGATTTGAAGCTGAGAAAATGGACAGACATCACGCACTAGATGGGCAAGATAGATTCTTGAAAAATCAGCCGATAAAAAAGTCCTTGAGAATCAACCAAAATTTTGGTTGATATTCAATAACTTTTTTATCGGTTGATTTTTCAAACATCCACCACGTCCAGCATATTCTTGGCATTTCCCCAACATTCTCTGCTTCAAACGGAATTCAAATCAGTCAAATATTTATGCTTTTCTGAAATTCCGAGTCACATGACTAATCACCGTGTGTAGGTCTACAACTTATCGAAAAATGTGTTTTACCTCGTTCTAGAAGAGACATCCCATTCCCATCTCCATTCTTAAAATGCAAAGATTGATTATTCTAATGCGTTTAAATGCTATCACTTTTTATTGTTGCTGATAAGCAAAAAAAAATGCTTTTAAAGTTGAGACGGAAATGACAAATATTAGATCTCTAGTTACATGTGAACTGTGGTAAACCATGATAAATTCAATTTTAAGAAATTATATTCCCGTAAATGGCACAATACTTTGGCTTGAACATTTCAGAATTTTCATAAGAATATACTCTTTCAGACAAAATTAAAAGTATAGTTTATGAAAAAAATCAATGAGATGTCAATTATCTCATCATTAGATCGTTCCTGCCTTCCGAAAAATAGAAAATACGAAATAGCGTGAAAAAGCTTGTCAATTTGGAACATAGCACCCATTCTCATTTTTTGGGCCAAAAACGTGTCACAAGCATTCTAACCATTGGAAAGGGACATTGTTAGTGTGAAATATACTTGTTCTGCATGCCATATTTTTGCTAAACCATATATCTGATAAATTCATACCAAACAAGGGCGATCTAAACTTCCGTTTGATCTTAACCAGCGATTATATAACACGACCCCCCGTAAAAATCAGTGTCACAACCCAATTTTTCGAATTTCAAAAGGTTGGTAAATCTCTGTCCAGAAGGCGATATACGCAGAATATGTTTCATTCGACACGTGGTGTATAAGAATATGATTAAATTACCTGGAATCATAAAATAAATTACTGTTTTGTAAAAAATGTCTTTTCTTGCTCTGTCACAACTCAGGCGAATTCTACGTGACTATGTTTTTTGTATGCGCACTAAATTAACAACAGAAGCAAATTCATACCACTTACCGCTTTTTAGCTCACCTGAGCACGAATGTGCTCATGGTGAGCTATTGTGATAGGGCTGTGTCCGGCGTCCGTCGTCCGGCGTCCGGTGTCCGTCGTCCGTCGTCCGTCGTCCGTCGTCCGTCGTCCGTCAAACTTTGCCTTGTGTGCACTCTAGAGGCCACATTTTTTGCCCAATCAACCTGAAATTTGCTCAGAATGATTGTCTTGATGAAATCTCGGACAAGTTCGAAATTGGGTCAACTGGGGTCAAAAACTAGGTCACGGGGTCAAATGTTAGAAAAACCTTGTGTGCACTCTAGAGGCCACATTTTTTGCCCAATCAACCTGAAATTTGCTCAGAATGATTGTCTTGATAAAATCTCGAACAAGTTCGAAATTGGGTCATCTGGGGTCAAAAACTAGGTCACGGGGTCAAATCTTAGAAAAACCTTGTGTGCACTATAGAGGTCACATTTTTTTCCCAATCAACCTGAAATTTGCTCAGAATGATTGTTTTGATGAAATCTCGGACAAGTTCGAAATTGGGTCATCTGGGGTCAAAAACTAGGTCACGGGGTCAAATCTTAGAAAAACCTTGTGTGCACTCTAGAGGCCACATTTTTTGCCCAATCAACTTAAAATTTGCTCAGAATAATTGTCTTGATAAAATCTCGGACAAGATCGAAATTGGATCATCTTGGGTCAAAAACTAGGTCACTGGGTCAAATCTTAGAAAAACCTTGTGTGCACTATAGAGGTCACATTTTTTGCCCAATCAACCTGAAATTTAATCAGAATTATTGTTTTGGTGAAATCTTGTACAAAGTTGAAATTGGGTCATCTGGGGTCAAAAACTAGGTCACGGGGTCAAATCTTAGAAAAACCTTGTGTGCACTATAGAGGCCACATTTTTTGCCCAATCAACCTGAAAATTGATCAGAATTATTGTCTGGATAAAATCTCGGACAAGTTCGAAATTGGGTCATCTGGGGTCAAAAACTAGGTCACGGGGTCAAATCTTAGAAAAACCTTGTGTGCACTCTAGAGGCCCCATCTTTTGCCCAATCAACCTGAAATTTGCTCAGAATGATTGTCTTGATGAAAGCTTGGACAAGTTTGAAATTGGGTCATCTGGGGTCAAAAACTAGGTCACAGGGTCAAATCTTTAGAAAAACCTTGTGTGCACTCTAGAGGCCACATTTTTTGCCCAATCAACCTGAAAATTGCTCAGAATGATTGACTTGATAAAATCTCGCACAAGTTTGATATAGGGTCATTTGGGGTCTAAAACTAGGTCACAGGGTCAAATCTTAGAAAAACCTTGTGTGCACTCTAGAGGCCACATTTTTTGCCCAATCAACCTGAAAATTGCTCAGAATGATTGTCTTGATAAAATCTCGCACAATTTTGAAATTAGGTCATACGGGGTCAAAAACTAGGTCATGGGGTCAAATCTTAGAAAAACCTTGTGTGCACTCTAGAGGCCACATTTGTTGCCCAATCAACCTGAAAATTGATCAGAATGATTGTCTTGGTGAAATCTCGGACAAGTTTGAAATTGGGTCATCTGGAGTCAAAAACTAGGTCACGGGGTCAAATCTTAGAAAAACCTTGTGTGCACTCTAGAGGCCACATTTTTTACCCAATCACCCTGAAAATTGATCAGAATGATTGTCTTGATCAATTTTCAGACAAGATTGAAATTGGGTCATCTGGGGTCATAAACTAGGTCATGAGGTAAAATCTTTGTAAAACCTTTTGTGCACTCTAGAGGCCACATTTTTTTCCCAATCAACCTGAAAATTGATCAGAATGATTGTCTTGATCAATTCTAGGTCACGAGGTCAAATCTTAGATAAACCTTGTGTGCACCCTAGAGGTCACATTTGTCGTGAAGTATCACGAGTTTTATAACTCCGTTGGAGTGGCTCAAGGTCATTTGGTACGATTTGACTCCGTCAGATATGACGTCATGTTTATCAGTCGGAGTCACATCATATCCAAATATTTCTAGACAATCTTACCTCCGATGGATTGTCTTATGTAACTCTTCAACGGCACGAAGAATGCATGCAGTCCGTGCTAAATTCCCGCCACTGGCCTTCACTATAAATACCTTTTGTCACATGATAATCGTTAGAGAACATTTGGGTTTTGGTTAGAAAACATATAGAAATTAGATACATAAAAGTTAGAAATTACATGAGTTGATGAAAAGAATAAAATTACAGAAACGGTTTATTGTTGTTCTCTCAATTTTAAATTATTCCAATTTGGCGTTTGAAATCCGATTCAGTCTAATATTAAATCTTCGCCACATTGTTTGGCGCCGGAACCCGGGACAAGGGACGAACTTTCGAAAATTATTCAAGGATAAGTGAACTATCGGTGTGCTTCTTAGTGATTATCAGTGTTAGTGATTATCAGTGCTAGTGATAGTGAATAAAAGGAGAACTATTAGGATTTAAATATATCAGGACTTTCCAGGTAAATACTATCTTCACGTTGTTATTCTGAATTGATAATAAAACATGGCGAGTATTGCTTCATTGAAAGGTGTGCGTACACGGTACCGCAATACTCTTGACGGAGTAACAACCAGTGCACGTGCAATTATAGATAGTGACTTGGCAGATCGTGACAAAGAACGATGTATACAAGATTCCAAAAAGTGTTTAAAATTGATGAAACTCTACACTACTAAGTTAGAGGAGCACATGGTTAAGATTACTGAGGAAATTGGTGATACTAATAAGGAGTTTGTTGAGACAGTAGTAGATACTGATAGTGAACTTATCTTTCTAGCTGAACAAACTTCCATAGAACTTGAACTGTTCATTGAGAATCTCGAACATCAAGAAGTAGATGAGAAAGGAGATTTTAAAGTAAAGTCAGAAATGTCTGATATGAAAGGGGTGCTTGAAATGCAGCAAAACATGCAAAAGATGTTGCTTGCTCAGATGGATAAGCAAAAGGATTATTTTGAAAAGCGAGAGAAAAAGGAAATGGAAAGCAGCACAGTAAAGTTACCCAAGTTAGACATGGTGGGTTTTAACGGTGATAAATTAAATTGGATCACATTTTGGGAAACATTTGTGTGTACCATACATGACAATAAGAAGCTCTCTAATATTGAAAAGTTTAGTTACCTACTCAGCAAGCTTTATGGAGAAGCAAAGAGAGCAGTTGATGGTCTTGCATTGACAAATGAGAATTATGTAATTGCCATTGACATCCTACAAGAACGGTTTGGCCAAAAGCAGGAGGTTGTAGACCTACACTACCAGAAACTTATAAACATACCTGCACCTACAGGAAAGGTTGATAGTCTAAGGTCATTCTTAGACAGTGTTGAACGCCATATCCGTAGTTTAGAAGTGCTAAAAGAAAACGTGAATCAACATATTTTCATTTCAATGATCCGATCAAAACTTCCCGAATTTGTGCTCCGTCAACTTGAGTTCCATAATGGTTCAAAGAAAGAGTGGACAGTGTACAGTTTGCGTGAACAATTAAGAGAATACATAACTGCGTGTGAAAAGGCAGAGAAAAAAGAAGTGAAAGATAATACAGATGTGCCTCCACAAAACAAATGGAATGGCAGTAAAGCTAAAAACAAACAGTCAGGCAAGGCTGACAACTCAACGTCAAAAGTACGACAAAGTGAGGAAAGTGAAACAAAAATGTCCAGTGCTGAAGCATTGGCGGCAAGTGACAAAGTAAAGTTGAGCGTGAAAAATAAGTGCAGATACTGCGGTGCGCAACACTGGAGCGATGAATGTACAAAGTTTAAAACAGTCGTAGAGAGGAAAAAGCAGCTCCGCGGCTCGTGTTACAAGTGTCTTAAAGAGGGACACGGAGCAAAAGATTGCAAGTCACAAAAGTCGTGCATTCATTGTGGAGATTTCAATAACCACCACCGGAGTTTGTGTCCGAAAAAGTTTGGAGCCAAATTATCTGCCTCACATTTCTCAGGTGAGGTGAGTAATGCATCAGTGTCGATGGAAAGTGAAAGTGCTTCGACTGTTCTAAGTGAAAATACAAATAGTCATGCGTTAGTGTCTTCAAATGAAATGGTTCTAATGCAGACAGCAAAAACCCATGTGTGTAATCCGGATAGTTCGGACCGGAAAAATGTGAGAATTCTGTTTGATTCAGGTTCTCAAAGAACTTACATAACAGAAAAATTAGCCAATGAACTTGACTTAAAGGCGAATTCGGAGCAAGAACTTAAATTGGTGACCTTCGGGAGTGATAAACCAAAAGTGATTAAAACAAAAGAAACACAATTGTGTCTAACACTTAAAGATGGAAGTGTTATGAAAGTTTCAGCGAATGTTGTGCCAACAATAAGTGGACAAACTCAAAGAAATCCAGTGAAACATTTATTGTCGGAGCAAGTGAAACATGTGATAAATAGTGTTGACTTAGCTGATAACATACCAGGAGTTAAAGAATCATCCACAATTGACGTTCTTATAGGCAATGACTACTATATGGAACTTATCCTTCCACAAAGGATAGAGCTTGATCCTGGACTTTACCTACTCAGTTCTAAACTAGGTTGGATCTTAACTGGACGTGTTAGTGATATGTGTGTACCGTCAAACGAAACAAGCATGTTTGTGATGACATATGGTAGTGATATGACAAAGGAAAGTTCATTTGTAAGTGTTGATCCAGTCATTCCGACCAAACCTAACTTGGAAGACTTTTGGAACATTGAATCAATTGGTATTATGGATAAACATACCAAGACAAGTGATGAAATAGCATTACAGAAGTTCCAAGAGACACTAACATTTGCAGATGGTCGCTACCAAGTAACCTGGCCCTGGAAGGATGAAGAGTTTGAACTTCCAGAAAATCGGACATTGGCGTTGGGTCGTTTGAGGTCCACAATTGCGAGACTGTCAAAGAATGAGAAGCTCATGGAAAAGTACCATGCGGTGATCAACGATCAGCTGGATAAAGGCGTTATAGAGGTGGTCGACAGATACACAGCAGACGGTATAAAACACTACATACCCCATCATGCAGTTATCACTCCACAGAAGACAACTACAAAGTTGCGTGTTGTTTATGATGCTTCTGCGAAGGCACGTGAAGGAAATATGAGTTTAAACGACTGCCTGTACCGCGGCCCTGTGATACTACAAGATCTGTGTGGGATGCTTATACGTTTCAGACTCTACAACGTGGCCATCGTGGCAGACATTGAAAAGGCTTTTCTTCAGGTTGGGCTACAGAAGGATCAAAGAGATGTGACAAGGTTCCTTTGGCTGAAAGATATTACCAAACCTGTGAGTGTTGAAAACATACAAGAGTATAGGTTTACTCGTGTTCCATTTGGAGTCATCTCGAGTCCATTTTTGTTAAGTGCAACGGTGCAAAGCCACTTAGACAGTTGTAAGTCCGAAGTAACAGAGAAAGTTAAGAACGACATATATGTGGACAATGTAATAACCGGAGCAGAATCTGATGCCAGTGCCATTAAATTCTATGAAAGTGCAAAGTCAGTGTTCAAAGAGGCGTCCATGAACCTACGAGAATGGGTGACAAACAGCAAAATTGTGAATACATACATTCCAGAATTCGATAGAGCTAAGGAGGAATCTTTGAGTGTGTTAGGTCTTAACTGGAACTCCCGAGAGGACATAATCTCTCTGAAATCAACAGATACTTTAAGTGAAACAAGTACAAAGGCTACGAAAAGAATCGTGTTGAAAGAAGTCGCTGCAAACTTTGATCCTCTAGGATTATATTCTCCTGTGCTTTTGAATGGAAAATTGTTAATTCAATGTTTGTGGGCTAAGAACTTGGATTGGGATGATGAAGTGACAAGTGTCGATCAAGTAGAATGGGACAAGATAAGGGCAGATTTAAAGACAATCTGTGAACATACACTTCCGAGATGTGTATCAGTAAAAAAGGGTAGTGGAGGTACAAAATACAGCCTCTGTTGCTTCTGTGATGCGTCAGAGAAAGCATACGCAGCAGCAGTGTATCTAAAAGTGTCAGATAAAGAAATAACAAATGTGAATCTCATATTTTCAAAGAGTAGACTAGCTCCAATGAAAGGTATGACAATACCAAAACTTGAAATTATGGCAGTGTTAATTGGAGTTAGATGTGTAAAGTTTGTGGAGAAAGAGTTAAGAATACAAATTGAGGAGATTCATGTATTTACAGACTCCCAGTGTTGTCTCCACTGGATCAATAGTGAAAAGGATTTGCCAGTTTTCATAAAGAACAGAGTGAAAGAAATTAAGCAACAGAAAAGTGTTAAGTTCTCGTATGTGAAATCTGTAGAAAACCCTGCTGATATTGCTTCAAGAGGTACAACTGTGACTAAACTTGTGTGTAGTGAATTGTGGTGGCACGGACCGAAATGGTTGTCTTTGCCAGCCAGTAAATGGCCGGAGTGTACAAAAGAGTTTCTTGAAAAGGAGAGTGTATACAGTGTTGGTGAAACAGTGAAAGGTGCTACAGATAACGCAAAGGCTAAAATGCAAAGTGAACAAGTTAATAGTGCTCCTTTTGATATTGATATTCAGAAATATTCGTCAGTGTCAAAACTTTTTCGAATAACAGCATATGTGTTACGATTTCTTAGGAGCATAAGAAAATGTGTGCCTGTAAAGCAGAGAACTCTGACATCTGCTGAACTTAACGAAGCTGAAATGCTGTGGTTAAAGCATGTTCAACATAAACATTATGAAGATGTGATTAAATCAGTTCAGGCCAACAAGGCAAATAACACTATTCGCCAACTGAACCTATTCAAGGATGAAAGTGGGCTTTTGCGATGTCGAGGAAGACTTCAAAACGCAGTACTAGCAGAAGGGAGTAGATTCCCAATTCTTCTGCCAAAGAAAGACAGGTTAACAGAGTTATTAGTTGAAAAACACCATAAAGAGCTGTTACATAGTGGAGAATCGCAAACACTAAGTCATATACGCTATAAGTACTGGATACCTCAAGGAAGAGCGACAGTGAAATCAGTGCTTAGACAGTGTAGAGTGTGTAGAAAGTTTGAAGGTGGACCGTATCCTTTTCCACAAATGCCACCTCTTCCGAATGCGAGAGTAACGGAGTCGCCACCGTTTTCTCACACTGGACTTGACTACTTAGGACCCCTATATGTGAAAATGCCGCATGAAAATGTGAAAGTTTGGGTTTGTCTTTTCACGTGTTTAGTGACTCGAGCTATTCATTTGGAACTCGTGCTAGAGATGACAGCAAAAGAATTTCTGCTAGCCTTCCGAAGGTTCATATCCCAGAGAGGAGTTCCGTCAGAAATCATTTCAGACAATGCTTTACAATTCAAAACGGCAAACAGAACACTAGATCTTGTTTGGAAAAATGTGTGTGTAGATAAAGATGTGCAGAGCTTTGTTTCTGAAAAGCGTATACATTGGAACTTTATAGTTGAGTTAGCTCCCTGGATGGGGGGTTTCTATGAGAGATTAGTTGGAGTCGTGAAGAGATCAATGCGGAAGGCAATTGGGCGCAAAATGATGACACTAATACAGATGCAGACTTTCTTGAAGGAGTGTGAAGCGGTTGTGAATTCAAGACCGTTAGTGTATGTAGGGGAAGACATAAATTCAAGTGTTTCGCTCACTCCGGGGCATTTCTTGACAATTAACCCGAGAGTTGCTGCCCCTGATATCGACCAAGATGAAAAAGATGTAACTTACTCGCCCTCTCAAAGTACAGCGGATAACTTGCTGCAGATGTGGCATAAAGGTCAGAAGTTATTAAACGCCTTCTGGAGAGTTTGGGTGAATGAGTACCTGCTTAGCCTCAGAGAAAGAAGTCAAAGTAAAATAAAAACAGGTAGAATTGAAGCAAAGATAATGCCGAGTGAAGGTGATATTGTTCATGTGAAAGAAGATCTTCCTAGAAGTTGCTGGAAGTTGGGCAGAATACAAAATGTCAGACACAGTCGAGATAAAGCTGTGAGATCAGCAGAAGTACGTCTCTCGTCTGGTCGTGTGATAAAACGACCACTCAACTTGCTGTATCCGCTTGAAGTGACGGAAAACACAAATGATTATAAAGAACCAGAGACAAGTGAATCCAGGAAACAACGTCCTGAAAGAAAAGCTGCAGAAGTTGCTAGAAACAGAATTAGTGAGCAGTTATCATAAATAGGTGAAATTGTGACGTGTACATAGGAATTAACTGACATGTATGTAAGTGAGTGTTTATATACAATATGTGAAAACTGCAAAATGTGATTATAGTGTCAATTGTGCATAACAAATTAACTCAATTTCAAATTAGAAAGGTGAAAATTTGGATAAAAAACGTGCCACGTGCGCTGACTAAATTTGCGCCATTAATAGAGTGTATACGGTAGTAGTGTTGTCTATGCCCGTGCGTGTGTAAGTTTGCATAGTGTCATGTGATAAGTGTATATTTGGCGGAGCAGCAAATCTACCGGAGTAAAGACTTGTGCTTGTGTTTTCGTGCGTAAAGAGGAGCGTGGTGCACGTGCAAAGTGGTGCCTTGCGTGGGCTATTGAATCTACATTCATTTACATAGTAGGTTTCATTGTGAAAGGTTGAGAAAAGAAGATGGGCTTTGTTTGTGATACCTGTAATAAGGACTTTAAATACAAACGGAATCTTACCCGCCACGTAAAAGAAAAACATGGTGACAATGCTAAGTGGAAATGTGTGCTTGTGGAGTGTACTTCTACATTCATAAGACGCAGTGACTTATGGAAACATCTATCAGCTGTTCATAACATCAGCAAAGAAGACGCCCGATCTTTGGCGTTAGATGCACCTCGTACGCGAATGCCACCCAGTGAACCAACGTCGTATTATGAGGACATTTCGTCGGATGATGACGACATTTTCGACATGTTTGCTTATTCGAGAAACACAGAACTCCAAGAACAGTCGGATATGGTAGTTAATGAATTTGATCTGGACTATTTAGGGGAGATAAGTGAAGTAGAGCTAGAGGAGGGTGACATGCAGAGTAGTGCAGAGGATGTGATAAGTAATAACATTAACCAAAGTGAAAGCGGAAGTGAAAACGAAAGTGATGCAGGTGCAAATGTGTTCAGTGAAAATGAAAATGCTAATGTTAATTCTATTAGTGCTAGTTCTAGTAGTGTTTCCGCAGGTGAAAATTGTGATGATGGTACATGTGATGGATTATTAACTGACGGCGACGGCGACGGTAGCGTTTCTAGTAGTAGTGACGTTATTGAAATACTTGACGACAATGAGGACAACACACGAGTGGAACGACACACGCTGGTCACGGAGACGGAAGTTTGGATGCGGACAGGGACACGAATCACTACATACAAAGACGGTGAACCGATATTCAGAACTGTGTATTATGATGACACGTATTGGAAAACCTCTAAAAACGAATAAACATTCAGTGGATTAATAACATTGATACAGTGGGTTATTTAATGTTGTTTAAAATTGTTTACATTTTTCATACTTATACATGATGAATTCAAGTAGAATATTCATTAACCAGGAACATTTCTTTCTAATAGTTGTTAAGCATTTATTGCTTTAAGTATCGGGCGAGAAAGTAAGATATATTTTCTCAATGCTCAATACTTAATTTTGCAATATTTATACATTTATATACATGTTGGTAATTTGAATTGCATAAGTATGAAATAAATGTGGGACATATATCTCTTTAAATTTCTATTACATAAAGGTATGTTTTAAATTAAAGCGCTGTTCATTAAGGGCGGCGGGAGTGTCGTGAAGTATCACGAGTTTTATAACTCCGTTGGAGTGGCTCAAGGTCATTTGGTACGATTTGACTCCGTCAGATATGACGTCATGTTTATCAGTCGGAGTCACATCATATCCAAATATTTCTAGACAATCTTACCTCCGATGGATTGTCTTATGTAACTCTTCAACGGCACGAAGAATGCATGCAGTCCGTGCTAAATTCCCGCCACTGGCCTTCACTATAAATACCTTTTGTCACATGATAATCGTTAGAGAACATTTGGGTTTTGGTTAGAAAACATATAGAAATTAGATACATAAAAGTTAGAAATTACATGAGTTGATGAAAAGAATAAAATTACAGAAACGGTTTATTGTTGTTCTCTCAATTTTAAATTATTCCAATTTGGCGTTTGAAATCCGATTCAGTCTAATATTAAATCTTCGCCACAACATTCTTTGTCCAATCAACCTGAAAATTGGTTTACAAAAAAAAGTTATTATATCAGGTGAGCGCTTCAGGGCCAATGGCCCTCTTGTTTAAATCAATTATCCATATAGCTATTGCCCCAGAACATGTGTATCCAAATAATGGAAGTATATACTTCATGGTCGCCATTTGAAATACCTCCACCAAGTGTCGGACTTTTTTACTTGAATATGTACGTGACAGCGATTTTTCATTTATGGTAAAGACCATGTCTAAATCGTTTTAAGTATATCAAAGCCTTTAGTATATACACACTATTGACACACAGTACGACAATATATTTTGAAACCACGTTAAGTCATCCTGATTTAAAAGTAAGTTTTAATTTTACGTGACTGAATACAACGTGACACTGAAAAACAAAAGTGACCATAACTTCGTTTGACAACAACCTAATTATTATTCATGACCTGTACTTGTACTATGGCGTCAAGTTTAAGGTTTTTTCCATTCATTTTGAAATTCAACGACAGTAATCCGAATACGAAGGAAGGTTTTGCTGGATTTACAGCCATGTACATTACTGGTTCAATATCATAATCTCCTGACAGGTGTGATATTAAAAGTTTGCATTAAGACTCAAAAATAGTATTTCTCTGATACACTTGCGTGTTCTGAATGTTTATCCCTTTAAAAAGGCTTTTAGCTGCAATCAGGATCGTCACGTAATATTCACTGTTTCGTCAAGTTAAATTACACCTCCGCTTCTCAACCTTTCAGACATTGAAACAATTTTCACTATTCTTTCCATGAATTCCTTGACATATCTATAGAAAATAATAATTTGGACAGCTGTAAAGAAAGAAATAAGACATAAGAAGCACCAGAGACGGGCAGTATACCCCCTCCCATACCGTATGTGCTTGTCACAAAACCACATTTCTATGAGCAGTGACCTGTGATAGAGCCAGCGGTCCACGCTACATGCAAAATTTAAATACATTAACCCAAATGCAGATAGAAGATTCCCGAAGGATCTATACCTTAAAAATTCGAATAGTGATAGACAGTGAATATTACGATAGTAACGAGGGTACGTAGCAGACAAAATATCTTTATCTTTATATCTTGGTATCTATGCCTTTGTTTCTATTTAAAAACCGAGAACCCGTACCATTATGTAAGTTTTCATTGCATAGTGATAATATGAAATACCATTGTAGGAAGAGGCGATATCGCACACTGAAATCCAAATGGCTTAATGCTTTAGGAGAAGATTGAATTGGATTTCTTTCTTAACTTCTGTGTAAATATCAATAATCCACAATGTAGGGGTAATTTTCATTTTATGTAAATATTATGTATTTCAAATCAAAAAAATGTTTGTCTTTTATTTTTTAACTAATTTTACTTTCAAATAATACTACTCAATTAAACAGGACTTGATTCTAAAGTAGTTACTTTCACTGAATATTACGTGACAAAGGATCAAATTTCGTTAGGTCGACATATTTTTTTTATTTTTACCAAATACATGCTAATTTGTTTTGAGTTTGATAGAACATATATTGCTTAAAGAAATCATTAGTCTTGTAAACTAATATGTTGCCATCATAAGTTACGAGAGGAATTAGAAGCAAGTGTTTTAAATATTGACTGTTTTTGCACATTAGTTCTAATAAATCCCATACTCGCGGTGCTTCTTGTTCTTACATGTCTCGAGTTTATGCAAGTCACTTGAATTTCTAATATACAGCTATATATCGCCTGTTGAATTACCAAAACATTACGTCCTTAGTAACTTACTTGAATGTTTTTTACCAGAATTGGTATAATACAGTCGTGTCACGTAAAATTAAATGGTACTTTTGGGGGTTCTTCAAATTATTGATGCAGGTAAAGACATACACCTTTGAAAGAGTGGCCATTATTTATTTTTTACCGTATAGATGTTATACTATCATATTGTAATAAAAATATTGCAATTCTGTAAAGTCGGAATTTTGGAATTTTGCTGGTGGGTTTCGGCCGAAAAAATGAGAATGGGTGATAGATCTAGTGGGACTGATTTACGAAAACTAAGACTCGACCATTTTCAAGAAAAACGGCATCGGAAAATCCATTTTTGAAGATAGCTTACATAAATAGATAGATTGTTTCTAGAGATCTAATGACAAAAACATTTATAGTTCTCAGCGCAATACTTTGATGTTTAGTGAATTTGACACTAAATTTTATTTTCGTTTCAGACAAACTTCAAACCCCAACACTTTTATTCAAGGCTAAAGACGCAACAGTGTCGTCATTATCAAACGGTGACGTCATCGTCTTCCCAAATGACGTCATTAGCATCGGAGGTGGCTACAACAACAAGACGGGTGTTTTTACCGCCCCAGTAAAGGGAGTCTACATGTTTACAGCCCAGTTTTGTATCCATGTTGACAAAGTTTTAAACATCAACATTGTAGCTGCAGACAAGGTGATATCGGCGAGTTATTTCAGACAAGATAATTACAGTGGCATATGTTATACGTCGGATGGCGTCACCACGTTAGAACAGGGCGACACCGTTACCGTAAAAGTTAGAGGTAAATCTTCTGGCACGATTATAACCAAAGACAACTCTAATAATAATTACTGGACCTCCTTCTCTGGAGTTCTTCTCCATGGATAAACAATTGACCAATCGCAGAGCTGTCGATCAAACTATCGATTTACCAATCAATGTGACTCATTCAGTCACGTGTTTCTCCGATATCAACGTCACAGAAATCGCTGATGTGTTTGTTTCAAGATTTCTGTGTCCCAGATTGCTGAACAAATGTTCTTAACCCTTAAAACCCTTATATTTTCCTAACAAAACATTGTTTGACCTCCCTAAGAAAAGATGCTTGAGAAAACGTTTCTAAAGGAAAATGATGGAAATGCTGATAACCAGAATTTTCTCCCTCTGCTTCAACATTTTATGCGAACATCAAAAAACAAAATACACAAATTATAGAATTTTATTCATTTACATCCCTTTCAATCGCTTTATTCCATGGAAGACGAATCGCAACGTTAATAAAAGAGGCGATTGAACATCTGTATCCAGCAAAATACCTGAATTTCCTGTATACTCAAATCATATTTTGTCTTCATTGGTTAATACTGGTAGTTATTAAAGCAAAGATTAAGACATATGGCCGTAAGTCTCATCCTAGTTACCAAAAATCTTCTTTTGCCTCAATGTTTTCAAGCCTTCTTTCTATTAGGGATGTCGTAACCATGTCTTGTTAGAGTAGATGTTGAATAGAGTACCGCTTTAAGATTTGAGTTTGTAGGGAAAAGCCTTTTATACAATACTTTTTAAAAGTTTTTCTCTAAGTTTTTTTTTTAGTTATTTGTTATTCCATCAATGCGAATGCGACCTTAAAACTATCACAGCAAACGAGTTAACCCATTACAACACTGACTCTTTTTGACTCCCAACAAGAAACTGGCTATGGAAAACATTGTGAAAAATGAAAAAAATTGCTTGTGACAAGCAATTTCTTCATTTCCTACAATATTTTCCATACATGATTAATTATGTAGTTTTTCGTTCATCTTTAGTTGTCGTCTGCAACATCTTTGCAAGTTCGAGCGTCATTCGTGACAACGGAAATTGGCGTGAGTAAACCACGCCAATTTCCGTTGCCTCGAATGACGCCAAAATTGACAAGGAAATCCGAATTCTAAACTCTTGCACAATTTGTTAGGCATCTAATCATGGATGGCATACATTAAAAAAAATTTCCTACTTGAGATAAGGCTCACTTTAATATTGTCTTGACAACAACGCTAAAGATAAAGCTTTCTTTTGGCCAAAATTCTGAATCAACAAAAGAACACTGCTTAAGAATAGAATGAAGAGTAGTATTAAAATGGACGATGCGAGAAAAGTTAAAACCTTTCCTAAACAAGACCTGATTTTGACGTCCTTTGTAAGAAAAAGGGGAGGGGCTTGGCAAACCAATGTGACAGAACAAGAAAATGATGCTAACCATCAGTTCAATATTTTCTGTGCTGTTTTGTGCATATCTTTATCAACATCCATTTTGTTGTTCGCAGCAGCTTTCAAAATGGACAAATAAATATCTTTGATGGTACTCTCGAAGTCGACTTCATAGTTTGTGAGCAGAAATGTATAAGAATATTTCTTTCCTGTATTATTCAGGAACCTACAACAAAGGTTCTATTTTCAATGTATGCCTAAAGAAATGATTCGATTAAAAAATTGGTAGAGATCCCTGAGACACTGTGTACCACAAGAAAAGTTTCGAGCACAATAGGTCGAATGGTAGAAAAGAAGATTTTGTTTTCTCTTCGTGAAACCTGATATCATACAATATAGGGACCACTTTCCATTGTGCCATTATAATTTAAAATCTGCATGTACAATATTCAATCTCTGAACCCAAATTGTGTTGGAGAAGACTGACAATTTCCCGGATTTATAGCGGACGATAATCGACCTGGCAGAGCAGCCCATGCTAATCGAATGGAATGCTCTGCCAGGTGAATTCTCGTCCGCTACATGCTTTATGGAAATCCATCAACCCATATCATAGATATTATTTTAGTTATTCTGGTTCAGAAAATTGAGATACTGGCATACTAACATGTTTGGTTCGGTTCTAAGAACATAAATATTCCACTGCTTTTCAACAAGCACCTCGCAACAGCAGCTTAAATCAAGCTGCAGTTGCGAGTTATTTGTTAAAAAGCGACGATTTACGTGTACATGTACAGTCGTTATATCGAAGGCGTAGGGAACGTTATTTTACCTTGAGATATCCGGAGTTGGGATCATCCAATTTCTGTTCATTTTCGATGTAAATGATATTATTCATGTTTGTCATTTTGGTCATTTAATTGCGTTTACAACTGAAATATGGAGAGGAAAGGGGGAATTGTTCAAGACGATCAATTTCTTTCCTTTTCCTACTATATTTCAATAGCTATATTTACTTCAAAATGATTTTGATTAACATTTTTTTAAATCAATTTATGATGACGGTATCACATTTCCACTTTGCCGTAAGCACAAATTCGACTCATTCGATCTCGAATTAATGAGTGTCAATGTATTTTGTTAATGTTGACATATGGCTAGCAAGACGTTCTGACGGCCGTACGGTCCGGTGTTCGATCACAGTAGTCAGCTATTGATTATTTCTTGCTCAGGCGAGCCAGTATTCCCTTAAGGAACATGAATATGTGGTGCGTCAAAGATAATCCACAAACCTATCTGCTCTATATAAAGGCATATCTAATCAATGCTCTGACACTCGAAGGCACACAATCGTAAGATGATGTTCTTAGTTTCTTTATACCTGTGCTCGTGCTTTATGATAGCATTTGCGAGACCAAAGGAGCCGCAATGTTCACAGTACGACTTTGCCGAGAGGACATTGGAAAAGGTTGTAAGATTTGAGCACAGCAATCAACTTAATAATGAACGTCTACAAGCATTGGAAGAAAGCATCGTGAAGAAAATGGATAGCATGGGTGATCTCCTTGGACGTAAAGTGCAGGAAATTGACAAAAATTTGAAATCCTTGGCCGCTTTCCGCGAAGAAATGACAAATGATTTGGCAAAACAGCAATCTGAGATGGAAACTTTGTTGGAAAACCAGAAAACTGAACTGAGACAACTAGCAGGTAAGACGTTGTTTAAATAATAGCGATATTACTCTTCTGGATCTACTATTCTACATGACAATGCTCTCGATACAGAACTAAAACGGAACGAGTCAGTTAAATATGGTATATATGATATCCAGAGATATAGAAAGGAAGGAGAATGTCTTTTAAAAATGAAATATTTTATTTATTTTACATCAAACTCTCTGCTGTTGGTACTCATTAGAATCGTCTCATCTAGTCAATTCAAATGAGTACCGACAACATAGGGTAGACCTATCGGATGGAAGCGTATTTTTTACAAACCTTAGCAAGCATGCGTTTAAAAACACGGTGGAGAAAGAAGAAAATATCTTTCACCGTGCTTGGTGTGGTTAACCCTTTCCCAAACAAGACCTGGTTTTGACGGGTCTTATTAAACATGCGTGGGAAAATATTGCAACAAAAGAAGAAACTGCTGATAACCAGCAGTTTCTCCTTTTGTCTCAATATTTTCTGTGCCATATTTTACAAAAATCTTATCTTTAATAACATCCATTTTGTCATTCATGGCAGTTTTAGAAGTGGATCACCCTAATTTTTTGTCATTTGGGAAAGGGTTAAGCCAAGAGGTCACCCGACTAGGTTACTTCTCAATACTTCAAATTCGGTTGGGGTACGAGAAAACGTTCGTCAAGAACGTGAGCACGTTTGAAATTGAAGATGTACTGCGCCAAAGAGGCCCTAAATTTAGGTCTACAACTTATCGAAAAGGGTGTTCTTGAAGAGACACGCCATTTCCATTTTGTTTCTTAGAATTATGATTTAAAGATCGGTTATTCTGATGCGTTTAAATGATAACACTTTTTTTATTGTTGCTGTCTTGCTGATAAGCTAAAAACGCTTTTGAAGCTGAGGCGGAAATGACAAATATCATTTACAATCGAACTGTGGTTAACAATGATTAATTCGATTTTAAGAAAAATATATTCCCAGTAAACGGCCCAATACTTTGGCTTGAACATGTCAGAATTTCCGTAAGAAATATTATGCTCTTTCAGATAAAATGCAAAGTATAATTTATAAGAAAATATCTATGGGATCTCAATGAACTCTTTATTAGGCCGCGTCCTGTCTTCAGAAAAATAGGCCTAATGCAGAACCTACATGTTAATGATATTGATGATGATAATAATTATATCAACAGTAACATACATAATCAGATAATACCTTAGATGATATTAAAAGATAGTGATGGCGATAACAAAAATAACGATAACAAAATAATGGAAAGATACATGTACCAATTAATTAAGGGACGAAAAAAAAAAACGCGAATAAGTAGGACCATGCCAGTTTGAAACCATTATCCAGTTGGACCCATTTTACTAAAACTGATAGATCTATGCCCTTCTTGTCCATTTTAAAGCTACTATTTCCCAGATTTGGACCCAAAAATTGTCAAATACAAACGAAATGTACACTTTTTAAGCTTTATATGACCTGATTAAATGATTACGAGAAACTATTGAAGCAACGACTCATTTTTTCGCAATTTGATACCAAATTCATGAAGCGATGTCGAAAGTAGGTCAAAACAGTAGGACATGCGACTTTCTTAAATGACGTCACAACATACATGATGACGTCATATTGAAATTTAAGTATGAATCTCGTTTGAGTCATGGTCCGCGCTGTATGCGCATGCGCAACAATTTGAAAATAATTCTAACCCCATCAGTGATGGGGTTGAATTTAGGCTTGGATTCTCCCTAAATTCAGCTATCTGTCTTGTAATTTCGGCTCATTCTCTGTCTGAATCGCATATTATTAACCATCCCGAGGTGGTCAACACAAAAGTTTTGCATATTTTTTTCGAAAAATTTCATTTTTTGCAATTAGACCATCTGTTACCGTCGCCCTTTAAAGATGAAGAAAGAAAGACATCGATCGGTGAATCCATTATTGGAAGAGAACATAGATCTACTTAAATGAATCTATAGAGCCTAGATCTAATTGTGACAAAAATGTTGATAGTTCTAAGCGCAAGTTTGGTAAAATTAGCACTAGATCTAGTCTAGATCTAAATTTTATTTTCGTTTCAGACAAACTTCAAACCCCAACAATATTATTCAAGGCCAAAGACGCAACAGTGTCGTCATTATCAAACGGTGACGTCATGGTCTTCCCAAATGACGTCATTAGCATCGGAGGTGGCTACAACAACAAAACAGGTGTTTTTACCGCCCCAGTTAAGGGAGTCTACATGTTTACAGCCCAGTTTTGTATCTATGTTAACAAAGATCTATACACCAACATTGTAGCTGCAGCCAAGGTGATCTCAGTGAGCCGTTTCGCACAAGATCAGTATAACGCCGTATGTTATACGCCAGAAGGCGTCACCACGTTAGAACAGGGCGACAACGTTACCATAAAAGTTAGAAGTAAATCTTCTGGGGAGGTTATACACCCAGACTATTCCAATAATTATTACTGGACCTACTTCTCTGGAGTTCTTCTCCATGGATAAACAGTTGACCAATCGCCGAGCTGTCGATCAAAATATCAATATACCAATATTTACATCCCAGAAATAACTGAGTGTGTTTGCTTCAAGAGTTCGAAGGCTCCATGTGTCCCAGACTGAACAACGTTTTTAACCCGTAAAACCCTTGAATTTTCCCAAACAAGATATTGTTTGACTTCCCTTAAAATGATTGGAAAAGCATTGGTACAAAAGAAGAAAATACTGATACCAGCATTTTATCCTTTTGTCTCAATATTTTATGTGAACAACATAATTATAAGCTACACAAATGATAAAAATATATTTATTAACATACATTATTGTTGTCAACGAAGTCTTTAAAACTACGTATTCAAAACGTCCTTGAAAACGTGTGCTGTTTGAAACAGCCGGGTTATTTTGGAAAAGACACAATTTCGGAAATTATAATAAAACTGGTGACTTTGCATCCATTTCTATTGATATCAAATGATTGTTAGAATTGTGGAAACCTCTTTCTTCTCTTACTGTGGTTTGGTTTACTGAATTGAATCAAGGGACGTTACAAACCCAGAACAGTGGTTATGCGAATCCATGATTTCTGTGATGGGGGTTCGTTTTTACAAATACGGGAGGGGGGGGGGGGGGGGGAGGGGGGTCCTAGTTTTATACAATTTTGACTGAATTTCTGTATGAAAATTAAATAATCAGGCTACTATATTGTGTTTCTTTTGAACACCCCGAACCCCATCTAGATTCGCCTTAATATTCAGTGACCCCCCCCCCTTAATCATGAGCATTGCCCTTTGCATTATTTAATAAAGGGCAATAATCCTGATAAAGGGGAGATCACTGTGATGGAGATTCGTGACGTGTGGTTTTATTAGCATTATTCTTCTGTAGCTACAAGAACGATTGGCGTTGAAATCATATGCTTGTTTTGGTATTTTTTTAAATGTGCGCATCATTGCAACCAATTTAAAGCAGGAATTTTCTCGCCAAAAATATGGCTATTGGTATATTAGTACTATTTTAGTATAAAAGTTCCATCACCACCCCATTGAGACAGGGCTTAGTGCATTTGGTAGCGCATCTACTTTTCATTCGAGAGGTCCAGGGTTCAATACCCGCCCGCGACAAAAACCCCTTTCTGACAAAAGTGTCACCCACCAATGGGTTTGAAATCGTTAACCTAAGTGGGCGAGCAGCTGATGGCTCGGTAAAGGTGTTGTGGTAGTACTAGTAGTAAAAGTAAAAGTAGTATTAGTAAAAGTTCCATCACCACCCATAATGGAGACAGGAAATCCTTTTTACAAAACAAGAGCCGTCAGAGACGGACAATGCTCCCCGAATAAGGCATTGTCACAATAAATATATGTCATGCAGAGCTAATATAAAGCTAACAAATGTTAAGCCCCCTTTTTGCATGACATATTTTGTATACGCAAACTTTAAATAGTTTATTGTCAAGGGCATCTGATTTGCTACTCAAATATGAAATATCATCAAATTCTGACCATTAGACTAAGAGAAATTAGAGAAAAACTGTATTTAACCTTAAGTCCCCTTTTCCCATGACGAGGCCTCAAATCCAAAAACCAGGAAAAGTACATCGGCATTTTGTCATAGGGAGTTCACATGGTAAGTTTCATTTGATTTGGCCCAAGGGTTATGGAGAAATCGCTTCGGACGGACGGACAGGACGGACGGACAGACGAAGCGGCGACTATATGCTCTCCCTTCGGGGAGCATAAGAAGGGCGTCGTCAACCGTCACAACACAAGTCAATGGGAAGCTGGCGCAAGGTGGGAAATATGTGTGATCAAGATGGGTCTTGATCAGAGCCGCGTTCTTTAGAGCGAGATTTCTTGAGATATCTTGAGATTTCTTAAGATGTTTTATGATAAAGCGCTCTTTCGAGCAAGATTTTTTAAGACGATCAATGCGAGTCGCCATTGCTCTATACTTATTTCGGAACCACTCTGTAAATTTTGTAGAATCTATAAGGGAGAGAATTGACCGAATTGTTCCGAATGCTCCATACTTCATACAAATGACGTCATGATGACGTCATTTGTATAAAGTATGGAACATTCGGAACACCTCGCTTATAATCTCGGTCTCAAAGACGCTGTATCAAAAACATCTTAAGAAATCTTTAAAAATCTCGCTCTAAAGAACGCGCGTCAGGTAGTGCATATGAATAGTCGGATCAACATCGGTGTTTGTCTTTTACAGCTTCTTAAGAAGCATGTCTTGTGGTAATCTCTGCGTGTTTTGAAACCATTTGTCAATAATTTAATATTAGTTGATTTCATTAAAATCCGAGCGTTTTGATTGGCTAAAAAAGTTTTTTCATAACTCCATGAAAAAAATTGACACTGCCGGAACTTCTTTTCGAGTCAACAATATGGATAAATGGGTGTACCTGTGCAAATCGGCATATTGCGTTCGTTTTTAGTAGTGAACTGCAAGTTTTATCATTAAATCTTACTCTTAAATAGATTTCCTAGTTGAAAAAAAACTCAATTTCAAAAAACGTATTGCTTAAAACGCACTTGAGGGGATGGAAAATAACGTTACGACGACTGAATTCGCTGTAAACGACGTTGCAGTTACGCGCGCTTTTTATGGCGTCATTTAAAGTTTTCGTCGCGGAAAGGCACGTGCGTAAGATCTGAATACCTTGACAGCGGGCAGATATCGCACATCTATCCGCTTCTTTGAACATAGTCCGAACAATATCTCATTCTTTCTAGTCGCAAATATTACTATTTACGGTAATAAAATGTATTATTAAATTATAAGGAATGAATGCAATTTTATTTTTTTCATGCAGGTATGAAAAATAAAATCTAATCACACTTTTGTATGAACCGCTTCCATCAGGCCAAATATCAAACTAATACAAGTTCTAACAGTCTTCAACATTGAGTTTAAGTTTTGTCTTGATTAGTCAACAATTGTAGATTCTAGAGTGTAAACAAAGTCGAAAACAGTCAAAAATGGCAATTTTGTAAAATTCATGGGCACAAAACTCTCGTCTTTCTGGCCAGATCAGACTGAAAAATTAACTCAACTAATATCTTATGGTCCCCAACACTGTATCCAAGTTTTGTCTTGATTGGCCATTAATTGTCGATTCTAGAGTGTAAACAAGGTTGAAAACAGTCAAAAACGACAATTTTGTTAGATTTAACCCTTTCCCAAACAAGACCTGGTTTTGACGTCCCTTACAGAATTAGATTTGGAAAACATTGAGACAAAAGAAGAACCTGCTGATAACCAGCAGTTTCTCCTTTTGTCTCAATATTTTCTGTGCCATATTTTACACAAATCCTATCTTTATTAACAGCCATTTTGTCATTTGTTGCAGTTTTTGAAGTGGATCACCCCAAAATTTTGTCGTTTGGGAGAGGGTTAAGGGCAGATAACTAAGGACTTTCTGGTCTGATCAGACCAAAAATCAACTCATCCAAGATCTTATGGTCACCAACATTGTGCCCAACTTTTGTATTGATTGGTCAATATTTTGTAGATGCTAGAGTGTAAACAATGTCAAAAGTAGCTATTTTTTACATTCAAGGGCAGATAACTCCAGACTTTTTCAGTCCGATCTGACCCAAAATCGAACTCATGCAAGATCTTATAGTAACTTATATTGTGTCCAAGTTTTGTCTAGATTGATCAATTAATTGTATATGCTATAGTGTAACCAAAGTCGAAAAAAGTGAAAAAAATTCAATTTTGTCAAATTCAAGGGCAGATAACTCAGGACTTTCTAATCCGATCAAACCAAAAATCAAACTCATCTGAGATCTTACGGTCACCAACATTTTGTCCAACTTTTGTAATGATTGGTCAATATATGTAAATGCTAGAGTGTAAACAATGTCAAAAGTAGCTATTCTTTTACATTCAAGGGCAGATAACTCCAGACTTTACAGTTCGATCTGACCCAAAATCACACTCATCCAAGATCTTATGGTCACTAACATTTGTCCAAGTTTTGTCTTGATTGGTCAATAGTTGTAGATGCTATAGTGTTGACCAATAGTTGTAGATGCTATAGTGTAAACAAAGTCGAAAACAGAGAAAAACGGCAATTTTGTCAAATTCAAGGGCAGATAACTCAGGATTTTCTGATGTGACCAATCCAAAAATCAAACTCATCCGAGATCTTATGGTCACCAACATATTGAATAACTTTTGTATTGATTAGTCAATATTTGTAGATGCTAGAGTGTAAACAAGGTCAAAAGTAGCTATTTTTTTACATTCAAGGGCAGATAACTCCGGACTTTCTGGTCCTATCTGACCCAAAATCGAACTCATCCGAGAGCTAAAGGTCAAACATGTTTTGACAAAGTTTGGTCAAGATTGGCTTATATTTGTAGATGCTAAGTGTAAACACCAAATTGTTGACAGACGGACGGACGGACGGACATACAGACGGACTGACTGACGGACGACGGACAAATAGCGATCACAATAGCTCACCTGGAGCACTTCGTGCTCAGGTGAGCTAAAAACTTTAACTTGACCTATATCTCAGGCACTATTACAGAAACAGCCTTGATATTTCATACATAGATACATATCGACAAGGCCTTTCATTTGGGGCCATTACCCTTGACCTTGTTGACCTTGACCTTGGAATTTGACCTACTTTTAAAAAATTTGCTGTTTTTGTGACAAGCTCCCGTATAGGCGAGCTACGTTGTCCGCGGACAACTCTTGTTGACAAATTGTTGTATTAGATGTTCAGTTGTTTAACCCTTTTCCAAACAAGACCTGGTTTTGATGTCCCTATTAGAAGATACTAGGGAAAATATTGAGACAAAAGAAGAAAATCATGATAATCAGCATTTTCTCCTTTTGCCTCAACATTTTCTTAGTTATTTTGTAAACTAATCCTGATTATCAACACCCATTTTGTTGAGTGCAGCAGCTTTTTACATTGTGTTACCAAATTTTTTTTTTTTTTTTTTTTTTTTTTTTGGAAAGGGTTAATACCGCAGAAAAAGCATAGTGAGGTGTTTTAGAGACAGGAAGAGAGTGATAAGGCAGGTGTAATAAACAGAAACCGAGACATACAGATTTGCAGACAGAGAAAGAGTGTGCGTATATAGAAAAAGAAAAGAAAAAAGAGCTAAGCTTATGTGCTTGTAATGTATAAGTATCCTTTATTACATTCATAGCAGGGTAATTTCAAAAATAATGCATCCTTTTTTAAAAACTGATCCACCGTGCAGGTTAAAAGGTTTTTTAATGATTGTCTTACTCCAGAATATGTGTTCTGTTATTGCTAAAATGTGTACAAAATCTTAAGAGAATTTCTACTTTCGTTTTAATTTTATAGCATTTTGAGTGTCCAAAATTGTCCCAAGTGTAACGCTTTTAGCGTGACATTTGTATAAAAATTCAATTTTCAAGTGGCAATCTTTAAAAGTATGGGGTTTGAAAGACCCCATAACATACAATTATACAAAGTGTTGCAACAATACAACAGTTTTTCTATAGTCGTTTTATGGACAACATATAAATTGTCCATGAACCATGCCCAGAAAATGACACACCCTCAAAAAACATAAAGGCATAAAAATAAAATACTTTGGACAATCAAAGGTTATTATTTTGCTACTAGACATCTTTCTGTCTCAAAATAGGTATCCTTTGTTAGACAAATATCATTGGTGCAATATTAGTATGATTTTGTGTAATTACTTTCATATAATCAAGTCCTCCTGATGCCATGTCTATGCACACCCAAAAATGTCCCAAGTGTAACGTTTTGTGTTAGAAAGCCTGTATTTTTGTCATGTGATATTGAAACTTGTTCTGATTTCTTTTTTACAGGAGCGCATCGGCCCCATGAAAGATCAGTAGTAGCTAAATCTGAAAAGAATTGTTATTATGAACTTAATCAACCAAAATTCAATGTCCCAAGTGTAACGGTATTTTTGCGATTTAGAGGTATCAAGGAGAAATGCTTGAATATTTAAGTTGCACAGAAAGTTCGATCAAAATATTTCAAAATATGTAAGATTCTGTCTGAATTTTGTTCAGAAAACAATTATTGTTCAGAAATGATTGAATTATGTGTCAATTTAAATTATTGTCGGGCTCATACCAATTATCTAGCAGAGATACATATCATTGACTTCTTTGGATCTATTTGAGTTAGTTGAATATCATAAATCAACATATGCAGTTTAATTAATTTAATATCCTTTAAATCCATGTTAATTGTATTTAGAATATTTGTCCCAAGTGTAACGGTGTAGAACTGTGAAAAATTCAGCAAAATCTTACCCTTTGATAGTTTGGAAAGTTTTCTTTCATTTGTGTTTCTTCGAAACCAAGTAAAGTAATCACATATTGACTTTATAAGACTCTTTGGATTAAAAACAATGTATTTGATATGCCATGGGAAATATTTGAAGCAATGTATTTCACATATAAAATGTGGTGATTACGGTAATGAAACTGTGTGCACAGTCTTTGTGAGGAAAACAAGAATAACATCAATTCACAATGTTTTAATGTCACTTTTCACTAATACACCCATTTCGTAGCAGCAAAGTCTCTTTCAAAATAAATTCATATTGATAATTTTGTTTCAAGAAAAGTGTATTTTTTTTCTTTATCTTTGAAACTAAATCAAAAGCACTTTATAAAAGTGATATATATTACACCTTTAACATGTCAAATTTTGATACCCACTTATATCTCTGTAATACCAAATACAAAATGTTAAAAATCCTAAATGATTTCAACAAATAAGAGACTTCTTGGGGTTTTTAAACAAATTCCAGTGATTTATGAAGCTTATTTGGAAAACGGCACCCATCAGTATCCATACAGCTACTTTTATAATCGCATCCAGGTGTGTTCTTATCTATATTATCAAAAGCAAACATGAATTGTAACTAGAAAATTTATTTTCTGAGAGCTATTTCTGTCATTAGTTTGTCCCAAGTGTAACGGTTTTACTGAAATTTAATTTTTGATGAGTCCTCATTACATAGCAAGTAATTGTACCCAAGAAGTTTTTTTGTATGCTGGCTGCAAGTACCCTCCTAATGTAACAGATTAAATATTGGCTTTGTATATCATGTATGGAACATTTTATGTAAACTTTCTGAGGTAATTGATAAAATTTTTGACTAAAACATCACTAAAAGTTGCCAGAAAGTTGGTATATTCACATTAGGTAGCCATATTTTACATCAAATTTTACCTTATCATTCGTGTAACAATAATAAGTGACATAAGAGATGAAATTTATACATTCAATAGAATTAAAGGAGCGATATAAGGCATATGTACTTGTTTAAAAATTCTTCAATGTTTCAAATAAAACCGTGGAAATTAAAAAAAAATGTTCAGTATTTATATTTTCGTGTCTGATTTATAAAAAATTGACATATTGGGATGTGCTTTTAATGAATCATATTTCAATATCAACAACTTCATTTTGGACCCCCTATGTCACGTTTTGGATGCATTATTTTTGAAATTACCCAGCAGTGAAATCCCGTAATCCCGTGATTTCACCGTTCAATTAAATTTGAATAAGAACGTTTTTTTTATAAAAAAAAAAAATGAGGGATAAATTTTCGAAATATGTATGTAATAAAAAGATTAAGTTGCTGAAGAAATGTGATATGAAATAATTTCACTCGAATGGGATGAGATGCGATTAAAAATTCGTCCTTGCGGAATCGTTTTTTTTTTCAACCGCATTCCACCCCATTCGAGTGAAATAATATTCGTATCAGATTTCTTCATTTAGTTAATCTCTACTTAATCGCGGTGGAGATTGTGTATGATGGGATGGATAACGAATACGTACAAATTTGCCTCGCTTCAGGTAAGAAATTGTGCAATATCTTTCGTATTTCTGCGTCGATTTTCGGTTTGTTTATGTACCCTGCATTACTGAGCTCTTTCCTCAGATATATGACTTGTTTGTAGAATCTTTGTACTTTGTCCAAAAATTGATCCCAACCGACCAGAAAAACGACAAAAAATTCAGGCCCTTTTTCTAGTCGGTTGGGATCGGTTTTTTTTAGAAAAGTACAAGGAGTTTTCAGATAAGTAATACATTTGAGAAAAGGGCTTAGTAAGACGGAGTACATGCAACAAACCGCATGAAAATTGACGCAGAAATAAGAAAGTTATTGCACAAATTCTTACCTGAAGCGTGGTTAATTTGGTCGTAGTCGTTACCATTTCGCTTTCTGGTCGGTTGGGACAAAATTTCGGAAAAAGTACCAGGAGTTATCTATTATGTCATACATCCTAAGGGCGGATCCAGGAATTTTTTCCATGGTGGTCCAAGCCCGCGATTTGTTTCCAGGGGAGTCCAAGCTCAAATTATGGCTTAAAATGCAAAAAAATATGTAACGTTACACTAAATTCATAATTGAATTTTCGGCCAATGCTAGGGGGGTCCGGACGCCCCCCCCCCCCCTCGACCCCACTCTAGATCCGTCCATGCATACGATGAAAGAGCCCGGTAAGGCGGGGTACATGCAACAAACCTTTTGAAGATTGACGCACAAATAAGGAAGTTATTGCAAAATATCTTACCAGAATTGAGATTATTTTGTCCGTATTCGTTATCCACTCCATGATGCACAATCTCCAACGTGTTAATTCACCGAGATTTAATTCACTATTCATTCATTCGGGGTTTCTCCAATTTTAAATTAGATAGTAGGGGAGGTAAACACTGTGATTAAAATCAACAAGTAAACATCTTGGTTATCGTTCCTGTGTGTAAATTTATCTAATACACCCAAATACACTTCCAATTTGTTACTAAAAATAGTAACACTTTTTGATGCCAGATCGAGGCTCTGACCCAAATGAGAGTAAAGCATCCAACGTGCAATGGAAATAAACGGAGGAAAGAAGAAGTTTAATAGGAATCACACACCCTTTAGTGATGATTCCTCTGTGAATCTCGACGGGATATCATTGACTGACTTCCATTTATGGCCTTTATCGGCTTTTAAGTCATTTTTGACCCTCCGAAAAAGTAGTATCCTCGGATCTTTTGAGGACCTAGCCGCAAGGTTAAACTGTCATATTCACGTAAACCCCCCTTCCCCAACAAAAAAAAGTACGAAACATGCCATTTTCAGTGTGAAGATGATTATGTCAGTACCGAAAGATTTATGAAGAAAGATAATTCATTATGGTAGATCAATTTGATAATAAAAACATAGCTGTTAAAGCCCATTTCCCAAACGACAAATTATTTAGACTTTTCAAGTTTGACAGCGGCTTAACCCTTTCCTAAACGGCACATGATTCAATTTGGAAGCTCTTGTAGATAACAGAATGGGTATCACGAAAGTAGGTTTTTTTTAAGTGCAAGGGCGGATCTAGAATGGGGGGTGTCGGGATGTCCGCACTCCCCTCCCCCTCCCCTTTCCCCTGGAATCAGCCATAAATTGAATGTTGACTATTATTAAAGCGTCAATATAGGCCTAACGTTATATATAATTTAACACATTTAAGTCATCATTTGGGCGTGGAACCCACCCCCCCCCCCCTGGCAATTGGGCTTGGACTCCCATGAACAAGAGGGCCAAGATGGCCCTGCATCGCTCACCTGAGAGGACTTTGAGACAAACATCTTGAAATCTTCAAACTCCCATGACCCACTTTTTACATGACCTACATATCATTAAGATAAACATTCTGAACAATTTTCACTGAGTAAATATTTAGGTTCTTAGAGCAAAAACAAGATTTGACCTTTTGACCTAGTTTTAAACCTAACATAAGCCACTTTCTACATGAACCATTTATCATCAAGATAAGCAATTTTCACAATGATGAATAAATACTTTGATATTTTAGAGTAAAAAACAAAATTTGACCTATATTTCGCCCACTTTATACATGCCCCAGATATTGCCAAAAAATAAACATTCTGAATTTTTACAATGATTGAGTAAATATTTCGGTTCGTAGAGGAAAAACAAGATTTGACCTTGTGACCTAGTTTCAGACCTCGCATGACCCACTTTTCACATCACCAAGATATCATCGAGATGAACATTCTGAACAATTTTCACAATGATAAAGTAAATATTTTGGTTCTTAGAGCAAAAACAAGATTTGACCTAGTGACCCAGTTTCAGACCTCTCATGACCCACTTTTCACATCACCATGATATCATCGAGATAAACATTCTGAACAATTTTCACAATGATAAAGTAAATATTTTGGTTCTTAGAGCAAAAACAAGATTTGACCTAGTGACCCAGTTTCAGACCTCTCATGACCCACTTTTCACATCACCATGATATCATCGAGATAAACATTCTGAACAATTTTCACAATGATAAAGTAAATATTTTGGTTCTTAGAGCAAAAACAAAATTTGACCTAGTGACCTAGTTTTTAACCTCAAATGACCTGTTATTCATATCACCAAGATATCGCCAAGATAAACATTCTGAATTTTCAGAATGATTGAGTAAATATATTGGTTCTAAGAGGAAAACAATAATTGACCTAGTGACCTAGTTTCTGACCTCACATGACCCACTTTTAAAATGACCCAAATTTCGTCAAGATAAACATTCTGAACAATTTTCACAATGTTTGAGTATATGTTTCCGTTCTTAAAGAAAAAACAAGATTTGACCCAATGACCTAGTTTTTGACCTTACATGACCCACACTTTCAACATTACCTAGATATCAAGATAAGTATTTAGGATAGTTTTGACAAAGTTTTATGGCAATATTGGCATCTCTAGAGCAGAAGGAAGGATTCTGTAATATTTGACCTTGTGACCTAGTTTTTGACCTTGCATGACCCATCTTTGACCATGACCAAGATATCATCAAGATAAACATTTAGGACAATTTTGACAAAGTTTAGACAACAATTGGCACTTCCAGAGGAGAAGGGAGGATTTGACAAGATTTGGCCTCGTGACCTAGTTTACGACCTGGCATGAACTACTTCTTGACATTACCTAGATATCATCAAGATAAACATCCAGGACAATTTTGAGAAAGTTTGGGCCCAAACTGGCATGTCCGGGCCAAAATGAAGGATTTTAAAAGATTTGACCTTGTGACCTAGACTTTGACCTTGTATGACCCACTTTTCATCATTTGATAGATATAATCGAGATAAACATTGAGGACAATTTCGACAAAGTTTGGGCAAAAATTGGCACTTCCAGAGCAAAATAAAGGATTTTGTAAGATTTGACCTCTTGACCTACTTAATGACCTAGCATGACCCACTT
This sequence comes from Fragum sueziense, assembly GCA_963680895.1. Classification (NCBI taxonomy): domain Eukaryota; kingdom Metazoa; phylum Mollusca; class Bivalvia; order Cardiida; family Cardiidae; genus Fragum; species Fragum sueziense. The sequence continues at coordinate 26,101,478 of OY804593.1, forward strand.
CTTGACTTAACCTTGATATCATCAAAATAAACATTCATGACAAATTCTACAAAGTTTGGACCAAAATTGGCACTTCCAGTGTAAAAAGATGGATTTTACAATATTTGACCTAGTGACCTTGTTATTGACCTGGCTTGACCTATTTTTTATCATGACCTAAATATCATCAAGACGAATATTCTGATCAATTTTCACAACGATTGAGCATTAAATGTGGCCCCTAGAGCAGAAAGAAGATTTGACCTAGTGACCTACTTTTTGACCCCATTATGGCCCCGATTCAAATTCTTTGAAGTCTTTTGAAAAAGCATGACCCATAGATCATATGTGTGAAATATAATTGAATTCTACCAAGTACTTTAGGAGGAGAAGATTTTTTTGTGAAAAGTTGACGGATGGACAGATGGACAGTTAGACAGACAGACGCCGGACAACAGACCGATCACAATACCTCACCTCGAGCACTTTGTGCTCAGGTGAGCTAAAATATAGTAATATAGTAACGAAAACCTTGAGGCAAAAGGAGAAAATGCTGATTAAAAGTATTTCATTATTTTGCCCCTTGAAATGATTTTTGAAACAATCTAACATTACAAAATTCACAAATTTAAAGCCATCTTTTGGGCTAGACCTCTCCCCACCCCTTGAAAAAAATCCTGTATCCGCCCTTGACAGTCAAAACATTAACATTTCTTGTTTGGTAAAAGTTTAAAACATTTTTCTTTTCATTTCTTTTTTAATTTAACGCCTCTCAACAATATTTCAGCAATAAGTTAATTTATAATTGTCCACGCTCCGCGGCTGGGAATCCATCCCGTGACCTGTCCATTATTGGCTCTAATCTAGAGCACAAACACATGCAAAATATTACCGCTCACACTTTGGCAGTACTAATGAGCTAACTTACACCTGCAAAATTCTTTTTATATGGTTTTCAAAAGCAGTAGCTCATCCTGAACTTGCATGGTGGTAATGGGCGATGGAGACAGGGTACGAATGATTACAAGCCAAAAAATCTCTTTTTTTTTCAATCAAAGTTGCAAAAATATTCCTGTAACTGAAAACTCTAATAATTAACGCAAATGACTGTATAAAATATTCTTAATACTTAGGCAGAATAAATGAAAAATACTCGCGCGAAAATAACGACTCGCACAATGAATTATATAGTAAAAAGACCACGTGACCTTTTGTTTGCTCTCTTCATGCGCAGGTCACGGTTAAAAATTTGGAACTGTATCAGGGTGTATCTATAAGTTTTTAAGGAGGAATGCTCCAGTTTTTCGGATCACTCGGTCATTACTGAAGTAAATTAAATGTTTCGTACCAATATGTTTCGCTACCACACTTTCAATAATATAACACATCATTAAAATTTACTATTTTCGAATGTAAAAATGTATTTATTATGCGAAACTGATTTCCTCAGGATGGAAATCGATTATTTTAGAGCAAGACAGTCGTAAGTGTGTATGCAGTTACCACTGTTTTGCGTCATTTAATTCATGTGTAGCTGATAAAAATTGCTGTAATTCACTAATAAGTGCACTGACCTATACATTTTCTTTTTGAATTATTACCAGGACATGTTGCTTAATACAATGAGGGAGTTTTATCAAATACTATTATGTAGAACTTGAAATATTTCCAAAAATATGCAAATTTTGACATAAAACACCCAGCTTCGTTGATCTAAGCGAACACGTGAGCATGCTGTTTTATACATTTACACGTTTATAATAACACATATTTTGGCTTTTCTGATCTTATTAAATATAAGACGTTACCTTAAATCCGTTTTCGGGACTAAACGATTAATATAAAGCATTTTATTAGTATTTTTGTGACCTTGGACAGGTGCAAGAAATTGTGCATTTTTTCGATGTAGGGGTATGTGCTACGAATGCCTATAAAATTCAAACAAGATCGCTGATCATCCATTTTTATTTCATTTTTCAATTGGTAATAACATGTAATTTCAACATACAAAATATAAATAAATTCTATTATTGGGAAAAAAATTGGAAACTGGAGCATTCCTCCTTAACCTGTTAACAAACGACTGTTTCTCGATTTGCAAGTTTTGAAATATCCATAGATCATGCCAAGGTCCTTATTTGAGAATAATGTTTACCTTTTCCGAAAGGACTGAAATTTAGGGTGGTCGGATTCAAACATTTTTGTAGGCAATAAAATGGATGTTGCTTTAAAGATGGAATTTGCGTACAACATAATGCCAGGACAATATTGACTATGTCAGTTTTTTTGGTCTCAAATGATGATGATTAAACGATGTTGCAGATGGCAAATTAAAGTGAATCATTTTTTTTTATTATTTATTTTTTTTTTTTTATTTATTTATTTTATTATTTATTTTTTTTTTTTTTTTTTTTTTTTTTTTTGGGGGGGGGGGGGGGGGGGGTTCAGGGTAAACACTTCTGGGAATGTTCTTCATTTTCCTCAATGTAATCCTACCAGGGACTTAATTTTCATCGTCGAAGTCTTTTACTTTAAAAACACATGACTATGACATAATTAGTCTCAGTAACATTTGGAGTAAGGTCACCCAGGCAAGTACTTCCTAGGTCGTAGGGGGCTAAAATTGTTCTTTGAAAAAAATTGGCCCCTTTTCTGGTGATGCCTTGCTCTCTGCATGAATGATTTTGAGCTAATATTTCCATTGAATGCTTTTTGTTGACATGTTTTCTCATTTTTGAGCTAGAATCCATGTTTCTTTTCAGGACTATTTGATGTCTCTGGGTGGATGAGTACATGTGGCCACCATTTCCGGTGTCTCAATTTTAGCACTGAAAAATACACGGTACGTATGTTTAACTGAATTTTTTGAAAAATCCACTCCATGATAGTGGGTTCATTTCTGAGAATTCTACAGGTCAAGGGTGGATCTACACCAGTTTAGGCGCAGTTTGACTCTAACTGAGTTGTGGATTGTGTAATAATGTGTTGAAAAATGGGATTTTATATAGAGTTATATAGGAGCTGTTCTAGGTGTACTGCAACCTATATGTTAGGAAGCGTTATATTTTTTGACATTTGATAGCTCTCCTGCGTTTGAAGGTAGCGACTCCAAATTTGGACCACAGCTAGCCTATGATGAACAAAACTTGATTTTGGTTGAATTTGTCATGTAAAGAATGAATTTAAATTTTTAAAAGGCATTGAAACTTAAATTAAATTGAAACTGTCAAAATTCTCACATTTCTGTCTGTGATTGATTGCAGTCAGCTTTTCTTTGCATCTAGATAGTCTCTTTTGCTCTAAATTTGGATGCCTTGTTGTCTGGAAGGTATTTAAGATCATTTCTAGGAGTGTTTGGGTGAAATTGAAATTTTAATTAATTATTTAAAAAAGATTTAAAAAAATTATTTTTTTAAAAGATTGTTTAAAATGGCTTAAAATTGATATCTATTTTCATTATTTCAGGAAACTTAACCATGGTAGACCAAGACTGAAGGCGCAATCTGCTTACAACCGCACCAAAGCGATCAAGAACTGTGTACAGTGCTTCATCGAGGTTTTCGGACTCCGAAAGCCCTTTCGGTACAGTTTCGGATTCCGAAAAGCAACAAAACTTGTAAGTTATTTAGTTATCCCCCCCCCCCCACCCTCATGATGTGGTTCTATTTAGTAGCACTATGAGTTTGTCTCTGCAGAATAAGCAGTATTTGGCACCATTTTGGAGTTATAATTGCTTCTGGCTTGTAAAAGATAGGAACACATGGTTAGCTGAACCAGCTGTCACATTATTTTGATGCCACAGACTAAAATTCCTGAAAAATGATCTTGAATAGCTTATTATTAAAAGATTAAAAGTCACAAATGTAGGGATTTAGACTGAGTTTGAAGAAGAAAAGGGCAATGGGCCCATTGCCTAGTACACAGCTTCATTTTTCTTACTAACCAGGACCAGCAATGTGTATATTTCGGTAGTTACATCTGAATATGCATAATTTGTCCAAGATTTTGACTTTGAAAGCTTGTAGGGACTCCAAATGACTTAAAATTAGAATTGGAAGAATACACTTGCAATAGACCTCTTCACTGGTACTATCCTTTCAAAACTTTGGGATACTCTTCGACTCAAAATATCGCCTTGAATTGGTCGAAGCGGTGGTGCGGACCGGGAATTCAGTCGCGATACCATATTTTTTTGATGCTTGCAACTTTTGTATCGACTGTCAGAATAATGTAATATATGCACATTTCTATTGCAATAGGGCTAAATTGAACAAAAAATAACACTTTTGATACATTTGGGAAAAATGTCTTTTCATTTAGGAGTAAGGTCACCCAGGCAAGTACTTCCTAGGTCGTAGGGGGCTAAAATAGTTCTTTGAAAAAAATTGGCCCCTTTTCTGGTGATGCCTTGCTCTCTGCATGAATGATTTTGAGCTAATATTTCCATTGAATGCTTTTTGTTGACATGTTTTCTCATTTTTGAGCTAGAATCCATGTTTCTTTTCAGGACTATTTGACGTCTCTGGGTGGATGAGTACATGTGGCCACCATTTCCGGTGTCTCAATTTTAGCACTGAAAAAAACACGGTACGTATGTTTAACTGAATTTTTTGAAAAATCCACTCCATGATAGTGGGTTCATTTCTGAGAATTCTACAGGTCAAGGGTGGATCTACACCAGTTTAGGCGCAGTTTGACTCTAACTGAGTTGTGGATTGTGTAATAATGTGTTGAAAAATGGGATTTTATATAGAGTTATATAGGAGCTGTTCTAGGTGTACTGCAACCATTTATTTTTCAAGTATCCATAATTGTTGTTGTTGTTGTTGTTGTTGTTACAACCCATCATTAACTTCAAAACACTTCGTGCATCTTCGGGTGTCATCCGTATCCCTTTTCAATTTCCGTTGCAACGGAAGACGCCTGGAAGCTGACTAAGATGTTTAGTATCTAATAATGGGTTGTAATTCTAGAAGGAATCATGCTAGACATTTCAGATATCAAAATAAGATGCGACGGTCAGAATTTCAAATGTGAGGTGGCGTGCATCGCATAATCGGAGGCCAAGAAAAATATCGGTTTTTAGTAAAAAAAAAAAATGACGAATTTGTTCACAATTTTCACAGGAGAGACACGATCTGCTCATTCAGGTTGACAAATTCTTTTTTTTTTTTTTTTTTTTTTTTTTTTTTTTTTTTTTTTTCGTTTGTTATGTTAATGTTAATGTTACCTGTTTGTATATTTTACAAACTAGCATGGACCGCTTTAAATGCTTTCTCTCTAGTGATCGTCAAAACGAATCATTGTTTGTAAAGCAGTTAACCTATAATTCATTGAGCTTCGGGGAGGTAGGCACAAGTTTTTGAGCATCATTTATTATATATGTAATGGCTTTTTATCTTCTAGATCTAAATTTATGAACTTAATTTCACTTGATATGCAAACATTTCACTTGATACGCAAACAAATTTATAAAATGTCCCCAAATCCCTGTCATCTGCGTTAAGTGTAAATGTCGTTTTCGACAGAATTTGACCCAAATGTGGGTTATTTCGTCTATTTCTGATGACATAAATACCGCGCGTTTTTTTTTTTTTTTTTTGTGTGTGTGTGTGTGTGTGTTCTACGCCATACAGACAAGGTAAAATATGGCTGTTTTGTTGGTTGAATGGTAACAAGATTGGTATAGTCCGTGAATATTGACCTGAAGCAGTTGAATATACAATGAGTAATTGTAATGCGAAATAATCACTCTCCAACATATGTTGATGCGAGAAGCATGTGCGGAATACAAAGTCATAATGCTTATGGAAACTATCAACTCTGCTCGACATGAAGGATTGCTAGCGCATATCGATTATTCCGTTTCAAAATTACTCATTCCATATTCATCGGGTTCAGGTCAACATTTACAGACTATACCAAACTTGTGACAATTCAACCAACAAAATAGCCGTATTTTACCTCGTCCGTATTTGTTTGTCGAATGTAAATTGAAAATAACAGTCTGTTGCTGTAAAAAGCTTAGGAAAATCGCTCTTCTTCACAGTTCTATGCGAGACATTTTCCCACCCGTTTCAAGACATATCAAACAAATGTATGGATACATTCGATTGGAAGTGATGAAATCCCGTCGCGTTGTATGAAAACGCTTAAGCACGGTACCAAGAAAACCAGACCTATATGGCGACGACAGTTACAGAGTACTGACCGCCATATCGATCCCAACGTTACAAATCTGAAACGCAACTGACGTTAATAATGCGATAAATTATCGTGTTATTACATGAGTTACACTTTAGTATACAAGAATATGACCGATCGACAAACGTTCCGGTTACTCTGGCACGTCAATCTAGATGTCTTTTCGTCAAACGCTAGATGTCAAAATGTCTTGCGACTTGTTTTTGCTTTCCCCGTATTTAAAACTGACAAAAAGTATGAGCTCTCATTTCAGAATTCAGTCTTGATATTCTTGAATACAGAGGTTCGGTTACAAAACATATCAATTTGATATTATCTTTCGTCTGGTTAAATTGGTTAAAATTAGCCCAATGGTTATAGGAGAAGATCAAAATCCTTGTAGAATTATCTAAGATTTCTCTTCCACGCCACCATTTTTTGACGAATCAAAACATTTTCCAACACGTTCAGAGAAGGTTCGTGCAAGGAATCGCTCTCTTTCACAGAGGATCTTTCATTTCGCCTCTGTCATGGGTTTCTTTTTCTAATGTATAAAACAAGAAATGAAACAGTTACACAGTAATTAAAAGACGTTATACTTCGGTAGACCACGATTCGACGTAAGCAGAAGTTCGATTCATCCGATGTCGAAAATGCTAACCAGAGGACCGGACGGATGGACGGACACGGAAAAGTGTTCTATTCCAATAGCCAACTCTTGATTATTTCTGGCTAAGGTTAGCTTATATTCCCATAAGGAACCTGTTTCTGTGGTGCGTCAAAGATAATCCACAAATTTATCCGCTCTATATATAGGCTTATTCAGTCTCTACTCTGACACTCGAAGGCACAAAATCGAAAGATGATGTTCTTAGTTTCTTTATACCTGTGTTCGTGCTTTATGATAGCATTTGCGAGACTAAAGGAGCCGCAATGTTCTCAGTACGACTTTGCCGAGAGGACATTAGAAAAGGTTGTAAGATTTGAGCATAGCAATCAACTTAATAATCAACGTCTACAAGCATTGGAAGAAAGCATCGTGAAGAAAATGGATAGAATGAATGATCTCCTTGAAAATAAAGTATTGGAAATTGACGAAAATTTGAAATCCATGGCAGCATTCCGTAAAGAAATGACAGATGCTCTGACAATACAGCAAACCGAGACGGAAACATTGCTGGAAAACCAAAAAACTGAACTGAGACAAATAGCAGGTAAGATGTTGTTTACATGATAATGATGTTAATCTTCTGAATCTACTATTCCACATGACAATACTCACGAAACAGTACTAAAACTGAACGAGTCAGTTGAAATAGAAAGGAAGGAGAAGGCATTTAAAAATGAAATATTAATTCGATTTGAAGAAAAATATATTCCCCGTAAACGGCCCAATACTTTTGCTTGAACATGTCAGAATTTCCGTAAGACATATTAGCTCTATGTTCTTTCAGATTAAATTAAAAGTACAATTTATAAGAAAATATCTATGGGATGTCATTGAACTCTTTATCAGGTCGCGTCCTGTCTTCCGAAAAATAGGCTTACTGCAGAACCTATGTGTTAATGATATTGATGATGATAATAATTGTATTAACAGTATCATACATAATGTGATAATACCTTTTATGATATTGAATGATTATGATGTGCTATATGACCCATCATTAGCACAAAAGAGCCAGAGACAAAATTTGGAAAGTGATTCTTAAACTGTGTTACATTTCCATTCCAAATACAAACCTAAGCATTTTGAACGGCTTAGAATTTTTAATTAATGCATACTTCTGGAAATATTTGACAAAAATGTTCAAAATTACCTCCCTTGCATATGAGTATATGAAATAGATCTATAGTAAGATAATATTTGTAGATTATTTTCTTCTTGAAGCATTATCTTGAAATCCGCCACGACGAATCATTTTATGTGAAGTTTATTTACAAGTGTGTGTAATTTGACACATTTCTTATGGCTAGACAGTGGGGGTTTTAATGATGGGTCATATACCTTAACGATAAGAAAATGATGAATAGAGACCAATCAATAAAGGGACGAAATAGATCTACAAATTCACGTGAATAAGTAGGCATATGTCAATTTGAAACCTCCATGTATTCAGTCTAACCCATTTTACTATATCTAATACTTATATACTCAGTTCCAAAAGAAAGTGTGCACTTCAGCGTTTTACCTTTACCTTAATTTTCACAAAGTTAATGGCAATTTAGGGAGTAAAAGTGATATCATACTTCAGATTAGACCTTGAAGAAAATTGGCATCAAAACAGATGTCGATAGAATTGCTCATATTGCATAAACAGAGTCAGGTCATTATGGTGTTGATGGTGTTAAGATTTGCACTCCTTACAGCTTTTCCTGTGGATAGAGTTACAAGCTTATGAATGCCGATGTAGGGTTTGGCCAGGCCTTCCAAGCCATTTCCACGTTCAAGCTTGAACTTTCTTGTAGACGTTACGTGTACGTCAACGTTAGTAATCGCTACGTTAGTAGTTGAGTGAATTGCCGCCAAACGGTGCAATAACGTTCTAAAGCGAATTTGTTTGCCTTTTAGATGCCATACAAATGACCAAGTGCTATTAGAACATAAATACCGTACAAATTCAAATTTTCGGAAAGTTTTTTTTATTTCACCAGGTTCGGTCTTGCTCACCAACGTTAATTGAAATTCATTTCAAGCTAATGCACTATGTACAAATGTAATGAACATGTGATTTTATGCTACGATATGCCAAAAGAAGTGCAACGAGTGTAATTTCTGATCGATAACTCATCCAGCACGTGAGGCATACGTAAAACACTAAAAATGCAAAATCGCAATCAAGCCGAAAATTCGTGCGTGCTATGTGATTTTTTCATCAATATATCGTTTGTCGATATTCTTGAGATGTGTCGTACAAAATTTCCTTGTAGCAGACCGTATACTTTTCGAGATATTTAAAATTTAAAAGTGCACACTTTCTTTTGGAACTGAGTATACATTTTAAAGAAGACATCGGTGAATCCATTTTTGGAAAAGAACATAGATCTAGATCAACTTAATTTAATGAATTTTTATACATGTAGAATCTACTTTGTTATGATCTTTCATTGTAGACACCCACCATGTTATCATATGTGAGGTTTCTGAATAAAATCTTGTATCTTGCATCTTGTATCTAAAAATGTATAGAGCCTAGATCTAATCACGACAAATATGATGAGATGTTTGGTAAATTAGCACTAGATCTACATTTATTTTCGTTTCAGACAAGCTTCAAACCCCAACAATATTATTCAAGGCTAAAGACGCAACAGTGTCGTCATTATCAAACGGTGACGTCATCGTCTTCCCAAATGACGTCATTAGCATCGGAGGTGGCTACAACAATAAGACGGGTGTTTTCACCGCCCCAGTTAAGGGAGTCTACATGTTTACAGCCCAGTTTTGTATCCATGTTGACAAAGTTTTAAACGTCAACATTGTAGCTGCAGACAAGGTGATTTCGGCGAGTTATTTCATACAAGATCGTTACGATGCCGTATGTTATACGTCAGATGGCGTCATCACGTTAGAACAGGGCAACGCCGTTATCGTAAAAGTTACAAGTAAATCTTCTGGTACGATTATCTTCACAGACAACTCTCATAATGATCACTGGACCTCTTTCTCTGGAGTTCTTCTCCATGGATAAACAGTTGACCAATCGCCGAGCTGTCGATCAAAATATCAATAGACCAATCAACGGAACTCATTCAGTCACGTGTTTCTCGAATACGTCACAGAAATCAGTCTCTATGTTTGTTTAATGACTTCGAAGGCTTCCTGTGTCCAAGATTGCTGAACGATTTTTTTAACCCTTAAAACCCTTAAATTTTCCCAAACAAGACCTGGCTTTGACATCCATAAGAAATATATTTGGTAAAACGTTGAGGCAAAAGAAGAAAATGCTGAAAACCAGCATTTTCTCCTTTTGACTCATATTGTATGTGAACAATATAATTATAAGCTACACAAATAATAAAAAACATGTTCATTATAATCTTTTATTGTTTATTATTGTTGAAAATGAAGTCTTTAAACTACAAATTTGAAACGTCATTGGGATCGTTTGCTGCTTGGGACAGAGTTAGATCTACTTTAGAAAAAAAAACAAAATGTGACATTGTCGTAAATGATAGTAAAACTATTGATTTTGCATCCATCTCAATTGATCATTAAAATTGTGGAAATTGTATCTTCTCTTTCTGTGGTTTGGTCTACTGAATTGAATCTAGAAACAAACTCCAAAGAGTGTTTAAACAAAGGGCAATAATATAGGGTTAATTCACGTTTTTGATGTCGTTAACATTCACAGAAGCCCTAGAAATACGTTAATACCTAAGTGCGAAGCAAGAGGGTCGTTTTCGTATTTTGTGGGCCTCTGCGAATGTTAACCACCAAAAAATACGTGAATTGACGATATTATTGCATAGAAGGCATAAAATTCTAATGATTACTTACCCCAAACCCCTTGATATGTGCAAAAACGGAACCGAGGTGAGATAAAAAAAATGTCCGCCATTGTTTTTTTTTTCTGATAAATCTTCCGAGAATTTTTTATGCGTGACGTCGGAAAAACAACATTACGTCATAATTTGGCGCCAAATGCGAACGTCGCTTTAAGAATTTTGCGGGGAAAGAGACCATTATTTTTTTGAAGGGTCAAATCGAAAATATTTGAGTGCAAAGCCGGTCCGATATCGCACGTGAATATCCCGAATAACGACCGGTTTTTCAAGATATCAGCCCGGTTTCTTCTCGTTATTCAATGCAGATAACGGCCCGACAACACACATTTTATGCAATAATCCTGATTAAGGGGAGATCCCTGCGATGGAGATTGGAGACATTAATAAGTGTTAACTATGATGACCAATCAGGCAACTGGTCAAAAAGATTGTGATGAATACATTATATGTGATCGATTACTTTAATATAGGATTAATTCACGTTTTGAGGTCGTTAATATTCTCAGAGGCCCCAATTGTCATCGCCTGAGAGCGAAGCTTTTATAGCATAAAATATGAAGAATTTGCAAAGAAATGTAATAAAATAAGATGAAAAACTAAAAAACTTTTTGAAAATTTGGCCACCGACAGATACCGCTTTTTCCCGGCATTCGACTTGACATATTGCCTATTGCGTGTATACGATATCCATTACACTGGCCGTTAGCTTTTCATTGTGTAGCTATGTAGTCAAGTTTTATCGCATTTTTACGGACATAATCTTCATTTTAGTTGTCGGAATTGTAACAATTCGACTAAGTTTCTTTTGGAAACATACTCTGGATATATGGGTAGTTCCAAAAAAAATGCAGCAAAAGCGTGACATTGGGGGTTGAAATTCAAACCCATTTTATCAAAGTTTTCTCTGCTGTATTTGATCCAGGAAATATTGAATTTTGAGAAACTAGTAATGGTTTTAGGGTAGAAAATGTGCAAGATACTAAAATTTTTAGATTTTAAGCAATTTTGAAATCAATTTTGCACTGATATTAGATTATTTTAACTCAATATCTGAAGTCACATATCAAGAAGAATATGAAAATTTTCCCCTGCTATTAATGAGGGATATATGAATACATGTTTTCAAACAAATCTTTCAAAGATAACATGCTTATTTACGTTTTTAAAGTTTTTTTCCTGAATATTTGGCCCAATTTTTTACATGCATACTTACAAAAGTTTTTCTGTACGAGAAAATACACATTTAACAGCAAAAACAAGTAAGTTTTATTAGACTTATGACTTTTCTCAGATCATATGCTAAATTACAAAGGAATTGGACAAGGGTGACTGAAGTTACTATGTGGCCAAAGTTTTCACAGAATGTGTTTCACTTGTGACAATTTCAGTGAAGTCAATCTAAAATTCCTTTACATTGAATATTATCAAGACAAAACTTAAACAAAATGTTTGTGACTTTAAGATCTTAAATGAGTTTGACTTTTGACCTGTTTTGAATTGCATATCCTGAGTTATTTGCCCTTGAGTTTGACAAAATTGTTGTGTTTGACTTTTTTCACTATAGCACCCTTAAATATTGAGAAATCAAGACTAAACTAAGATAGGCTTGGAATATTTGGTCGTATTGAGCTTTCTGATCAGCTTATTTTTGAGCCTGACTGAACTTTCACTTTCAGCCTGATAAATGTAACACTTCCTGAGTTATGGGCCCTTGAGTTGACATTATGACAGAATTGACGTTTTTTTCACTGCTGCAATAACAAATATCGGCAAATCAATTTCTCTTTGCTGTAATTTAGCAACCATAGATATTGATCATTCAAGATGTGCTTGACTATGAGAGATCTGGTGGACTTTGACAATTCTGGCTTGATCAAAGCTGAAAAGCATGAAATTTGAACCATTGGCTTACACAAAACTTATGTTTTCGACTTTATTTCACCATAGACCTTGAGCCACCAATAACCCCTGCTCCCCCCCCAGAGGGAATTTTGAAGGGTATGATTTTCTGAAAGCTTATAACAAATGCTACAAGATGAGCGTTGTTTGCACTCTGGCCGTTGGGGCCTTTGGCTGTAACCCTTATCTAAAACCCTTAACCCTTTCAAAATTTTCATTTAGATATACAGACAATTATTTGGTCATATCTTGATTGAATTTTAATCTACATATGTCAAAATGGTATCAAATGAAAGCTTATGACTTGCTCTTCAATTTGTAGTTATTTTATGCAAATTAGCTCATTTGCATATTCATGAATATTAATGATTTTCCTTAAAATTGCTAATTTTTTATGAAAATTTGGTTAATACTTTCCAAATGAAGGCGTTTCTGTCCAGGGGGAATTTTGTTAACATGGTTTATCTTAAAGTACATTTTATTAGAAACATTTTGAGCCTTGTTTGCAGTCTGGAAGTTGGGGCTTTTCGCCGTAACCCTTATCCAAACCCTTAACCCTACCAAATTGTTCATTTGAATTTTGAAAATGAATTTGGTCATATCTTGATTGAATATTGACACACAGATGTCAGAATGGTATCAAATGAAAGCTTATGACTTGCTCTTTCATTTTCAGTTATGTTATGCAAATTAGCTCATTTGCATATTCATGAATATTAATGATTTTTCCTAAAATTGCGATTTTCGACAAAAATGTGGTAAATACTTTCCAAAACAGAGCATTTTTTTGCAGGGGAATTACGTAAACATAGTAAAAAAAAAATAAAAAAAAAATTATATAAGAAACATTTTGAGCGATGTTTGCACTTTGACCATTTGGGCTTTTGGCCAAATCCCTTATCTAAACCCTTAACCCTATAAAATTGTTCATTCATTTCAAAATGTTTTTGGTCATATCTTGGTTGAATATTGACCTACAGATGTTAGAATGGTATCAAATGAAAGCTTATGACTTGCTTAATAATGTGCTGTAAACTTTATGCAAATTAGCTCATTTGCATATTTATGAATATTAATGACATTACTTAAAACTGTGACCTTTTTTCCGAATATTTGGTAAACACTTTCAAAAACATTGTGTTTCTTCTCAGGGGGAATCATGTAAACATGGTTTAGATTAAAGAACAGTTTATAAGAAACATTTTGAGCAATGTTTGCACTCTGGCGATTGGGGCTTTTGGCGGTGACCCTTATCTAAACCCTTAACCCCATCAAATTGTTCATTCAAATTTTCAAAACGTTTTTGGTCATATCTTGATTAAGTATTGACCTACTGATATCAGAATGGTATCAAATTAAAGCTTATGACTGGCTCTTCCATGTGCTATTATTTTTCATGCATATTAGTTCAGTTGCATTGCCATATATATTAATGATTTTCCTTGAAATTGTGATTTTTCAGCAAAAATGTGTTAAATACTATCAAAAACAATGTGTTTCTGTTCAAAGGCATTATGCAAACATAATTTATCTTAAAGAACATTACATGAATAACACTTTAAGCAATGTTCACACTGTGGCATTTGGGTCTTTTACCCAAACCCCTTATCTAAACCCTCAACCCTATCAAACTGTTTATACAAATTTTCAACGCGTTTTTGGTCATATCTTGATTAAATATTGATCTACAAACGTCAAAATGGTATCAAGTGAAAGCTAGTGAATTGCTTGTATATTTGCAATTACTTCATGTCGATTTGCTCATTTACATATTCATAAATACTATTGATTCTTAAATGTTTGGGACTAAAACACATTTATTGTGGAAAATCCATAAAATGTATTCCATTTGACAGTGCTATATGTTATATAGTAATCTTGTTATGTTATGTATATAGTGACCCTGTTATGTTTAGTAATTGATCTATGTAGGTTTCCATCATGATAAACTTGCCCAACATCCACAGTTTGAGTAATTCCAAGATTGCCACCAAGTGCGATGTGAATCATTTTTGGTCAAATTGTTCTAGAACAGTGCAATAAGTAAGTGTCTTAATATGGAATTTCACATGCTGATCTAAACCTGGTAGCATTTAAATATCAGGAAAATATTGAACTGAAGATATATATGGCCATCGAATGCCATCCTGGAAAACATATGCCATATTGAAAGAGATTGTAACTATGTGTATCGCAAGGGAACTATTTTCAATTTATCGTGAGGTGGTACTATGCTGAAAGCACATTATAAGAAATATGTGTAGATAAGGAAGAATATGAATATACATTCAGCATGGGCTGTCGGTAGTATGGATCAGTTCACATCTGTTCTGATCTGATACAGACAAATAAATGCATCATAATAAATGCAATAATCTTTTGATCACAACCAGTAATTGTCTGTACTCTAGCTACATACATCGCGTACATCTCTTGATTTTATGCATCTGATACATAGGCTTTACATATGGCACCCCAAGATTAATTTATCTGAATTGAAAATGCCTTAATAGAGCATAAAGGAATGGTAACACCAGTGTCCCTGATCTGTCGGCTACATATAAAATACACTTAAGGCCAACAAATTGACTTGTCTATGAGGAAAACATAAGGAAGGGCTCTCCAGATGGAGAAAAACCATGCTGTTTTCTCCATGTGAATTGCAAAAGTAAGGCCTTGATAATTGCTTAACAATGTTATTTTGCTATATGTATGCAATTTGTCTACATTCCAGGATCTCTGTTCAGCCATAAAACTTAAAAAAATAATTGGAATGATTAATTTTATATGAGTATTAGAATAAAGTCCCCCATTTTGTATCATTCTATGGCATATGATAAAATGTTTATGTTTAAAGTCCTATTTTGCGTCAATTTTGGATTCATGTAGCAGTTTTACAAAGGATAACATTCTGTCAACTAAACTAGATATAAGCAAGAACACCAATACAATAAAAGAAATCAATTTAACTTATTTGCACTTAAAATAATAAAGATTAAAAAGATCAAATGGAAACTAAATACGTACATTGAAAATAAGATTTATAGGAACAAAATATAATGGGCTGTACACTTTAAAATTACTGTTACTTCCAAACAAAACATCAAATAGATTTCAAACAAGGCTTAGATGTTGTTAAAAGAGTGAACATGGATATTAAATGGTTGAAAACTCACGAGAAAGAAACAGTCGGACCTTTTGGTACGTATTTAAAATAAAAAACCTTGCAAAACAATCAAATTTTAGACAAATCATTAATATGCATGCTTATGCAAATGAGCTAATTTGCATAAATATCTGCATATTAAAGAATAAGTCATTAGCTTTCATTTGATACCATTCTTACATCAGTAAGTCAATATTCAATCAAGATATGACCAAGCATGTTTTGAAATTTTGAGTGAACAATTTTATAGGGTTAAGAGTTTGGATAAGGATTATGACCAAAGGTCCCAAGCGCTGTAGTGCAAATATCTCTCAAAATGTTTCTAATAAAATGTTCTTTAAGATAAACCATGTTTACATGATTCCCCCAGAACAGAAACACAATGTTTTTGAAACTATTTACCAAATATTAGCAAAAAGGTCACAATTTTAAGTAAAATCATTAATATTCATGAATATGCAAATGAGCTGATTTGCATAAAATTTATAGCAAATTATTGAGCGAGTCAAAACCTTTCATTTGATACCATTATAACATCTATAAGTCAATATTCAACCAAGATATGACCAAAAATGTTTTTAAATGATTGAACAATTTATAGTATTAAGGGTTTAGATAAGGGTTTTGGCCAAAAACCCCAACAGTCAAAGTGCAAACATTGCTCTAAATGACTCTTGTATAATTTTCTTTAAGATTTGCTATGTTTACATAATTACCCTGCACAAAAACGCCTCGTTTTGGAAAGTATTTACCACATTTTTGTCGAAAATCGCAATTTTAGGAAAAATCATTAATATTCATGAATATGCTAATGAGCTAATTTGCATAACATAACTGAAAATGAAAGAGCAAGTCATAAGCTTTCATTTGATACCATTCTGACACCTGTGTGTCAATATTCAATCAAGATATGACCAAAGTCATTTTCAAAATTTACATGAACAATTTGGTAGGGTTAAGGGTTTGGATAAGGGTTACGGCGAAAAGCCCCAACCACCAGAGTGCAAACAAGGCTCAAAATGTTTCTAATAAAATATACTTTAAGATAGACTATGTTTACAAAATTCCCCTTAGACAGAAATGCCTTGTTTTAGAAGTTATTTATCAAATTTTCGCCCAAAAATGCAAATTTTAAGGGAAATCATTAATATTCATGCATATGCAAATGAGGTAATTTGCATAAAATAACTGCAAAATGAAGAGCAAGTCATAAGCTTTCATTTGATACCACTTTGACATCTGTAGGTCAATATTTGATGAAAATATGACCAAATAAGTAATGTAATTTTTTATGAAAAAAATGATAGGGTTAAGGGTTTTAGATAAGGGTTACAGCCGAAAGCCCCAACGGCCAGAGTGCAAACAACGCTCAAAATGTTTGTAAGATAATGTACTTTAAGAAAAAACATGTCTACAAAATTCCCTCTGGGGGGGAGCAAACATGTTTCTAGCTCAGGGTCTACCAAGACTCTAGCACGAAGGAGTATCAACCAAGTCAAAAATTGGACCTAATATTAATTACAAAACATTCTAAAGAGATTTAAACTTTCAGCCTTATCAGAAACACATTTCCTAACTTCAAGGCCTGTATTTTTGACATTTTTTTTTTTTCATTTTGTTTTTGCTCTAGCACCCACAAAATTGGCTAATTAAGAAAATAATTCTATGTAACATGTTGACATTAAAACCTTGGAGAGACAAGTACACAAATTATCATAAAAAGTTTATCATTACTATCTTTGAGACAAAGCTGTTGTTTTACTCTAACTTCAAATAATGTCCAGTGATGAGGATCAAGAAAAAAAAGTTATTGACAAAAATAAGTGATCAGACCCGGGATAAGTTTGATATATGGCCTGATTAGAATCATACATGAAAGTATCTTGAGTTATTTGCCTTAGAACGACAAATTTCTCCCTTTTTACCTTGATTGCACTTTAGTATCCAGAAAATTGATATTGACAAATAAAGCCAAACATCTGTAAGCCTAAGACCTCTGATGAGATTGATTTTTTGGTCTGCTAGGAATCTCATCGTTTTAGACAAATAAGTGCCCTTGAATCAGACAAATTTGCTGTTTATTACTTAAATTTGTTCTTATTCTGCATTTAATATATTCTTTATTGATGACTTGGTGCCATATAACATATTGGTGTCAGGTAAGCCACTTAGGGCCACTATTTTCTTCTGATTTATTAGTTTTTCTCTGTTTTTTTTTCCTTAAGAATCCCTTTGAGCTTAAAGTGACATTTCACATTTATTTCATTTTTTAAAAGTATATCTTGATGCAAAGATTGTTTATTCTAATGCATAGAAATGCTATCAGTTTTTTGAAGTCGTTATTTATAAGCGAAATATACGCCTTTAAAGTTGAGAGAGAAATGACAAATTCTATATAAATCTGAACTGTTGTCCACAACAATTTGTTTAATTTTAGCACAAAAATATATATTTCTCGTAAACGGTTCAATATTTCGGCTTGAAATTTTCAGAATTTCCGTAAGAAAACATGCTCTTTCAGATAGGATAAAAGTAAAATTTATCTAAAAATAATCGTGAAATGTCACTTTAAATACCTGCTATTTTCACTATTATTTTCTGTAGAAATCCTTCAAATGATACATTTTATTTCCTGCCTTTATTGTCTTTTCAATATATATCTTGTCTGAGAGAAATAAAAAGGAATCGGGCAAAAAAGGTAGAATTTTGTAATTTTTGTCACAAGTGAAACACTTATAGTAAGATACAATACTCGTGTACAATATTTCCTGCATGTTTTTCTTTTTGTGCTTTTAATTATATTCAGAAAATACATATCCCAAACTATCATTTGGTGGTAAATATGCTAACATTACATGTCACACAAATAAAATATGCTAGTCTAAAATCACATAATTTAAAAAATTCAATGTTTTTCTTAAAATATTTTTTCTTGAATAAGTTTTCACGGTTAGAATTGTATTAAATCTATTCCCTTATCATATTTGAATAATTAGAAAGAAAGAAAACTGTAAATCTTTTGGAAAAACTCAAATTACATGAGTTTACTTAAGGTGCCAAAAGAGCGTTTCACTTGTGACGGCCAAAAAACTCAGATGGTGAAGCTATTACTTCAAGTTATTGATTGATCTTCTCTTCAGATTTTCTTTAAACCTACTGGATCTAAAAACTAGTAAAAGAAGATAAATCTAACAATGATTAACAAAATGCTGACACCTGAAACGCCAAATGTTTCACTTGTGACAATTCCACCATACTCTAATAAATTGTGTCTCATGTTAAGATTTTTTTATATTTCTGATACTTTGTTAGATTTATATCATAGCTAAGTGAATATCAGTTATATCAAAACCATTCTTTAAGCCATAAACTTTATAATAGCTTAAATATGACACTTGCAATGCTAATCATTGGAATATTTACATGAATTTAAGTTCAAAGGGTATGTTCACGATATATCAACGTATGTGAATATATCAAACCATATTACCATAAAAATCAGTCTCTCTTACAGCTTAAATGTTAAAGTTTTACTGCAAAGAAAATTATACCAGTTAAGCCATAGGTGCATTTACAATCCAAAGTTGAATTGAGGAGTAATTTCAAAATGTCACGCTAAAAGTGTTTCACTTGTGACATTTTGACCCACCTTTTTGCTCATAACTTTTGAATGGCTTGTGATAGAGGCATGAAATTTTCCACACTTATAGAGACCTGCAAGATACACATTCTGGTGCATAATTCAGTTATTTTTGTGCAAAAACCATAAAGTTATTCTCTCTTATAAAAAAGGAGGCATTTTTTTTGGAACCACCCATATCATAACGTTCATTTCCCTGCGAGAAATAAAGACCGGAACTTCCGCGGTAGATCTCTGGTTCGTTTGGACATTCCAATCGTAAGTTTCAATAAACAAGAGGGCCAAGATGGCCCTGTATTGCTCCACTGGCTTTTAGACATTTAGACTACGAACTTCTTCAAGGAATACAATAGAGGTCTATCCAAAGAAGATTCATGCTACACCAGAATGAAATCCAATAAGTAATTAAGGGGCAGAAATGTTTTTAAATTTTTGTTAAAATTACACTGTTTCATATAGCGAAAAATAAGCCTAGCCCACAGCGGCCAAGCTTTTCATCCGATCGTGAAGAAATTTGGGAGATATTCATGCAAGGAAGATTCTTGTGAAGCTTGGTTGAAATTGGTCCTGTAGTTTTGGAGAAGAAGATTGTTTACGAATTATTCTAAAATTCAATTTATTTAAAATTTTAGTTCTACACGGAAATTATTTCTTTTAAGGAATTTAAAGGAGATTCATGCAAGGAAGATTCGTGTGAAGTTTGGTTAAAATTGGTCCAATAGTTTTGGAAAAGAAGATTTTTCAAACAATTAATCTAATTTAATTAATCCAAATTTAAGTTTTACACAGAATTTATTTTTTTGAAGGAATTAAGAAGAGATTCATGCAAGGAACATTTCTGTAAAGTTTGGTTGAAATTGGTCCAGTAGTTTTGGAGAAGAAGAATTTTTAAAGATTTTTCGAAAATTTAAATCAATTAAATTAATTAAAATTTAAGTTCAGCGGGGATTTTATTCTTTGGAAGGAATTTGGTAGAGATTCATGCAAGGAAGATTTCTGTGAAGTTTGGTTGAAATTGGTCCAGTAGTTTTGGAGAAGAAGAATTTTTAAAGATTTTTCGAAAATTTAATTCAATTAAATTAATTAAAATTAAAGTTCTACACGGAATTTAAATTTTTGAAGGAATTTGAAAAAGGTTCATGCAAGGAAGATTTCTGTGAAGTTTGGTTGAAATTGGTCCAGTAGTTTTGGAGAAGAAGATGTTTAAAGAAAAAGTTGACGCACGGACGCACGGACGGACGCACGACGGACACAGGGCCATGACATAAGCCCCGCTGGCCTTCGGCCAGTGGAGCTAAAAACAAAGTTGAAAAGGAAAACTTGCAGTAACTTAAAGAAGAACAAGAAGCACATAGGCTTACCACCACATTTGACCTAGACCATTATCTTACGCTAAGATAAACAACCACTAAATTCTAATCTCTATCCTTCCCCGTCAACAAAATCCAGTTTAAGTTTAAATATCGGTCAGCTGCCCTTCTGTTTACTTTTTGTTTCCAAGAAACCTACGTCACTATCGATATATTACGTCATCAGATATGATTACACTGGGAGATAACTAGTTTACTATATATTAGGGTGTAAAGGGGTCTTTCAAGAGTTTACATCGCTGAAAAGGGAAATCACAAAATTCGAACGGCTTTATAGGCCTATTCAATTTTCTGAATCACTCACAACAAATTCCCGATCGAGGATTTGAGTTCAAAAGCAGTCCGATATCGCACGAGAATCTCCCGATTAACGACCGGTTTTTCTCGTTATAGGACCGGTTTCTTCTCGTTATTCAACGCTAATAACGGACTGGAAACACACATTTCATGCAATACATTCATTTTAGACACTTTTACAGTTGTCGCCACATCGTATGGCACGTGTTTATGTTTACTTAAACGTTCAATTACATTTGAACAAAACATAAACATTGTGCCATACGATGTGGCGACAACTGTAGTTCAAAGATTGTTTAGAGTAGCAACGGATTGAATATTATCTTTTTGTACTGAAATGGGAACTCTTTATATTAAAGTGACATTTCAGAATTATTCTTACATAAATTTTACTTTTGTTCTATCTGAAAGAACATGTTTTCTTATGAAAATTCTGAAAATTTCAAGCCAAAATATTGAACCGTTTACGAGAAATATATATTTTCGTGCTAAAATCAAACAAATGGTTGTGGACAACAGTTCAGATATTCATAGAATTTGTCATTTATGTCTCAACTTTGAAGGCATATTTTTCGCTTATAAATATCAACTTCAAAAAACTGATAGCATTTCTATGCATTAGAATAAACAATCTTTGCATCAAGACATACTTTTAAAAAATGAAATAAATGTGAAATGTCACTTTAAGGACAGATCCTCCAGTTGTTACTGCGCAACTTACTGCGCATATCCTAAATAACGAAAATAAAGCTGTTTCAGTAATTGGCCTTTTCAGCAAATGTATTTTTTACATTTAGTTAATGTTTGGTTGATAAATGACAAGACCCTTTTCGGTTATTTCAATTTGCCCTGTTTGATCAATTAAAGTGTAATAGTACTCGGATGGTACATTTCGCTTTCTGTTACTCGTTCAACATGTGGCGTTAGCGATAGGAAACGGAGCAACAAAAGCAAAGTGGTGTTTTTATGAGCTAGTCCGCTTCAGATGGACACAAAAGATGACGCTTTTTATTATCTACAGCTGGTAATAAGGAAGAAAATGGATAAAAGTAGTGAAAGAATTTCGGACAGAGCTGCAAAAAGTAAACCAAATTTTACTTATAACTAAGAAAAACGCTTGGTTTGATATATTTTTCTTTGTTTGTTTTTGTAGGTATAACCAAGCACTATGTCTATACCAAAAAAGAAAAAATTCTTACCGCTGGAATATTTTTTATTATCAGAAACGTTGCGAAAAAAGAGCAATTTCAGCTACTTTTGAAAGAATGATTTACTATAAATTTCAAAATCATCAATAAATTTTCCCAAATTGATACTCATTTATACAGAATAAAACATATTGAACACAATAAAGACTTATTCATGTAGTGCTAGTCATTTCGAACACCTTTTTTGTGGGTATTTAAGTGACACCTCATTTTTGCAATTTTAGACAAGAGTAGTCTACCCTTGAAATCCAATAACTTTTTAATTCGCTTGGTGACCTATAGTTTTCAAGTCAGTTTTTTACTTCTTATAGATTTAAATATCAGTACAGAAAAAATAAAAAAAATCTTACCGTGGGAAATAAATGGAGGATCTGTCCTTAAGCCAGAATCTGGAAAAGGCTCCGTTAAGGCTTTTGAGGCCAACATGTTTCCAGATCAGCCTGCGTATAAACGCAGTCTGATCAGGAACCATGTTGTTCTCCCCTAGCTTCTTCGAGGCCTTTAGCAGCCATAGAATAGCAGCAAGTGTGTCTGCTAATCTCCACTTATACGTTAGGCAATAATATAACACCGACGATAGACCTATATCGTTGGTATGAAATATCAAAAACTCGTATCTCCGACTTTTTCAAGTCGTTCATTGTTACGATGGTTTGATCTGCCAACTGACAAAAATAATTATGATTAAAACCTTACCTGTTGGGATCTTACTACAAACTTCAAATAGCGGTCCGGTATAGATCTATTTCCAAACCCACTCTCTGTTTTCCGAATCTATCCACAATTCTATACGTTCCACTTAACAACAGGCCTCCTAAGATAGATAACTTCTCCCAAAACCACTAATTAAGCTAACCCTGTCCTTTATTTAACAAGACCTGATTTTAATGTATCATGTTAAAAAACTTTTTGAAAGCATTGAGACAAAAGAAGAAAATGCTGATTACCAGCATTTTCTTCTTTTGTCTAAATGGTTTCCTTACAATAGGCCTATTATACACACTATACAATAAACAGACCATAAATTTGTCCACAATACCTTCCAGAGTAGAGCAGTTCTTAACTTTCGTCGTTTTGGGAAAGGGTTAATTGGCTATCAAGGGCCTTTGTTTACCAGAAATGCGTAGATAAAACCACAAAAAGCTCGAATTACACGCTTTATGCATACGAAAGTAAACAAGCACTGTATCCGAAAAGTTAGGAATTTCCAGATATCGATTTCAGGAACTCTTGTTCTAAAAATAGCTTAATGTTGTTTTTGTTTGCTTCTTGAATCACGCTGCGAAGAAAATTCTACGGTGGCTTTTTCGGGGCGTCCTTTCAATCTTTGACGTGTTTCAGATCTATTTCCTGAACAAAAGTTTTCCTTTGTCTTAGATATACTCGTATATTTGCCTTTTAAGTTCCAATTAAAAACAATTTTGCAATGTTTGGTTCAAATTATCTTGCAGGTGTGAAATGCCTGTAAGATTCGAACCATCGCATTCAAAATTACAGTAGCTGGCATTAGGCCTAACTTTTCATACAATGCTGTTTAACCCTTTCCTATCCGGCAAAATTTAAGGCTAATCCGATATGGAAAGAGTTGTAGACAACACAATAATTAACCCTTTCCCAAACAAGCCCTGGTTTTTACGTCCCCAATAGAAAAGGCTTGGAAAAACATTGAAACAAAAGAAGAAACTGCTGATAACCAGCAGTTTCTCCTTTTGTCTCAATATTTTCTGTGCCATTTTTACACAAATTCTATCTTTAATAACGTCCATTTTGTCATTTGTGGCAGTTTTTGAAGTGGATCACCCTAAAATTTTGTCGTTTGGGAAAGGGTTAATACCAAAAGTAAATGCGGATGGTTTGGTAAAGAAAATATTGCTAGAAAGGAAGAAGTTGGGTACGCCGATTTGAAGAGAGTTGCAAACAACACAATAATTTATACAAAAGTAGGGGAGACCGGGGCTATTTCGGCCCCGGGGCAAGTTCGGCTAGAGGCTCTTTTGAGCCTGTCGACAGAGATAGAGAGCTCTGACCCGGATTTTAATGTCACTCATGACGAAAGCTTTTCACAGAAGGTTTTTGGTCGAATTGAATACAAAAACATAGAATTTAGAACACGATTATGATTTTTAGACACTTTCAGTAATTTTTCCACATTTATGTAAGTTTTAATTTATAGTAATATGCGCCAGGATTCAGATTTCTTTTTTGTATATTTATGAAAACAATTAAGTCCCCTTTCATATTAAAACTAAAGATGAAGCGTTCATGTTATCTAAAAGAAGATATGACGTGATGTTGACACCAGGTCTGTCTGGGGCTAGTTCGATTTTTGGGGTTGGGGCAAGTTCGGCCACCACAAAACTTGCCCATGAATAAAAAGAATAATCGTTGTTAGAATTGCCATTTCTTGACGACTCTGAATATATCAATTGTTCAGACCTAGCTCTAACAGAAATGTAAAAAATGGACAAATTCAAAATCACAGGCCGAACTTGTCCCAGCCTCTACTTGTTATCCCGAATGTCCCCTTATTCACGATGATTTGACTGTTATTACAACGCTTTTTCAATTTATACCTTCATTTGGAAGTCGTATACAGATTCCTTTAAGTTTTAACAGTCTACAAATCAAATATAAGGAATTATAGGTATGTGCATACCTTGTCCCAAGGGTGGGCCGAACTTGCCCCATGTATGGGGCAAGTTCGGCCACCACGATCAAAACTCTAAAATTTGAAATTCTCTTTATTGAAAAGAAAAATATAAAAAGGACAGACACAGTTTGAAAGGCTTTCGCTTGTCGAACTTAAATATATAAATCACGCCCAAATAACTTTCATATAATTCAAAATATAAGCAATCGAAATTAGGGGGACGAAATAGCCCCGGTCTCCCCTAAATAAAATGGGTATGGTTTGGTATAGAATAAATTATTGTGAGGAAGGAAGAAATTGCTGATTATCAGCAATTTCATCCTTTCTCTCAATAGTTTCCAAAGCCTTCTGCATTGGGTACTTCAAAACGAACTCTTTTTTTAGGAAAGGGTTGTGACAATCATCTCATCCTGCGAATTTTTGGCGATTTTCCCCGCCTTCTCGACTTCAAACCAAAATCTAATCGGTCAATATTTAAAAAAAAACTGTTCAAGATTTGCTGCATTTTTTTGTTGCGTCACGTGATTCCCCACCTTGAAAATAGGCCCATAGGCCCTACTTAGAAATATCATTTCGACAGTTTCTGGATTTTCTCATTGATTATTCTCTTCTCTTCGAAACTTGGAACGCTTCATTTCGACAGTTTCTGGATTTTCTCATTGATTATTCTCTTCTCTTCGAAACTTGGAACGCTTCATACTCTGGTCCAAATTAGCCATTTTTTCAAACAGTAAAGCCACGGCCTTGGCGCAGTAGTTAGTGCATCGGACGCTCACTTGTGAGATCCAAAGTTCGATCCCCGTCCGTGACAAATATCCTTTGAGGCAAATGTCTCCTACCAATGGTCTGATATCGTAAACCTATGTGGGCGAGCAGCGGGGGCTCGATTAGGATGTTGTAGTAGGCCTACTGGTATGAGAAATGATAGGAATCCATTGTTAGGTGTTCCGGTCGCCGCGACAAGTAGCATTTGAAAACGGCGTTAAACCCCAACCAACCAACCAACCAACCAACCTTTCAACCAAAAGCAAAAATAAGACTTTTCCTCTTGCTAAGCTGCTGCAGTGAGAAAGTTTATGATGATAACAACCCTTTCCTAAGCAAGACTTGATTTTGACGTCCTTAATAATCAGCACTTTCTCCTTATGTCTCAATATTTTCTGGGCTATTTTGAAAACATTAAATTTTGTGTTCTTTAAAAACAATCATTTTGTCGTCTGCAGCAGCTTTCAAATTGGAACACCCAAACATTTTGTTGTTTGGGACAGGGTTAAGGTAGAATTTACGAACAGTTTTATATAGAAAATATGGAGGCAAAAGGAGATAATGCTGGTTATCAGCATTTTCTTACCTTGCCTCAATGTTTTCAAACGCATTTTCTTCCAGGGACGTCAAAACCAGGTCTTGTTTGGGAAAGGGTTATAGAAGAATGGTGCCGACATGATAAACGCAACTTTAAATTTCCTAATATTGAAGTTTAGAAGAAAACAAAACGGCTAGAAAACCCATTGTCAGCTTTCCGCGTTTCTGTTGACGACTTTATCCATTACCAGACGACAAATTAATCGACCGGTCCACTTTCAAAGATGTTGCAGACGACATTTTAAAATGTTCATAACTTTCTATGTAGGCCTACATTGTCGAAAGTGAAGAAATTGCTTCATTTTCCGCAAGGGTTCTCAAGCCTTTTTTCTCTCATGGGAGGTGACAATGTAGGATTTAAAACAAGAGCTTCGCGGAAAGGCGCATACATACGACCATTCTTTCTATTCAATGGTAGATCTAGATAATTCAAGAACGACATTTATAGTAAACTGAATTCCGTATGCAATATCCACTAGACACCATGGATATTAATTGGGGCAAGTTAAATGAAATTCCATTTATAACTGTAATTGTGCACACAATAAATTGCTAACGGACAGACGGACGACCTAAGACATAACACAATGTGCCGGTATATGCCTCTTATCTGGCTGTCCATGCCAATGTATCACCTCGCGTCATTAGGGAAAGGGTTAACCAATTCTAAAAGAAAGCCTGGTTTTGACGTCCTTTGTCATAAAGGCATGGAAAACATTGAGGCAAACGAAGAAAATGCTGATAACCAGAATTTTATCGTTTTTTTCTCAATATTTTCAATGCTATATTGTACATGAATATCATCTATATCAACATCCATTCTATCATTTACGGTGGTTTTAACATTGGAGAAATGCCGTTTTGAAAAGGGCAGAGCAACATATAAGAGAGTGTAAAGGCATAATAAATCCCTTAATTCAAATCCAAATCCTATGTTGTGGGTACTCATTTGAATCGTCTCGAGGAGACGATTCAAATGAGTACCCACAACATAGGATTTGGTAAACAATAAATGAAACATTGCATTTTGAAAAGCACTTACACCTCTTCAGCTCTGAAAATGTTAACAGATATTCTTTTATAGGGCCAGTTCAGTATTTTATTCTTTTCCTTCGGTGTTATTCAGTTCTGCGTTTTCTCTTTAAACCCTTTCCAAATCGACAAAATTGTAAAGTGTTCCACATGAGTTTGAGTTTATTGGGGTTTTACGCCGTTTTCAACTACCAGGGTCATATCGCGGCGGCTGGAGCACCTACCCATGGATTCCTGTTGTTTTTCAAACCAGTACTACCACAACACCCTTACCGAGCCTCCAGCTGCTCGCCCACTTAGGTTAACGATTTCAAACCCATTGGTGAGTGACAATTTTGTCAGAAAGGGTTTTAGCCGTGGCCAGGTATCGAACCCGGGACCTCTCGAATGAGGGTCAGATGCGCTACCAACTGCGCTAAGGCCTGATGACGAAGACAAAATGAAAGTAATTTCAATTGTTCTTTATGTACATTAGCCCAGAAAATATTGAGACAAAAGGAGGAAATGCTGATTATCAGCATTTTCTTCTTATGCCTAAATGTTTTCCCAAGCAATTTCTATTATGAGGCGTCGAAAGCAGGTCTTGTTTGGGAAAGTGTTAAGACATTCCTACCTTTGCATAATATTACAGTAACACTGTTTTGGATAATCCGTGTAGTATTGCACACATTTCATTGTGGGAAAGGGGAAAATGGACGGTTTTCAGCAAATTCCTCTTTTCTGTAAGTCTTTTCCGAAACGTTCTCATTCGCGTCATGTCATATCGGTATATGGATTTCAAACCCCATGTTTGTTTTTTTTCCTTTCTTTTTTTTTTTTTTGGGGGGGGGGGTGGTATTTATCTGTTTATTTATCTTTTTATTAATATTTTTTGTGGGGGTGTCAAGGGAAAAATTCTATTTGCAGCAATAAAATTTTATTTACAAGATCTTGAAACAAAATGATACAGAACAAAATATACACAATATCATTTTAATATAAATAACTTAAATACATCCAATGTATTCAAAATAGCAATGTTCATTCGTTAATCTTTTCCACAACAAGACCTGGTATTGAAATATCTCCAATAGAATAGCTAGGGAATGAATCGAGACAAAAGAATCAGCATTTCCTTCTTTTGTCTCAATATTTTCTGTGCTCTATTATATAGACAAGTTTTATTTTCATTAACACACAGCAATTTTCAAAATTGTAGGAAAGTGGGCATGGGTTAACTCTCATCCAAACAACAATATCATTCTACATTTATTATTTTGAATCCAAACCCTATGTTGTGGTATTCATTTGAATCGTCTCAACGAGACAATTCCAATGAGTACCTACAACATAATATGGTTTGATACACACAGTTAATGAAATATAGCATTTTGAAAACCCATTATCCGCTTTTATCTCTAGCTCAGAATATAGACAGGTTCAAATTGAAAGCCGTGGGAGGCAGCCACAGATATTGTCCAGCAAGATTAACCCGGGACATCTGCATATGTAATGACCCCACTTCAGCAATGTTTTGTTAAGACGCTCAACTAACGGACTTTGCGCGCGAAAATTAAGTTGTCCCGAGTTAATTGGGTGGACAATATCATGGTGGTTAATCATGTGATTAAAAAAAAACTTCAGTATTTTAGTTAATACTTGACCAATTTGAATTCAATTTGAAGCAGAGAAGGTGCAAAAATGCCAGGAATAAACGGGATGTGGCTGATTTTTGAAAAAACAACCAATAAAAAAGTTATTGAAAATCAACCAAAATTTTGGTTGATCTTCAACAACTTTTTATCAGTTGATTTTTCAAAAATCAAACATGTCCATCTAATGCGAGACTTCTGTTCACATTCTCTGCTTCAAACCGAATTAAAATTGGTCCCATATTGACAAGAGTATTAAATATTTTCTGAAATTCTGGGTCACCTGATTATCCCCCGTGGACATGTTCAAATTGAATACAATGGGAGATGGCCAGATATGGTACTGAAAACTGGGAGCAAGACATTTAAAACACGGAAATCATCATCAGCATTTTCATCTTTTCCTGCAATGGTTTCTTATTTCATATCCTAAAGGATCATCCAAACCAAGGTTTATATGTGAAAGGCAGTGGCAGATCCAGAGGGGGATCAGGGGGTTTAAACGCACTCCACCCTGTAGCCTGATTATTTCATTATTAAGTAGAAATTCAGTAAAATTGTGTTATGGCTATAAAACAAACCCCCCATATCTGCATGTTTGAGTCCTCTTCACAGAAATCCTGGACCTACCACAGAAAGGGTTACCGTTTTGCAAACATCAAAATTTTAGCATGGTTCAAATATGGCAAAATATTGATTGAAAAGGAGAGAATGCTTGTAAGCAGCATCTTATCTTTTTCCAATCAAGGATTTACTAATATAATAGGGAAGGTCCATGAAGTCTGCCACTGTTTAGGAAAGAGATATACATGTAGCTCATGATAAATGACCGCGCAGAGCATCTCTATTGATAAGCAAGAGGAGCTCTGCCAGGTCACATATCATACGCTATAAGAAAACTAATCTGCCAAAATAATGTGTTTACTCCAACTTAGAAACCTTAAACATGTATCTTAATGTGAAACATTTCATTTATTTCATGGTAACTCTTTATTTCATTTTTTTACAATCATATCTCTTTAACCCATAGCTACATGACGCTTTTTGATGCCCTCAAGAAAAGGGCTTGGGAAAACATTGTGGAAAATGAAGAAATTGCTTGTAACAATCAATTTCATCATTATCCACAATGTTTTCTAACCCAAAATACAAAGATTTTAAAAGTTCCACCGTCTTGAAATTGTCATCTGCAATACATTAAAATGATTTCAAATTTAACAAACCATAACTTTTGCCCTTTGGTAATGGGATAAGTTTAGTTTAAAACATTCATAGTTAAATGAGATTGTTATTTTCCATGAACCTTTTCCCACACAACAAAATTTTAGACCGTTAAGTAATAAAAGCATTAGCGAATAGTATGTGTTGAAATTGAAAAGATCTTAGAAGGTCACAGGTTAATCCTTTCCCAAACAAGACCTGGTTTAACACCCCTAAGAACTAGAAGACCTGAAGGTCTTGAGTCGCTCCACAGGCCTGAATTTCATGTAATATTTAATCCAAGTTTTGATTAGATTGTTCAATGCTTGTGTTTCATAGAGCTAAAAGAAAGTAACAAAACTCGATTGTTCAAAATGTGTGGTTCTTGAAGCAAAGAAAGTAAAATTACATGCTTGCCATTTGAGAAAGGGTAAAAGGAAATGGGAGAACATTCTAGCTTAGGATGTCACAAGCAATTAAACTTTTCCTTCTTCCCAACAGATCTAAATTAACAGAACATTGATTACTCCAAAATATTTCATATTTCTATAAATAGACTTTGTTTGAGCTAAAAATAGATCCTGGGAAAAACCCTTTTCCAAAAATAATGCAAATGGCTGTCAAACCTGAATTTCTTGTAATATCAAGTACAAGTTTTCACAAGATTTTTCAATATGTGTTGCTCTTAAAGCAATTACAAAGTAACTAGAAAGCTGAAAATACATTCATATAAGATATATTAGTTACCAAGCTTTGCAACAGTATTTATTAGAGTGAGTTTGGCTGTTAGAGTGAAAACAAAAGTCACAATTAGCAATTTTGTCAAATTGAAAGGCATTAACTGATGATTTTATATTCCTATCTAGCTAAGAATCACACTAGAGCAAGATCCTTACTTCTCCTACATCTTAATTAAGTTTTGACCTGATTATTCAATATTTGTGGGTGTAAAGAGTGTAAAATCAAAGTCGAAAACAACAATTTTGTCAAATTCAAGGGCAGATAAATCATGATTTAAGATTCATATGAAGCTGAAAATTACACCAACACAAGATCTTATGGCCAGTAAGATAATGTGAAAGTTTTATGTTGATTGGTGGATATTTATGGTTGTTTGAGTAAAAATAAGGTCAAAAATGGTAGTTTTGCCAATTTCAAGGGCACATAACTCAAGACATAATATTCAGATCAAGCTGAAAATTGCACTCAGGCAAGATCTTATCAGCATCAACATTCTGACCAAGTTTTGTTTTGATTGATCAATATTTGTAGTGGCTAGAGTGAAAACAGCCGTTTTTCAATTCAAGGACAGATAACTCAAGACTTTATGCTTCAATCAGAATTAATTGAAGGAATCTGATAGAGGACCACCTAAGGATCATTCCTGTGAAGTTTGATTAAAATCCATCAAGCAGTTTCTGAGGAGAAGATTTTTAAAGAAAAAGTTGACGACCGGACACACGGACGGATGGACGGACGGACGCACGCACGACGGACACAACGCCATGACAATAGCCCGCTGGCCTGAAGGCCAGTGGAGCTAAAAATAGCTTTGATAACTATTCAGAGAATAGACAAAATTGCAGATAATAAGAAACTTCTCTTTTTTCCTAAATGTTTCTCATGCTCTAAATTACACATCTTCTGCTTTCAACACAATTTATTTTGTAGTCTGCAACAGCTTTTGAATTGGATCAGTCTAAAAAATCTCACCATTTGGGAAAATGTTAAAGCACAGAAAGCCTTTTTCTACATTTCACTGACCAACATCTTTATGAAATGTCCTTGAACTTTCGCCCAAACAAGGCCTGGTTTTGACATCCCAATTAGGCTTTGGACAACATTAAGACAAAAGAAGAAAATGCTGATAATCAGCATTTTCTCCTTTTGTCTCAATGTTTTCTGAGCTATATTATTCACAAATTATACCTTTAGTCACATCAATTGTGTTGTCAGCAGCAGCTTTCAAATTGGACAACCCTAAAATAGCAAAATTTCTAGGGTGATCCAATTTGAAAGCTGCTACAAACGACAAAATGTTTGTTGAAAAAGATAAGATTTGTCTAAAATATTGCACAGAAAATATTGAGGCAAAAGGAGAAACTGCTGGTTATCAGCAGTTTCTTCTTTCGTCTCAATGTTCACCCAGACCTTTTCTATTAAGAAGATCAAAACCAGGTCTTGTTTGGGAAAGAATTAAGGGCAGTTAAACTAAGACATTTATTGGGAAAAGATGAACCTTTTCAACAAAAAATCTACAGTAGTTTTGATGCCATTTAAAGGTATTTTCTCTGTTATATTCCACTCAAATCGTACTCCCATGAATGCCCGCTCTATCATCTGCAGCAGCTTTTATATACTACCACTCATAGTGTTTTGCCATTTTGGGAAAGGGTTAACCCATTACCCAATGACAAAATTTTAGACAGGACCAAATTCAAAGATGTTGCAGACGACAATTATAAGTGAATGAAATTTAACATTTGTTGTGTAGAAAGCAAAGTGGGAATTGAAGAAATTGCTTGTCACAAGCAATTTCTTCATTTTCCACATTGCCTTTCAAATTCTTTTATTTAGGAGTAAAAAAAGTCAATGCGTGGGAACGGATTAAAGGCATTTTTTTCTCTTTTCACAATGTTCTACCTATCCTGGACTCGGATGTTTGGATTTGCCATAGGGTCTAGGAATGGGTCATCGTCTGTGATGTTTCGTCCCAGTCGAGAAAATATAACGATCAAAGTCAAGAATCCGATCACACCGAGAACCAACACGACAAGAAACTTTCTCCGCACCGACATTGGATCCTTTTTCTGTCCCCTTTTTGTCATTGTGTCCCTTGATCTGGAAAGAGAGAAAAACATGGTAGACTTAACCAATTTAAAGTGAGTGGCAAAAGTAGTGCAGTGGTAACGTGCTGTACTTGAAACATAGAGGTCGCTGGTTCGATCCCCCACTTCTCCAGTCTTTTGGATGAGACTCTAAACCAAGGTCCCGTCTCCATATGACCTTATTAGTTGCGTGGGACGTAAAACATCATTCAATCCAATTTCAAGTGAACTTAATTCTAAATGTATTGCTTGATCTGGGTAGAAAGCATTGTGGAAAATAAAGAAATTGCTTGTCACAAGCAATTTCTTCATTTCCCACAATGTTTTCCAAATCTTACCTACTTGCAGCGCATCAAAAGTGTAATAATGTGGGAATATGTTATTCTGGATTTCATTTCTACTAAGCCATATATGTCTGCAGATGTATTAAAAATAACAAGAGCTGTCCGAAGACAGCGCGCTCGACTTTCTAAGTTGCTTAGTATAAAGGGGGCATAACTCCAAACATAATGGAGCCAGGGTCATGGGCCCTAATAGTAAGGTAGAGGGTGTGATGGTGAATAAGTATTCCAAGTTTGGGTTGAATCCCTTTGATAGTATGGAAGTTATTGATGTTTAAAAAAACTTTAACCTTTGTTGCAACGCTGACGCCAACGCTAACGCCGACGCCCGGGTGACAGTATAAGCTCTCATTTTCTTCGAAAAGTCGAGCTAAAAACATCTCAGGAAAAAAGAGTTCTCTTATGCAGGTTATATCTCATCAATGTTGGTTCAAAGTGGCCAGATGCTCGACTTTTAAAGAATTTTCTCCGAGGCAGATAATTAAGCCCCGCCCTGTCACACATTTTTTTTTTCGAGAACCAAAAATTTGTGAACAAATTCTAAACTGGGTCACCAAAGAAAGATTTCTGCCAAGTTTGTTAAAAATTGCTCCAATAATTAAGGAGTACATATTTTAAAGAAATTGTGATCAGAGAGACAGACAGACAGACAGCTGGACAATGGATAATGAGTGACAATAGCTAGATCATTTCCTGCTCAGAATATCTCTGCAGAATAATTTGAAGCAGAAGTGGAAAGTTATATAAGTAAAGGTAAACCTTGAAACACCTAGAGACAGTGGTTAAAACCATTTAGGCATTACCACACATTGATGCTTTTTGACAACCCACAAGATAAGATGTTTGGAAAACATTGTGGAAAATGAAGAATTCTCACAAGCAATTTCTCTATTTTGCACAATGTTTTCCAAAGCTTTTATCTCGTGGGGCGTCAAAAGCGTCATTATGTGGTATTGGGTTAAAGAAGTCAGCAGCAAGGCCGCTTCCGGCTAATGCCAGGGGATTTCAGACACCCCGACATCCCTGCTAGATCCTCCCTTGAGCAGCCTACCTAATCCATCGATTTAACCAGTCCATAGCCGGTCTCCGCCGATATTTATCGTCATCATGGCCATGAGACAAAACCTTTGGAAAACATTGTGGAAAATGGAGAAATTGCTTGTAAAAAGCAATTTCTTCATTTCCCACAATATTTTCAACCAAGAAAGACCAAAAAATATATAATTCCATTCATCTTGAAGTGTTGTCTGTATCTTTGAAATTGAACCATTCTACAATGTTGCCATCAGGTAAAGGGTTAACCCATTACCAGACGACAAAAATTTGGACTGTTCCAATTTGAAAACTGATGCAGACGACATTTTCAAGTTGATGAAAATTTAAAAATCTGCACATTTTGGGTTAGAAAACATTGCGGAAAATGAAGAAATTGCTTGTCACAAGCAATTTCTTCATTTTTCACTATGTTTTCCCAAGCATTTTCTTGTAGGGGAGTCAGATGGCGTCACTCTGCAGTAATGGGGTAAAGAAGCCAGCAACCTACTTTATCCTTAACCAGTCCATATCCGGTCGCTGCCGATATTTATCATCGTCATGGGCATGAGATAAAACCTTTAGAAAATATTGTGGAAAATGGAAAAATGAAGAATAAACAAGATGTGTTTGTGAAACATTAATGCCCCCGAAATGGCCATTTTTCTAAAATGTTAAATTTTTGTGGAGTAAAGGGTTATTAAGGGTTAAGGGATGACCTTGAGGAAGGTCAAATTGCATGGAACAGATAGATATCATTGAAAGGAAGTTGCATACCAAATTTGAGCTTTGTATGTCAAATACTTTTGGAGAAAAAGCAAAGGTTAAGTTTTCGGAGTAAAAGGTTAAGTTTTCGTAGAGTAAAGGGTTGATAAGGGTTAACAGATGACCTTGAGGAAGGTCAAACTGCATGGAACAGATAGATATCATTGAAAGGAAGTTGCATACCAAATTTGAGCTTTGTATGTCAAATACTTTTGGAGAAAAAGCAAAGGTTAAGTTTTCGGAGTAAAAGGTTAAGTTTTTGTAGAGTAAAGGGTTGATAAGGGTTAACAGATGACCTTGAGGAAGGTCAAACTGCATGGAACAGATAGATATCATTGAAAGGAAGTTGCATACCAAATTTGAGCTTTGTATGTCAAATACTTTTGGAGAAAAGCCAAAGGTTAAGTTTTTGGACAGACGGACGGACAGACAGACGGACAGACGGACGGACGGACGGACGGACAGACAGACAGACAGACAGACAGACGGACACGGGTAAAACAATATGCCCCCGATCTCTCGATACGGGGGCATAAAAAGCCAGCAGCCTACCTAATCCATCGATTTAACCAGTCCATAGCAGGTCTCCATCGATATTTATCATCATCATGGGCATGAGATAAAACCTTTAGAAAACATTGTGGAAAATGGAGAAATGAAGAATACAAGAGGACCATGATGGTCCTATATCGCTCACCTGAACCAAAATGATATTAGGCAGTTTTGTTCAATTCAATTAATATGACTTGAAAACTGAAAACAAACTTATGGTCAATAACATTGCGTCAAGTTTTGTTCTGATTAGTCACTATTTGTGGTTGTTCGGGTAAAGTTTGAAGAGCAGATCATCCGAGATCTTATGGTCTCCAACATTGTGTCCAAGTTTTGTCTTGATTGATAAAAAAATTGTAGATTCTAGATTGTAAACAAGGTCAAAAACAGTTGGAAACAGCAATTTTGTAAAATTAAAGGGCACATAACTCTCAACTTTCTGGTCCCATCAGGCCAAATATCAAACTAATAAGAATTCTTATAGTCTCCAACATTGTGTTCAAGTTTTGTCTTGATTGGTCAACAATTGTAGATTTTAGAGCGTGTAAACAAAGTCAGAAACAGCAGAAAATGGCAATTTTGTAAAATTCACGGTCACATAACTCTCGTCTTTCCAGCCAGATCAGACTGAAAAATTAGCTCATCCAAGATCTTATGGTCCCCAACACTGTGTCCAAATTTTGTCTTGATTGGCCAATAATTGTAGATTCTAGGGTGTAAACAATGTCGAAAACAGTAAAAAACAGCAATTTTGTTAGATTCAAGGGCAGATAATTTAGGACTTTCTGGCCTGATCAGACCAAAAATCATACTCATCCAAGATCTTATGGCCACCAACAGTGTGTCCAACTTTTGTATTGATTGCTCAATATTTGGAGATGTGCTAGAGTGTAAACAATGTCAAAAGTAGCTAATTTTTACATTCAAGGGCAGATAACTACATACTTTCCAGCCCAATCTGACCCAAAATCAAACTCAACTAAGATCTTATCATCACAAACATTGTGTCCAAGTTTTGTTTTGATTGGTCAATAATTGTACATGCTATAGTGTAAACAAAGTCGAAAACAGTGAAAAACTTCAATTTTGTCAAATTCAAGGGCAGATAACTCAGAACTTTCTAATCCTATCAAATCAAAAATTAAGCTCATTCCAGATCTTATGGTCACCAACATTTTGACCAACTTTTGTATTGAATGGTCAATTTTTGTAGATGCTAGAGTGTCAACAATGGCAAAAGTAGCTATTTTTTACATTCAAGGGCAGATAACTCCGGACTTTCAGGTCTGATCTGACCCAAAATTAAACTCATCTAAGATCTTATGGTCAATAACATAGTGTCCAAGTTTTGTCTTCATTGTTCAATAATAGTAGATGCTATAGTGTAAACAAAGTCGAAAACAGTGAAAAACGGCAATTTTGTCAAATTCAAGGGCAGATAACTCAGAACTTTCTTATCCGATCAACCCAAAAATTGAACTCATCCGAGATCTTATGGTCACCAACATTTTGTCCAACTTTTGTATTGATTGGTCAATATTTGTAGATGCTAGAGTGTAAACAATGTCAAAAGTAGCTATTTTTTACATTCAAGGGCAGATAACTCCGGACTTTCAGGTCTGATCTGACCCAAAATCGAACTCATCCGAGAACTTAAGGTCATACATGTTTTGACCAGGTTTGGTCAAGATTGACTTATATTTGTAGATGCTAGAGTGTAAACATCAAATTGTTGACAGACGGACGGACGGACGGACGGACAGACGGACAGACGGACGGACGGACATACGGACGACGGACAAAAAGCGATCACAATAGCTCACCTTGAGCACTTCGTGCTCAGGTGAGCTAAAAAAAGCCAGCAGCCTACCTAATCCATCGATTTAACCAGTCCATAGCAGGTCTCCATCGATATTTATCATCATCATGGGCACGAGATAAAACCTTTGGAAAACATCGTGGAAAATGGAGAAATGAAGAATAAAAAAGCCAGCAGCCTACCTTATCCAGCGATTTAACCAGTCCATAGCAAGTCTCCGTCGATATTTATCATCATCATGATCACGAGATAAAACCTTTGGAAAACATCGTGGAAAATGGAGAAATGAAGAATAAAAAAGCCAGCAGCCTACCTTATCCAGCGATTTAACCAGTCCATAGCAGGTCTACATCGATATTTATCATTATTATGGTCATGAGATAAAACCTTTGGAAAACATTGTAGAAAATGGAGAAATGAAGAAGCCAGCAGCCTACATTATCCATCGATTTAACCAGTCCATAGCAGGTCTACATCGATATTTATCATCGTCATGATCACGAGATAAAACCTTTGGAAAACATTGTGGTAAATGGAGAATGGGTTAAAGAAGTCAGCAGCAAGGCCGCTTCCGGCTAATGCCAGGGGGGTCCAGACACCCCGACACACCTGCTAGATCCTCCCTTGAGCAGCCTACCTTATCCATCGATTTAACCAGTCCATAGCAGGTCTCCGTCGATATTTATCATCATCATGATCATGAGATAAGTTGAATATGTCTTCTTTTGTTGAGTCGAACAATTTTCTTGGATCTGCAAAAAACAATTAATTTACGATAAGTTAACCCATTATCAGACGGCAAAATTTTAGACCTGTCCAAATTCAAAGATGTTGCAGACGATAATTTCAAATGAATGCAATTCTACATTTTTTTGTCTTCCAGTGTAGAAAAAATTGTGGGAAACGAAGAAATTGCTACCACAATGTTTTCCAAACATTTCTCTTGATGGTAGGTGTCAAAGGTGTCATTGTGTGGTAATGGGTTAAACCTTTCACTCCATTCTGATTAAAATCTTGTTTTAACCCTTTCCCAAATGACAAAATTTTAGGATGATCCACTTCAAAAACTGCCACAAATGACAAAATAGATGTTATTAAAGATAGGATTTGTGTAAAATATGGCACAGAAAATATTGAGACAAAAGGAGAAACTGCTGGTTATCAGCAGTTTCTTCTTTTATTTCAATGTTTTCCCAATGTTTTTGTCAAAACCAGGTCTTGTTTGGGAAAGGGTTAATTTACAGTAACATCTAACAGGCACACTTTAGGGCAATTGAAACTAGAAACTTTCTGGCCCTAAGTGAACACTCCAGCATTTTGCTATAAAAACTAGCTCTTGCAGCAAGGTACTATTAGTACCCATAATAGTACAACCAGCTACACAGAAATTAGTATTCTTATCGTTCAGTTTAATAGATTCCCAAGCAGTGAGGTTTTTTGACACCCTACAAGATAAAGGCTATGCAAAACATTGTGCAAAGTGAAGAAATTGCTTGTGATTTTCCACACATGTTTTACATAGCATTTACCTTGTAGGACGTCAAAAAACTCACTGTTCAGGAATCAGCAATTTCTTCATTTTCCACACTGTTTTCTACCCAGAATGACCAACAAATGTAAAATTTCATTCTCTTGGAATTTCGACCAGTCAAAAATTCTGCAGTCTGAAAAAGGGTTAATGAATTTGATTAATTGGGGTTTAACACCATTTTCAACTACTATGGTCAAAATTATCGCAGTGGCTGGAGCATCTTACCCTGAATTCCTGGAATTTCTCTAACCAGTACCACCAAAAAATCCAAACCGAGCCTCCAGCTGCTCTCTCAAAAAGATGATTCACACCATAAGGACTTTTATCAAATGTCAGGGTTAAGCCCTTCCCAAAGACATGGTTTAGATCAGCATTGGGAAAACATTGAAGCAAAAGGAGAAAATGCTGATTATCAGCATTTTCTTCTTTTGCCTCAATATTTTCTGTACATGTACTATAAAGTACACTAATTCTTTTCGTATTATTACACATTTTGTCTTCAAAAGTTACTTTCAAGTTGAAACAGTCTTGAATTTTGCCCTTTGGGAAAGGGTTAATGAAATTACCTGAATATGATTTTTCTTGTCCTCTTACACTTGTTCCTTGGTCCACACTAATAACACTATGCACTTGATTACCAGCTTCATTTTTAACCGGCGTACTCGTGTAATTATTTTCCGCATAACTCTCCCTTGTATTTGTGACGGGTGACGCCCCGAGGGTGCTGAGATTTGCCAGGGTCGCCATTGTGGGAGTCGCCCTAACCGGGCTCTCGTTTATGTGATTTACGTCCCCATTTGCTGTGACTGGAGATGTGGAAATATCGGGGGAAAGCGAAGGTGCCGGTCTTTCTGATTCTTCAATCTGAAACACAGTGGGGGATCAAGATGGGGTTTCTGAGGTTCATAACGAACCCCGCTATGAAGCCTGATTATTTCATTTTCATATAGCAATTCAGTCAAAATTGTGTGATCTATAAATACAATACCCCCCCCCCTGGCGCCCCCCCCCCACCCCCTTTTATGTGTTTGACATCCATTCACAGAAAACCTGGATCCACTGCAGGCCAATTAGCGCAGTGGGCATCCAGAGGAGGTTCCCCATTGTAGCCTAATTATCAAATTTCACGCAGAAAGTCAGTCAAAATTGTGTTATTCTAGGAAAATGAATCCCTATTTGTATATTCGAACCCCCCTCACAGAAATCCTGGATCTGCTACAGATCATTTAGCCCAGTACAGACTATCAAAAGTTTTAGGCTTGTCAAATATGAAAGGGTTCAGAGGACAAATTAGTTTAACCCATTACCAGACCATATAAATTTAGACCACTCCAAATTTCAAAGATATTGCAGACAACAAATTCAAGTGCACGGAATTTAACATTTTTTGGTAAAAACATTGTGGGAAATGAAGAAATTGCTTGCCACAAGCAATTTCTTCATTTTCCACGATGTTTTCAAAAGCCTCTATTTTTGGGGGCGTCAAAAGGCGTCACTGTTTGGTCATGGGTTAAGCATTTTTTTCTATTGCATCAAAATTGTCTGTGCTATAATTAACAAAAATATCATCTCTATCAACAGGCATTTTGTTGTTAGCAGCAGCTTTCGAAATAAACAACCCTAAAATTTTGTCGTTTGGGAAATTGGGAAGTTTGACATCCCTTATCAAAAGAGCTTTGGGAATTATTGAGAGAAGAGAAGAAAAAGATGATTCCTAGCATTTACTCCTATTCTATCGATACTTTACATGCTAGTATCCAGCTGCTCTCCCACATAGAAGGATATCAAACCATTGGTGGGAGACAAGTTTGTTTGACAGTATATTTTGCTTGGACAGGGTATCAAACCAGGATCTCTTGAGTGAGAATCCAATGCTATACCAACTACACCTTGGCCGAGGCTCTCACCATGAATGAGCCCAGATGTGTTTGTGAAACATGAATGCCTTCGAAATGGCAATGTTAAGTTTTCACATTAAGGGTTGATAGGGGTTAATGAATGACCTTGAGAAAGGTCATATGACATGGAACAGATAGAATATCATTGAAAGAAGGTTACATAGCAAATTTGAGGTCTGTATGTAAAATACTTTTGGAGAAAAGACCAATGATAAGATTTTGGAAAGACCAAAAGACATACAGACAGACGGACACAAGCAAAACAATATGCCTTGATCTTTTGATATGGGGGCATAAAAACCTACCAGAGATAAACCAAGACCAGCCCGCGCCCAGTTTACTTTAGACAAAATCTCTCGAAGCTTGTCCGCCACCGGTGATACCATATTGGTCTGAGGAAATATTCCGGCGTTACATGACGGACAGGTATAGCCCGCCGGCGCCGTGTTCTGAGGAAGCTGCTGAGCATATCGATTCAGACACGCAAAATGGAACACATCTGAAATGTGAGCAGAGAATAAAGTAGTTCACCCTTTCCCAAACGGCAAAATTTCACTGTGGTCCAATTCAAAAGCTGCTGTAAATGACAAAATGGATATTGATTACCCCTTTCCCAAACAAGACCGGGTTTTGACATACTTTATAGAATAGGCTTTGGAAAACATGTTTAAGCAAAAGAAAAAAATGCTGATAATCAGCATTTTCTCCTTTTACCTCAATATTTTCCCTGCTATATTATACACAAAATTTTAATGCTGTCTTTTTTAGTATCAAATTCAATGTTGACATCTGCAGTGCAGTAGCTTTCAAATTGGACCACCCTAAATTGTGTTGTTTGGAAAAGGGTTTGAATTTGTGTATGATATAGCCTAGAAAATATTGAGGCAATAGGAGAAACTGCTGGTTATCAGCAGTCTCTTCTTTTGTCTTAATGTTTTCCCAAGCCTATTCACTAAGGGACGTCAAAAGTAGGTCTTGTTTGGGAAATGGTTAACCCTTTCCTAAACAAGACCTTGATTTGACGTCCTTAACCCTTTATCAAATGACGAAATTTCTGGGCGGTTCAATTCAAAAGCTGTTGCAGACGACAAAACTGGAAAGACCTGAAGGTCTTGAGTCGCTCCACAGGCCTGAATTTCTATGGGTGAGTTCATGACGAACGCGAGTTCAACTCGGGAAAGACTGTCTAAAAATAATTTGCGCATGCGCATAGAACAATCCATTTGAACGACTTTATCCACTGACGGGTGTAAACAAATACACGTGTTTAGTACATTCGAAATTTAGGCCACAAAATGCAATATATAAATCGAAATCGGTTGACGTAAATGATAGTCCTTGTTAAAACACTCACACATGGCACAAAAAAGTATATTTTGAGTAAATGCACGAGTTTTTTTATTCGGACTTGGCTTTTGTTGTTATTGTTCACCTTTTGGCGCCATCTAGGAACCTGAGTAACACCAGCCTTGGCCAGGGTTAGTGGAGTCGAGGTCAAAAGGTTGAAATGACGTCACTAGCGTCGAACCCGAGACTGTTCATATGGAACTCGAGTTACCCGAGTCGAACCCGCGTTGCCATATGAACTTACCCTATTAATATTAAATCCAAGTTTTGACTAGATTTTTGAATACTTGTGGTTCTTACAGCAAAAACAAAGTCAAAAGCAGCTATCATGTGGTCAATGCAAAAAGAAATGATTGACTAATATTTTAGGGATGTTAGGGCGATAATAAAATTGAAAACTGTGATTTTGCCAAATTCAAGGATACATAATTCAGTATGTATATTTAAAATCAAATCAAAAATTAAACACATGCAAGATCTTATGGTCACTATGATTCTGTTTTCAAATTTTGTCTATATTAGTCAATATTCGTGGCTTCAAGAGTAGAAAAAGTGTCGAAAACTGAAATTTTGTCAATTTCAAGCGCAAATAACTCAGATTGTAACGGTGTTATCATGTTGAAAATTACACATAATCAAGATTTTGTTGTCAACAAGACTCTTTCAAAGTATCATCTTGATTGGTTAACATTTGTGGTTGTTAGAGTGAAAACAAAGTTGAAAATGGCAAATTTGTCAAATTCAAGGGCACATAACTCATGATGTAAGATTCCGATCAAGCTGAAAATTACACCCAGGCAGCATATAATGCTTATATATATATTCTGTCCAAGTTTTGTCTTGATTGGTCAATATTTGTAGATTTTAGA
Source organism: Fragum sueziense (assembly GCA_963680895.1). Taxonomy (NCBI): domain Eukaryota; kingdom Metazoa; phylum Mollusca; class Bivalvia; order Cardiida; family Cardiidae; genus Fragum; species Fragum sueziense. The sequence goes on from OY804593.1 coordinate 26,144,586, forward strand.
GTAAAAATAAAGTCAAAACCAGCAAAATAGAGCCAAAAATAGCAATTTTTGGCAATTTCAAGGGCACTTAACTCATGCTATAAAATTCAGTTCAAGCTGAAAATTTTACCAAGGCAAGCTCTTATAGTCAGCATCATTCTGTCAAAGTTATGTCTTGTTTAGTCAATATTTGTAGTTGCTAGAGTGAAAATAAAGTCAAAATACAGCCGAAAATGGCAATTCTGTCAATTTCAAGGGCACATAACTCATGATGTGAAATTCAGATCAAGCTGAAAATTTTACCAAGGCAAGATCTTGTAGTCAGCATCATTCTGTCAAAGTTTTGTCTTGATTGTTCCAAATTTGTAGATTTTAGAAGAAAAGTAAAGTCAAAACCTGCTATTTTTGATATTCAAGGGCAGATAACTCAGGTTATTCTGGTTCAATCCATATTCTTTGAAGGAATCTGAGAGAGGGTCACCCAAGGATCATTCCTGTCAAGTTTGGTTGAAATCCATCCAGTAGTTTTTGAGAAGAAGATTTTTAAAGAAAAAGTTTACAGACGCACGGACGCACTGACGCACGCACGACGGACACACCGCCATGACAATAGCCCGCTGGCCTGAAAGGCCAGTGGAGCTAATGAGTGTTAATTTAGATTGGATTTGTGTACAATATAACTCAGAAAATATTGAGGCAAAAGGAGAAACTGCTGGTTATCAGCAGTTTCTTCTTTTGCTTCAATGTTTTCCCGAACCTTTTCTATTAGGGACGTCAAAATCAGATCTTGTTTGGGAAAGGGTTAAAAGAAAAGGCTTGGGAAAACATTGAAGCAAAAGAAGAAAATGCTGATAATCAGCATTTTCTCCTTTTGCTTCAATATTTTCTAGGCAATAATATGCACATAATTTTCATTTATTTCTATTAATTTTGTTGTCTGTCGCAAATTTCAAATTGGAACACCCTAAAATTTTGTCGTTTGGGAAAGGGTAAATCCAGTGCTACAGATAGAAGGGGCGATATTTCATTCATTTCTCATTGAACCCTAAATTGTGGGTACTCATTGGAATTGTCTCATCGAGACAATTCAAATAAGTACCCACAACATAAGGTTTGGATTTGAAATAAAAACAAGATGTGTTTGTGAAACATGAATGCACCCGAAATGGCCAATGTTAAGTTTTCAGACAGACTGACAGAGAGATGGACACCATTTGGAACGCCTTGGACATTTCTATCGAATCATATCTCGGATAAGTATGTATATGAAGAAATTTTATGAAAAGAAGTGATTTCTTCGCCTGAAGTCATTACGCTTCATAAATTAGTTTTCGAGGTTATCCAAATGAACAAAGATAACTAGAACTGTCGCAAAGCGGACAAATACCCCCCACTAGCGCCTTGTCACTGAAAAAGTGCTGTAGGTCAACCAGCTCTTGACTTAGAGCACGGAAACAGATTTTAAACAAAGTCCAATTGTGACCTTGACCTTTGACCTTGGTGACCCAAAAACAATAGGGCACCTCCTTGGGTCACGGGCAACAACTGTGTAAAGTTTCATGATCCTAGGTCAACCGGTTCTTGACTTAGAGCACGGAAACGGATTTTGAACAAAGTCTGATTGTGACCTTGACCTTTGACCTTCGTGACCTAAAAACAATAGGGCACCTCCTTGGGTCATGGGCAACAACTGTGTAAAGTTTCATGATCCTAGGTCAACCGGTTCTTGACTTAGAGCATGGAAACGGATTTTAAACAAAGTCCGATTGTGACCTTGACCTTTGACCTTCGTGACCCAAAAACAATAGGGCACCTCCTTGGGTCATGGGCAACAACTTTGTAAAGTTTCATGATCCTAGGTCAACCGATTCTTGACTTAGAGCAGGGAAACGGATTTTGAACAAAGTCCGATTGTGACCTTGACCTTTGACCTTGGTGACCCAAAAACAATAGGGCACCTCCTTGGGTCATGGGCAACAACTGTGTAAAGTTTCATGATCCTAGGTCAACCGGTTCTTGACTTAGAGCACGGAAACGGATTTTAAACAAAGTCTGATTGTGACCTTGACCTTTGACCTTGGTGACCCAAAAACAATAGGGCACCTCCTTGGGTCATGGGCAACAACTGTGTAAAGTTTCATGATCCTAGGTCAACCGGTTCTTGACTTAGAGCACGGAAACGGATTTTAAACAAAGTCCGATTGTGACCTTGACCTTTGACCTTGGTGACCCAAAAACAATAGGGCACCTCCTTGGGTCACGGGCAACAACTGTTTTAAGTTTCATGATCCTAGGTCAACTGGTTCTTGACTTGGAGCACGGAAACGGATTTTAAACAAAGTCCGATTGTGACCTTGACCTTTGACCTTGGTGACCCAAAAACAATAGGGCACCTCCTTGGGTCAAGGGCAACAACTGTGTAAAGTTTCATGATCCTAGGTCAAACCGTTCTTGAGTTAGAGCACGGAAACGAAAAAGTCTACGGACGGACGACTGGACGGATGGACGGACGGACGGACTGACAGACAGACAGACATGGTGAAACCAATATACCCCCCTCTACTTCGTAGGTGGGGGGTATAATGACCTAAGGGACTTGCAGGATGTAAACATTTTAAAAAGAGAAAGCACTGGAACTGCAAACAATACATGTCAGTATCATTGTCCCTTCATTGTTGACATTAGTTACGGACAAAACTTTTGTTTTATTGTTCTTCTTCTTTAGTTTGAAAGTAGTTCTACGAATTAACTCCTAGGTATGATTCTATAATTAAGAATTGTCAGAGGTGTTCCAAATGAGCAATTTCTCTATGTCAAATGGGACGAGTAAAACAATATGCTCCAAATCTTTCGATACGAGGGCATAAGAATAGGATGTCTATACCCCCTCTTACCTGTTGATCTTTAAAACCACAGTGGATAATCAAGTGACTCAGAATTTCAGAAAATTTTCAATACTATTGTTAATATGCTAATAATATTTATTATTCAAACTTGCTTTGGAGTTCACACAGTTTAGATGATGTTCTATTCGAACTCAAGCATGCTCATATCTTGAAATCGGCTGAACGCGGTGATGAAGATGGACCACATATTCGGTGTAAATTTCAACTTTGTGCCATTGTATCAATCAGAGACAGACTGCATTACCCACCCCTAAACAATTGAGCCAGGATCTGGAAAAAGGTCCCTTATAGCATTTGAGGCTATTATGTTTCAAGATACCTAAGAGCAGTCTGATCAGGACCGAATGTGTCCTCTTACAGTTGCTATAGATCACGAAGAAGCTATTTGATGACAGCATGGATCCTGATCAGACTGACTCTGTCTGTGCGTATGCACAGGCTAGTCTGGAACCATGTTGTTCTCAAATGCCATAAAGGACGTTATTCCAGATCCTGACTCAAATGTATTTGCATTGAAGAAAAATATGTTGGCTTTCATTTAACAAAAGATTGGACAGATTATCTGTTTATTTGAAAAAGTTACCCCATATTTTGTGATATTGGTAAGTTGCTCAGATTGAACGTAGAAAAATGCCTTTACTAAATAAAAGTTCATTAGGTGCTGAGCGTCACCTTACAGACTGAGCGTCAACTTACATACCCCCTAATGGCCCTATGACCATTACCATCATGGCATCCAAACCAAGCCTCCAGCTGCTCTCTCATATAGATCATTCACACCAATTGGTGAGAGACTAGTCAATCCAAGGTTCAAACTCCCGACCCCTGGATTCAAAAACTCCAAGGTTACCGACTGAGCTATGAGGGCTCGGTTGTTTGGGAAAGGGTCAATAATGAATAAAATTATAAATGAAAAAAGTATATTACGAAAGCAAGTTAATCTGACACACTCCTCGGTCACCAAATTCTGGACACATAATGTACAGGTGGGACTGTAATCACTATCTTGTAACCATTGTAAGTACGACTGGACAATGCACTGAAAAAAATAAACATGAAAGAAAAAATTCAATAAACGAAGAAAATCTGCGATAGTTATGTTAGTATGCCATCGCTTTTCAACAAAAAACTCGTAACTGCAGTTAGGAGGTTTTTGTTGAAAAGCAGCAATATGACCGATTTGAAAATAGCTTGAAGCAGAGAATGTTGAAATATGTCGCCTATTAAATGGATGTGGTAGATCTTTAAAAATCAGCTGCTAAATTTGTAATTAGTATCATAATGAAAACAAGTTAATCTGACACATTCCTCGGTCATCAGATTCTGGACACATAATGTACAGGTGGGACTGTAATCACTATCTTGTAACCATTGTAAGTACGACTGGACAATGCACTGAAAACAATAAACATGAGAGAAAAAAATCAATAAATGAAGACAATCTTCGATAATTATGTTAAAATGTGAACAATTTGAAAATGGCCTTGAAGCAGAGAATGTTGAAATATATGTCACCTATTAAATGGTTTCAGTAGATCTTTAAAAAAAAATAGCTGCTAAAAAAGTAATTGACAACCAACAAAAATTTTGGTTGTTTGTCATTAACTCTTTTACCGGCTAATTTTCATAATATTCTTTGCATTCAGCAAATCCCTGGTGGTATCCAACTTCTCTGCTTTAACCCTTTCCCAAATGACAAAATTTTAGGGCGATCATCTTCAAAAACTGCCAAAAGACAAAATGGATGTTATTACAGATAGGATTTGTGTAACATATAACACAGAAAATATTGAGACAAAAGGAGAAACTGCTGGTTATCAGCAGTTTCTTCTTTTGTTTCAATATTTTCCCAAGGGTTAAATCTCTTTCAAATGGGTCATATGTTAACAGATTAAACAGAATTATAGAAAAATATCCAAAATGTTGTGTCACATGATTCCCCACTAACGACTATGATTACGAAAGCAAGTTAATCTGACACACTCCATGGTCACCAGATTCTGGACACAACACTGGAATCCGACGTGGTCCATATCCCCTGTGCCAGCGTCCTGTGCCTTGGAACCCCTTTTCCCTAGAATCCCCCCCCCCCTTGCCATAGATTCCTTTCGTTTCTCATACCAGCAGAGCTCCAGATAAGATGCGTATTTGCGTAAAACATGCATTGATTTGGTCTGAATACGCATTAACTTTTATAAAAATGCGTACAGATATGCATCCAAAATAATGAAAACGCATTTGATAATTGTCGGTTAGCGTATCAAGATCGAACACCGGGAAAAAACTTACAAAATAGGAAATTCCAACAATTAACACAAACTGTTTAGGTCACTGAAAATAGATTATGGCAGTCAGCTATCCGATATCTATTACGACTTTAATCAGCCAATCACAACCTGGAATAATTGGGGAATACCAATTACATCACCACTCTGACCAGCCGGGCGACGATCGGCTAGTTCCGTAGATCTACCTAATGATGCCGAGGGTTGCATTTGTTCGAATTTCAATCAATCAGTTATGTCCGTGAAAGCAATTACCCGATCAATCGGAAAAGACAACTCGAAGGTGATTGTTTTCTTTTTTTTTAATCGGCAAACGAGTAAATCCACTCCTGAGAAAATCGTAACTTTAGTCGAATTTAGCCAATATTATTTCTGAAGTGGCCGTAAGGTAAAGAAAGCCCACAATGGTAATCTTGTTCAGAAAAAAAAAAAAAACTCGATGGTCGGAAACATACCCCGGTTAAATGTCCTCGAACCCGAAAATGAAAGTCGGTCGTTCCGGTTGGGTGTTCCTGTTTATTTGAGTCCTTTCCCGAACAAGAAGGTAAATACGCATCGCCTCAAAAAATTATCTGGAAATACGCATTGGAAAAAATTCTGAGGGGTAAATACCCCTTGCCTCAAAAAATTATCTGGAGCTCTGTACCAGTATTACCACAACTATAGCAGCTATCATATTGGACTTCCCTATAATTTTACAGTTAGTGAAAGGGGTAATCGGAACCCTGATTTTGACTTTGAATGCCTGGGAGTACCAAGCATAAGCAGACTTACCCCACCCCCTAAATTGAAAGTAGAATGTCAATACCTTGTAATGGTTTGCCACAAGACAGTGTTCGCATACGTTCACTCTATGTTCAAAACAGAATAAATTTGTCACTTTCTTCTTTGGGCATTTACAAAGCCCCATGTTTTTCTTTGTATTGTTTAACAAATGATTTTTAAGATTTTCACAGCATTTTTTTCATGTTGACAGCTCACCGGAAGTAAACAACCGGAAGTGACATGTTTATGTACTCGATTGTTGGACTCTGAGGTTGCCTGTGTTGGATCGTACTAAATGCAAACCGCAACCATTACTAAAACACAACCCCAACCTTTTGACCCGGTACTGTAATAATCACATGTGCGTGATTTTTATTTTCCGCATGGTATATTACTTCCGCTTGGCATTTTCTTTCCGTTTAGAATAAAATGAAGATATATAGTTGGATTCGCTTTGCAAATGTTGAGATTTTAAAGGATTTATAGCTTTTTAAATATTTTAATGAGTTGATATTATAATTTCGGTCAATTAACCCTTTCCAAAACTGCAAAATTTTAGGGTGATCCAAATTAAAAGCTGCTGCAGACGACAAAACTGATATTGATAAAGATAGGTTTTTTGTGCATTATAGCATAGAAAATATTGAGGCAAAAGGAGCAAATGCTGATTATCAGCGTTTTTCTTTTGTGTCAATAACGTTTCAAAAGCTAATTCAAATAGAGACTCAAAACAAGATCTTGTTTGAATTAGGGGTAAATAGTGTTTTCGGATTGTACATTTTCAATTTGATTGCCTTTTTTGTTAAACTATGAAACTGGGATAATTTATTCGTCCCAATTAAAGAGGCCAAAAAATCGCAAATTAATTGTCTAGAATAGAGGCATCGGATGCATTTAAGCGCTTACAACAACTGCTGAGCGTTTAACTCTTTATAAAACAAGTCCTGGTGGTGTAATTCATTTTTTTTTATATACAAGAACAATAACTAAATAAATAAGTGAAAAATGAAATGGAAAAAAATATTATGAAGCATGTCCCATTTAAGTAGCATTGTTACGTTATGCACCAACACACTATCTTGAGTAGTCCAGAGACATAGATAAACATTGTTATTATATGTCTCTGAGTAGTCTGTATTGTATGGTGGAAAAGGCGTTTTAACAGCGTCAATGTGACCTTATATGGTTTGAACGCACGAGCGCCGTAGGCCCGAGAGGGGGAAGCACGAGTGGGAGTATACTCGCTCTTAACCATTTTCCAAATGTCAAAATTTTAGGGTGATCCACTTCCAAAAAAGCCAAAAATGACAAAATGGATGTTATGAAAGATTGCATTTGTGTAAAATATGGCAAAGAAAATATTAAGACAAAAGGAGAAACTGCTGGTTATCAGCAGTTTCTTCTTTTGTTTCAATATTTTCTCAAGCCCTTTCTATAAGGGACGTCGAAATCAGGTTTTGTTTGGGAATATGTTAAGGTGGTTCGGGTGTTCCTCCAGAGAAATTATGGTTTTGTAAGACTTGTTTTCGTGCATTCTATGTGATTTTCAGACATACAAACGGATGTGCATATTATGCGTGATGGGCGCTCCACCCTTGTATGATGGATGATCTGTTTTCGCGTCAATGTGACCTTGTGGTTTGCACCAACATAATTCTACATGATACATGATGGATAACCTGTTTAAGAGTCAATGTGACATTGAGGTTTGCACCAACATAAATCTATACAATACACAGTGAATGACCCCGATTAAGTGTCAATGTGACCATGTGATTTGTACCAACAAAATGCTATATGACATGATAGATAACCCGTTATATTGTCAATGTGACCCTGTGGTTTGCACCAACATAGTTTTATATTATACATTGTGGATGACACATTTTAGTGTCAATGTGACCTTGTTGTTTGTACCAACACAATTCTGCATAAGACATGGGGGATGATCAGTTTTAGCGTCGATTTGACCTTGTGGTTTGCACCAACACAAATCTATGCAATACATAGTGAAGGACCCTTTTTAACGTCAATGTGATCCTGTGGTTTGCATCAACACAATTCTATAAGAACTATGAAAGATGACCCGTTCTAGCGTCAATGTGACCTTGTGGTTAGCACCAAAACAATTATATATGGTAAAGATGGAAGACCCGTTTTAGGGTCAATGTGACCTTGTGGTTTGCATCAACACAATTATATTTGATAAATGGAGGATGAACCGGTTTAGCCTCAATGTAACCTTGTGGTATGCATCAACTCAATTCTATAAGAATCATGGCTGATGACCCGTTTTGGCGTCAATGTGACCTTGTGGTTTGCACCAACACAATCCTATAAGAATCATGATGGATGACCCGTTTAATCGTCAATGTCACCTTGTGGTTTTAACCAACATAATTCTATATGATATATGGTGGCTGACCAGTATAAGTGTCTATATATGACCTTGTGGTTTGCACCAACACAGTTCTATACATAACATTGTTGAGGACCAGTTTTCAAGATCAATGTGACCTTGTGGATTGCACCAACACAATTGTATATGAAACACTGTGGGAGAGCCGTTTTAGTGTAAATGTGACATTGTGGTTTGCACCAACACAATTGTATATGTAACATTGTGGAAGAGCCGTTTTAGTGTAAATGTGACCTTGTGGTTTGCATCAACACAATTTCATATAATAGTTGGTGAATGACCCATTTTAGCGTCAATGCGACCTTGTGGTTTACACCAACATAATTCTATACAATAGATTGTTGATGATCCGTTTAAGATAAGTGTGACCTTGAGGTTTGCACCAAAACAATTATATGATAAATGGGAAATGACCAGTTTTAGTGTCAATGTGACCTTGTGGTTTGCACCAACACAATTCTATATAATACATTGTTGATGACCCGTTTTAGCGTCAATGTTGCTTTGTGGTTTGCACCAACACAATTCTATACATAACATTGTGGATGACCCGTTTTAGCGTCAATGTGACATTGTAGTTTGCACCAATATAATTCTATATGATGAATTGTAGATGGCCAGTTTTAAGATCAATGTGACCTTTTGATTTGCACCAACACAATTGTATATGAAACATTGTGGAAGAGCCGTTTTAGTGTCAATGTGACATTGTTGTTTACATCAACACAATTCTGTACAATACATGGTGGTTGACAAGTTTTAGCGTCAATGTGACCTTGTGGTTAGCACCAAAAATTATATATGGTACACGGTGGATGACCGGTTTTATGGTCAATGCGACCTTGTGGTTTGCACCAACACAATTATATATGGTACACGGTGGATGACCCGTTTTAGGGTCAATGTAACCTTGTGGTGTGCACCAACAAAATTCTATACGATACATAGCGGATGACCCGTTTTAGCATCAATGTGACCTTGTGGTTTGCACCAACACAATTCTATAAGAATCATGGCTGATTACCCGTTTTAGCGTCCATGTGACCTTGTGGTTTGAACCAACAAAATCCTGTAAGTATCATGATGGATGACCCGTTTTTGAGTCAATATGACCTTGTAGTTTGCACCAACATACTTCTATATGATATATAGTGGATGACCAGTATAAGTGTCGATATGACCTTGTGGTTTGCACCAACACAATTCTACACATAACATTGTGGATGACCCGTTTTAAATAGCGTCAATGTGACCTTGTGGTTTGCACCAACACAATTCTATATGATAAATGGTAGATGACCTGTTTTAGCGTCGATATGACCTTGTGGTTTGCACCAACACAATTCTATTCATAACATTGTGGATGATCCGTTTTAGCGTCAATGTGACCTTGTGGTTTGCACCAACACAATTCTATATGATAAATGGTAGATGACCCGTTTTAGCGTCAATGTGACCTTGTGGTTTACACCAACACAATTCTATACAATAGATGGTTGATGATCCGTTTTAAGATTAGTGTGACCTTGAGGTTTGCACCAAAACAATTATATGATACATGGTAGATAACCTGTTTTTGTATTGTATTAACCGTGTGGTTTGCATCAACACAATTTAATATGATACATGGTACATGACCCGTTGTAGTGTCAATGTGACCTTGTGGGTTTAATCAACATAATTCTACATGATACATGTTAGATAACATGTTATAATGTCCAAGTGACCTTGTGGTTTGCACCAACATAATTCTATATGATACATGATGGATATCCCGTTTTAGCGTCAATGTGAGATTGTGGTTTGCACTAACACAATTCCGCATGATACACGGGGATGACCAGTTTTAGCGTCGATGTGACCTTGTGGTTTGCACCAACACAAATCTTTAGAATACACAATGAATTACCCGATTTAGTGTCAATGTGACCTTGTGGTTTGGATCAACATAATTCTATATGATACATGTAAGATGACCCGATATAATGTCAATATGACCTTGTGATTTGCACAAACATATTGCTATACAATACATGCATATTGGATGATCCGTTGTAGCGTCAATATCACCTTGTGGTTTGCAGCAACATACTTCTATACGATGCATGGCCAATGACCCGTTTCATCGTCAATGTGACCTTGTGGTTTGTACCAACACCATTCTGTACGAAGTATTGTGGTTGACCGGTTTTAGCGTCAATATGACATTGTGGTTTGCACCAACACATCATATACGAATTATGGTGGTTGACCCGCTTTAGCGTCACTGTGACCTTGTGGTTAGCACCAACACAATTCTATACAATACATTGTAGATGATCCGTTTTAGCGTCAATGTGACCTTGTGGTTTGCACCAACACAATTCTATACGATACATAGTGGATGGCCCGTTTTAGCGTCAAAGTGACCTTGTGGTTTGCTCCAACACACTTCTATATGATACACAGTCGATGACTCGTTTTAGTGTCAATGTGACCTTGTGGTTTGCATCAACACAATTCTATACAATACATAATAGATGACTCCTTTTAGTGTCAATATGGCCTTGTGGTTTGCACCAACACAAATCTATACAATACATGATGGATGGCACGTTTTAGCGTCAATGTGGCCTTGTGATTTCCACCAACACAAATCTATACAATACATTGTAAATGGCCTGTTTTAGCGTCAAAGTGACCTTGTGTTTGCACCAACATTAACCTATACAATACGTAGTGAATGACCCGATTTAGCATCAATGTGTCTTTGTGGTTTGCACCAACAGAAATATCTAAAATACATGATGGATGACCCGTTTTCGTGTCAGTGCGGCCTTGTGGTTTGAACCAACACATTCTTATATAATACGTGGAATATGGCCGCTTTCAATGGCAGAATGATCAACACATTTTTATATAAAGATAGCTAATGACTCGTTTCAGTTTGACCTGGTGGTTGGCACCAACATATTTCTATATAATATATAGTAGGTGGCCCATTTTAGTGTCAGTATGACATTGTGGTTTGCATCAACACATTCCTATATAATACATACTAAATGGCTCGTTTTAGTCGATGAAAAACCTTGTGGTTTGCATCAACACATGTCTATATAATACACACAAGATATGGCCCATCTTATTGGCGGTATGATCTTGTGGTTTGCACCAACACATTCCTATATAGTACATACTAGATGTCCCATCCTAGATGGAGTATGACCTTGTGGTTTGCACCAACATATTTCTATATAATACATAGTAGGTGGCCTGTTTTAGTGTCAGTATGATCTTGTGGTTTGCATCAACACATTTCTATATAAAACATAGTAGATGGCTCGTTTTAGTTGTCAGTTTGACCTTGTGGTTTGCACTAACACTTTTCTTTATAATACATTGTAGATGGCCCGTGTTAGTGGCAATATGATCTTGTGGTTTGCAGCCTATAAAACGGACCATCTAATGTGTATTTTATAGGAATCTATTAGTGAAAATCGCAAGGTTACTGTGTTGCTAAAGCGGGCCATCTATCATGTGTTATATAGAAATGTGTTGCGGCAAACCACCAGGGTTGGGGTAATCGTAATCAGTAATCGTAATCGATTGTAATCAATTACAATTTCTCAAGTAATCGACAGTATTCAGTAATCGAAGGCATTTTCGATTACATGTAATCGTAATTTAATCAATTACATGCCTCAAAATTGGTGTAATCATCGATTACATTTTCGATTACTTTCGATTACTTGTAGAAAAAAATATCCATCAAGTTGAAATGTAAAAAAAATATTTTCATAGAACTAGAAATCTTAGGAAATATCTCACATTGGTTTCAGAAACACTGGTGTTTATCAATTGAAATACACCATGTTAAAATGTTCAGACAAAAGTAAAAACTTGTTATTCTCTTAAAAATATAGTTGCAATTAGTCTGCAAAACATATTCAACATTCAACAACTCCAAATTTTGTACTGCTAATGATATGTGATATGCGTTATAGATCCTTTCTCAAACAAGACCTGGTTTGGCAACATTTTTGTCATTTGTCAATCTTTCAAGTTGGAGTGGTCTACAATTGCACCATTTGGAAAAGGGTTAAACATGCCACTATTGCTGGGGTTGTTAAACAATAGATTTCACACCTTTTTACCTGAAGTACAATAATAACTGCCCTATTGATAAACTTAAACAAAAGGTGTTTATTTCCCCAGGGCTAAAATTGGTGTTATACAGTTTGAGAACTTTGAGAGATCTGTTAAAGTTTGTATTAAGTTAATATATGTTTAGCCATATTCTGGGTTTTATAGGTTCTTGGACCGTGTTACAAGAACCAAGTCCTTTATAGGTCATTTTGAATTTGCTGACCCCCTTCCCAATGAGGGGACTTTATGTGACTAAATTTTCCAAAAAGTCATGATGATAAAATCCAGTAATCATTATAGAATTCACCCTTTCTCAAACAACAAGTTTTTGGGTTGTTCTAAATTGAAAGGAAATTTGCAGACTGCAAAGTTAATGCGGTTTCATGTAGAAATGTTCATGTTCTAGATGGGTCGTCAACAGTCACTGTTCGGGAAAGGTTTAAACATGATTGAATAAACGTCAAAAAATTATATACTGTAATATTCATGAGCCTGCTACAAAATTTTATAAAGTAAGTTATGTTATAGTCAAATCCCACTCATTGACTCTTTTTGACCCCCAAAAGAACAAGGCTTTTTGAAAATATTGTGGAAAATGAAGAAATTGCTAGTGACAAGTAATTTCTTCATTTCCCACAATGTTTTCTTACAAAAAAGACCAAGAAATATAAAATTTCGTTCACTTGCAATCATCTCATGATCTGCACCATCTTTGAATTTGGACCATCCTAAAGATGTGCTATTTGGTAATGGGTTAAAGCTATTGTTTTACAACATTGTCATATCATCATACAACCAACCTTCCATGTTATTTCCTGAAAAAGATTTTGCAGTGATGTAAGTTTAGAGAAAAAAGGAGAACATTTTGATAATGAGCATTTCTCTTCTTTGTCTAAATGTTTTTCAAAGTCTTTTCTGTCAGAGACGTCAAAACCAGGCCATGTTTGGAAAAGGTTAAGCAAGTAATCGAATGTAATCATCCTGTAATCATGATTACTTTAGTGAAAAGTAATCGATTGTAATCAATTACAAGTGAAAATTAGAGTAATCGATTATTAATCAATTACATGTTTTAACCAATGTAATTGATTAATAATCGATTACAGGTGTCAGTAATCGAACCCCCACCCTGCAAACCACACGGTTATACTGCCGCTAAATCGATATATCTATTATGTATTATGTGTCTATAATGTGTTGCCGCAAACTACAAGGTCACATTGACACCAAAACGAGTTATCCGGCATGTATTATATAGAATCGTGTTGGTGTTAACCACACGGTTACAATGACTTAAACGGTTTATCTACCAGGTATCATATAGAATTGTGTTGGTGCAATCCACAAGGTAACAAACACTGAAACGGTTTATCTACCATGTATCATATAAACTTGTGCTTGTGCAAACCACAAGGTCTAACAACAACACTAAAACCGTTCTTCTACCATGTATCACATTGAAATATGTTAGTGCAAACCACACAGTCACACTGACACGAAAACTGGCCATCTACCATGTATGATATAGAATAATATTGGTCCAAACCACAAGGTTACAACAACACTAAAACGGTTCATCTTCCATGTATCATACAGAATTTTGTTGGTGCAACCCACAAGGTCACATTGACACTGAAGTGGTTTATATACCATGAATTATATAGAATTGTTTTGGTGCAAACCACAAGGTCACATTAACACTAAAGCGGGTTATCTAAAATGTATGATATAAAATTGTGTTAGTGCAAACCATACAGTCACATTGACACTAACACGGGTTATATATCATGTATTATATAAATTTGTGATTGTACAAACCACGAAAACTGGTCATCTACCATGTATGATATAGAATAATATTGGTCCAAACTACAAGGTTACAACAACACTAAAACGGTTCATCTTCCATGTATCATACAGAATTGTGTTGGTGCAACCCACAAGGTCACATTGACACTGAAGTGGTTTATATACCATGAATTATATAGAATTGTTTTGGTGCAAACCACAAGGTCACATTAACACTAAAGCGGGTTATCTAAAATGTCTGATATAAAATTGTGTTAGCGCAAACCATACAGTCACATTGACACTAACACGGGTTATATATCATGTATTATATAAATTTGTGATGGTACAAACCACAAGATCAAACACAAATTAAACACCAAGCCGTAGAGATCAGCCCAGTCAGGCGATTTCTGCACATGAGAAAAGGGACGAATACGACAACATGAAGCGCAATCTACGCTGAATCATCAATCCTTCGGTCCAAGAACGATCAGATATTGGAACAAACTCCCGACCCAGATCGCAGACATTGAGACGAAAGACGAATTTACAGCTGCCTTCAAGGTCCTAGTAAGGGGCGGCTCTTTCGTCTTCAGCGCGTAATTCCACCGACGCATGTATAAAGTTTTAACCTGTACATATGATATGTATTTTAACTCTGAAGGATGGAGGCTGTCTCCCCCCCCCTTCAACACATGTCAACACTACAGTCAGATATGACCCTGACCCTACCAAGGAAGACGAAGACGGGGCCACACAAAAATTAAACGGGACATCTACCATGTTTTATAAAAAAAATGTTGGTGCAAACCACAAGGTCAAATCGACACTAAAGCCGGCTATCTTCAATGTATTATAGAGACTTGTGTTTGGGCAATTCTCAAGGTCACTACAACACTATTAACGTAATTAATCTACCATGTATCATATAGAATTGTGTTGATGCAAACCTCAAGGCCACAACAACACTAAAATGGTCCATCTGCCATGTACCATATAGAATTGTGTTGGTGCAAACCACAAGGTAACAACAACAGAAAAACGGGTTATCTACCATGTATCATGAAGATTCGTGTTGGTGCAAACCATAAGGTTACAACAACACAAAAACGGGTCATCTATCATGTATCATATATATATTCGTGTTGGTGCAAACCACAAGGCCAAAACAACACAAAAACTGTTTATCTACCATGTTTCATATAGATTCGTGTTGGTGCAAACCACAAGGTCACAACAACACAAAACGGGTTATCTACTATGTATCATATAGATTCGTGTTGGTGCAAACCACAAGGTTACAACAACACAAAAACGGGTCATCTACCATGTATCATGACGATTCGTGTTGTGCAAACCACAAGCTCACATCAACACTAAAAAACTGGTTATCTACCATGTATCATATAGATTCGTGTTGGTGCAAACCACAAGGTTACAACAACACTAAAACGGGTTATCTACCATGTATCATACAGATTCGTGTTGGTGCAAACCACAAGGCCAAAACAACACAAAAACTGTTTATCTACCATGTTTCATATAGATTCGTGTTGGTGCAAACCACAGGGTCACAACAACACAAAAACGGGTTATCTACCATGTATCATATAGATTCGTGTTGGTGCAAACCACAAGGTTACGACAGCACAAAAACGGGTCATCTATCATGTATCATGAACATTCGTGTTGGTGCAAACCACAAGCTCACAGCAACACAAAAAACTGGTTATCTACCATGTATCATATAGATTCGTGTTGGTGCAAACCACAAGGTTACAACAACACAAAAACGGGTTATCTACTATGTATCATATAGATTCGTGTTGGTGCAAACCACAAGGTTACAACAACACAAAAACGGGTCATCTACCATGTATCATGAAGATTCGTGTTGGTGCAAACCACAAGGTTACAACAACACAAAAACGGGTCATCTATCATCTATCATGAAGATTCGTGTTGGTGCAAACCACAAGGTTACAACAACACAAAAACGGGTCATCTACCATGTATCATGAAGATTCGTGTTGGTGCAAACCACCAGGTTACAACAACACTAAAACAGGTCATCTACCATGTATCATATAGATTCGTGTTGGTGCAAACCACAAGGTTAAAACAACAGAAAAACGGATTATCTACCACGTTTCATATAGATTCGTGTTGGTGCAAACCATAAGCCTAAGGTTACAACAACACAAAAACGGGTCATATATCATGTATCATATAGATTCGTGTTGGTGCAAACCACAAGGTTACAACAACACTAAAACCTTTCATCTACAATTTATGATGGAGATTCGTGTTGGTGCAAACCACAAGGTTACAACAACACTAAAACGGGTCATCTACCATGTATCATATAGATTTGTGTTGGTGCAAACCACAAGGTCAAAACAACATAAAACTGGTCGTCTACCATGTTTCATATAGATTCGTGTTGGTGCAAACCACAGGGTCACAACAACACAAAAACGGGTTATCTACCATGTATCATATAGATTCGTGTTGGTGCAAACCACAAGGTTACGACAGTACAAAAACGGGTCTTCTATCATGTATCATGAACATTCGTGTTGGTGCAAACCACAAGCTCACATCAACACAAAAAACTGGTTATCTACCATGTATCATATAGATTCGTGTTGGTGCAAACCACAAGATTACAACAACACAAAAACTGGTCATCTACCATGTATCATGAAGATTCGTATTGGTGCAAACCATAAGGTTACAACAACACAAAAAGGGATCATCTTCAAAGTATCATATAGATTCGTGTTGGTGCAAACCACAAGATTACAACAACAGAAAACGGATTATCTACCACGTTTCATATAGATTCGTGTTGGTGCAAACCTGAAGGTTACAACAACACAACAACTGGTTATCAAGCATGTATCATATAGATTCGTGTTGGTGCAAACTACAAGGTTACAACATCACAAAAACGGATTATCTACCATGTATCATATAGATTCGTGTTGGTGCAAACCACAAGCTCACAGCAACACAAAAATTGGTCATCAACCATGTATCATGAAGATTCGTGTTGGTGCAAACCACAGGGTTACAACAACACTAAAACGGGTCATCTACCATGTATGATGGAGATTCGTGTTAGTGCAAACCACAAGGTTACAACAACACAAAAACGGGTCATCTACCATGTATGATGGAGATTCGTGTTGGTGCAAACTACAAGGTCAAAACAACACAAAACTGTTCATCTACCATGTTTCATATAGATTCGTGTTGGTGCAAACCACAAGGTCACAACAACCCAAAAACGGGTCATCTACCATGTATCATGAATATTCGTGTTGGTGCAAACCACAAGCTCACAGCAACACAAAAACGGGTCATCTACCATGTATGATGGAGATTCGTGTTGGTGCAAACTACAAGGTCAAAACAACACAAAACTGTTCATCTACCATGTATCATATAGATTCGTGTTGGTGCAAACTACAAGGTTACAACAACAAAAAAACGGGTCATCTACCATGTATCATATAGATTCGTGTTGGTGCAAACCACAAGGTTACAACAACAGAAAAACGGATTATCTACCACGTTTCATATAGATTCGTGTTGGTGCAAACCTTAGGAATACAACAACACAAAAATTGGTTATCAAGCATGTATCATATAGATTCGTGTTGGTGCAAACTACAAGGTTACAACAACACAAAAACGGGTTATCTACCATGTATCATATAGATTCGTGTTGGTGCAAACCACAAGCTCACAGCAACACAAAAACTGGTTATCTACGATGTATCATAAAGATTCGTGTTGGTGCAAACCACAAGGTAACAACAACACAAAAACAGGTCATCTACCATGTATCATGAAGATTCGTGTTGGTGCAAACCACAAGGTTACAACAACACTAAAACGAGTCATCTACCATGTATCATGGAGATTCGTGTTGGTGCAAACCACAAGGTTACAACAACACTAAAACGAGTCATCTACCATGTATCATGGAGATTCGTGTTGGTGCAAACTACAAGGTCACATTGGTACTAGAACGGGTCATCTACCATGTATCATGAAAATTTGTGTTTGTGCAAACTACACTGTCACATTGACACTAAAACGGGTTATCTAGCATGTATTGTCAACCCAAATTAACCCGGAACAACTTAGTTTTCGTGTGCAACGTCCGTTAGTTGAGCGTCTTCACAAAACATTGTCAAAGTGCGGTCATTACATATGCAGATGTCTCGGGTTAATCTTGCTGGACAATATCTTATAGAATTATATTGGTGAAAACCTCATTGTCACAACAACACTGCGACGGGTCATCTACTATATTATGTAGAATTGTGTTCTTGTAAACCACAATGTCACAACGACACTAACAATCTACCATGTATTTTATAGAAATCTGTTGATACAAACCACACGGTCACATTGACACGAAAGTGGGTTGTCTTCCATGTATAATAAGGAATTGTGTTGGTGCAAACCACAAAGTCACAACACTAGGACGAGTCATCTACCATGTAACATTTAGAATTGTGTTGGTCCAAAGCTCAAGGTCACAACAATACTAAAACGAGTCATCTATCATGTAACATTTAGAATTGTGTTGGTCCAAACCTCAAGGTCACAACAACACTAAAACGAGTCATCTACCATGTAACATTTAGAATTGTGTTGGTCCAAACCTCAAGGTCACAACAACACTAAAACGAGTCATCTACCATGTAACATTTAGAATTGTGTTGGTCCAAACCTCAAGGTCACAACAACACTAAAACGAGTCATCTACCATGTAACATTTAGAATTGTGTTGGTCCAAACCTCAAGGTCACAACAACACTAGGACGATTCATCTACCATGTAACGTTTAGAATTGTGTTGACCAGTGCAACCCACAAGGTCACGACAACACTTAAACGGTCCTTCTACCATGCATTATAAAAAAATTGTGTTGGTGCAATCTACAAGGTCACATTGACACTTAAGCGGGTTATCTTCAATGTGTTATAAAGAATTGTATTGGTGCAATCCACAAGATCACATTGACACTAAAGCAGGTTATCTTCCATGTATTATAAAGAATTTTGTTTTTGCAAACCACAAGGTCACAATGACACTAAAGCGGGTTATCTACCATGTTACATAAAGAATTGTGTTGGTGCAAACCACAAGGTCGCAAAGACACTAACAAGCGTCATATACCATTTAAAATATAGAACTGTGTTCTTGAAAACCACAAGGTCACAACGACACTAACACAAGTCATCTACCATGTAAAATATAGAACTGTGTTGGTACAAACAATAAGGTCACATCGACACTTAAACGAGTCATCTGTCATTTTTATATAGAAACATGTTAGTGAAAACCACAAGGACACATGCCTACTTCTACTAAAACTGGTCATCTATTATATATCATATTGAAATGTGTTGGTGCAAACCATATTGATTAACCTTTCAAATGTGCTGTCTGATCAAACTACATACTTTGTTATGGTTGCTACTGGTTGTGTAGGGCTAAACCAGGATCCCAAGGAATTTGTGGAAGGCTTCACTACAAAGAGGAGATGCGCATATTGTCGGGGTTACCCGGGTCGACCATTAAATTCCGAGTTACTGCCCATGATTGGTGAAGCTATATACGTAGAAAGTAATATTCGTTTCCGCACTGTTCCTTGGAAACCATACGCACTATTTCAATGAAACTTTGTGGAAAGCTTCACTACGAAGAGGAGATGCGCATACCGTCGGAGTTATCCTGTTTGACAATTAAATTCAGAGTTACTGCCCATGATTGGTGAAGCCATATAGATACAGAGTAAACAAAATACTTTCGGCGGGGGATATCAATTCAACGAATTTGCTTGTTAATAGTCTTTTCTTTGTCAAAACTTTAAGAAATAAATCTTAGAAACGTTTTGTTTTTTGCATTTAGTAACTTTGAATCTTGACCCTTTACTAGACAACAAAATTTCGGACCGGTACAAATGGAGAGATACTGGGCACTGACTGGTAACAAGCATTAATTACTAGTAGTACATTTCCCTTCAAGCTCTGAAACATTTTATGTTATAAACTAGGTAGGTTTGATGATGAGGATGATGATGATGCAACAGTCACCGTAATATGACCGGAAAATTGTTGTCGACAGTTTGCAAGTCCTCTTGTTTGACCAGCGCACCTAACCATGAGTTCCTGCAGGGTATTGTTTGCACCTTTTCAAACAACTAGAAATATATCACTTAAGGTGATAAAATACCCCCGCCACTACATTTGTCAGGACAAGTATGTTTGTCGGCAAATAGTAATGACTCCAAAAATAGGCGCAGCAGAGTATCAACTCTTTTTCACTGCACCCCTCTACAATGAGATCTATCCACCTGTGAAGTTTCATCATTCTACCTTTAATTGTTTTCGAGTTATGCTCTAGACAAGATTTGTACGCCGACGGACTGACAGACAGATGGACGGACAGACAGGCTGATTCCAGCACATCCCCTAAACATTCGTTTTGCGGGCGTATAAAATCCAATCTTAGCCACAGCTGCCTATCCAATTTAGATGATCCGAACACAATTCATTCATTGGTAAAACACAGAACTTGTCAAAAGCTTTAACCCATTACCTCACGGTGACTCCTTTTGACTCCCCACAAGATAATGGCTTTGGAAAGCATTGTGGAAAATGACTAAATAGCTTGTAACAAGCTGTTCCTTCATTTCCCACAATGTTTCTACGTAAAAAGATATATCGTCGGTGTAAATGCAAAACCTCGTATGTCGATTCTTGCGATTTTCAAAGTACAAACTTGTATGCCCAGTTTACACAATGCGCGCAGGTTTTGAGAAATTTATACTGCTCAGCATTAATGACACATTATTTGCGAACAATACGTCAAAATTTCAAGTAAAACATTTCAGTTAAGGAAAAGTTATTACACTTTTTTCCCTCACCTTTAAAATTTTCCAACAAAAGTGCCATGGTCAAAATATACGCCGCCCCAGAGACTAAGTTTTAAGGGGGCATAACTCAGGCAAAAATCAATGAACCATAAAATCCTTTCTTCATGCACATCTACCAATTGAGGTGATAACATTGACCAAGTTTCAAGAAGATCCAGCCAGAAACTTAGGAGTTGCGTTGACAAGAAAAGTGGACGGACGTACGGACGGATGGACGGACGGACAGACGGAGAAGATGAGGCCAATATACGTCCGCCTCCGGCGGCGTATAAAAACGTGATACGAGGTTTTGCATTTACAACGACGATATATAAAAGTCCATTCACTTAAAATTGTCGTCTACATCATCTTTGGAATAGTCTTGAATTTGGCTGTTTGGTAATGGGTTAAAGTAATTGATCCAGCTTAGCCTCGACTCGAACCAGAGCCCCGGAATAGATATACTCAATCAGAGCAATGGATTAGAAGGGATGAAGATATTCCATATTTTTAATTTCAAATCCCAACCGTATGTTGTGGGTACTCATTTGAATAGTCCCGTCACAATATAGGGTCTAATGAACAATCTATGAAATAGCACTTTCTTTTCTCTCAATGTTTCCAAAACACAGGCCCGTAGGAACAGGGGGGCTAGGGAGGGGGGCTAAGCCCCCCCCCCCCAATGTTGGCCAAAAATGTCAAAATTTCTTAATTTTACACTGAAATTTTTGGGAAAATCCAAATTAGCCCCCCCAATATTCAGGACAAGGGCTTTAGCCCCCCCCCCCCCCCCATATGAAATTGCTTCCTACGGGCCTGAAATCATCTTTTTACACAGGTTGTAACAACCAGCTCTTCTTTGGGAAAGGAGTGCATGTAATTACAAACCCTGGTTTGACTAGGCTCTATATGGTAGCAGGGCTTATTGTATGCAACAGATAAGAGTGGGTGCAACCATTCTACTTTTGTTATTTCAAATTCAAACCATATGTTGTGTGTATTCATTTGAATCGTCTCGATGAGATGATTCCAATGAGTACCAACAGCATGGGTTTTCATCTACAACTTATGAAATATTGCATATTGAAAACCAATTACCCATCTTATCTGTAGTTCTATATAACAAAACAACACAATTAATTCATATTCAGATAGTTTATTTCAAACTAAAGAACAATAATCCATAGAGGACTCAACAACATGACTTTCATTATTTTTCTACAATAACGAAATTATTTTGTTCACAATTGCATTGATTTTTAGAAACATTTCTCAGTTGCCTATAACATATATTAAAATCAATCACAATTAATCACATTACTTTACTATCCTTTTGCGATTATCTTTCCCATCGATTAGTTCTCTAGAGGGGATGAGGCCTGGCTGCCCAGTCAAGATCGTAGTCTTCCTATCCACACCTTACAGTCGAAGGGGTCCATATTTGGCAATCCTACTGCCTATCCTGATAATATAATATTTTTGTTTTAATGTGCGTTCAGAAATTCCCAATGTCTCTTTGTTCTGTAGACTTTTTCCTTGTAATAAGCTGGTTATATGGCCACCTGCAAAGAGATGAGCACAAAATTCAGTTGAAAAATGGTGTAGCAAAGTACTATATTACCATTCCAAATTGACAAAATTTTAGAAAGGTGTAAATTTCAAAGATGCATTTCAAAATGAGTTTTTATCAATTTATGTAATCATGCATTAATCCATTAAAAAATAAATACATTTTAGACTGGTCCAAATACAAATACATGTATGGTAAAGATAACAATTTCAAGTAAACAAGAGGCCCATGAGGGCCTGAATCGCTCCACTGGCTGAAGTAAAAGAATTATCTCATGACTTTCTGTAAACCTCACACTGCAAAATCTTGAAAAGGGTCACCCAAGGAACATTTCTGCCAAGTTTAGTCTAAATTAGCCCATTGCTTTATTTTTAAAGAATTATTTCATGGTTTGTCTAATTCTTATATGCCCAATCCTGCCAAGCCCACATTAATGGACTAATCAAAATTTCAAAAACAAATTAAGTAAAGGGCTGCCCAATGAACATTACTGCCAATATTGGTCTACATTGGCCCATTAGTTGATTTATATAAAATTATTTAGTGATTTCTCCAATTCTGATAAGCCCACCCTGCCACGCCCACATTTATGGACCAATCAATATTTCACAACAATTTAAGTATTGGCAGAATCAATGGTTCATTTTTAAAAAAATATTTTGTAATTTTTCTAAGTCTGATAAGCCCCGCCCTGCCACGCCAACATTTATGAACCAATCATAATCCTTTGAACAATTTAAGTAAAGGGTCACCCAGGGATCATTCCTGCAAAGTCTGGTCAAAATTGGCTGAATGGTTGATTTTTAAAGAATGACTTTGTGATTTTTCTATGGCTGATAAGCCCCACCCTGCTACGCCCAAATTTATAGACCAATTATAATCCTTTGAACAATTTAAGTAAAGGGTTACCCAAGGATTACTATTGCAAAGTTTGGTCAAAATTGGCCCACTGGTTTGAGAGGAGAAAATTTTTGAAGAATTATTTTGTGATTTCTCCAAGTCTGATAAGCCCATCCCTGCCACGCCAACATCAGGATTTCACACACAATTTAAGTAAAGTGTCACACAAGGTACATTTCTGCCAAGTTTGGTCAAAATTGGCCAAATGGTTGATTTTTCAAGAATTATTTTGTAATTTTTCTAAGTCTGATAAGCCCCACCCTGCCACGCCCTGATTTATCGACCAATCAAAATTCTTTGAACAATTTAAGTAAAGGGTCACCCAAGGAAGGTTTTTGCAAAGTTTGGTCAAGATTAGCCCAATGGTTTGAGAGAAGATTTTTAAAGAATAAGTTAATGCACGCACGACAAACACAACGCCATGACAATAGCTCGCTGGCCTTCAGCCAGTGGAGCGAATAAAGTTGGAAATTTTTGGTCTATCTGTGCAGAAAACATGGTGGATAATCGAGAACTTGTTTGCTACGAGCAATGTCTTCATTGTCCTCAATGTTTTCCAACGCTTTAGGTTGTCAGGCATAAAAATGCGATATCATTTAGGAATGCCAATTGTTAATGAACAGAAACAGTATGTTAACCTAAGATAATGTGTATTATTCAGCAAATTCATTCTCTGTCAATGTCAGGCTTTGCAATTAATATCTACCTTAATCGGGGTGGAAGTTTGTAAAAATGGACTCTGCCCAAACAGTTGAAATTTGTCTCTCATTATGATTAACCCATTCCTAAACGACAAAATTTTAGAGTTATTCAATTCGAAAGCTGCCACAGACAACAAAACGGATATTGATAAAAAATTGATGTGTGTATCACATTATGTTATCACTTTTATTTTGATTTGGCTTCAATGTTCACATGTAGCTATTTTCCCCAGAAGCTCAAAACCAAGATACTCAAACCTCATCTTACAAATATTGGTAATATGATATCATTCTCCATTTACCTCCAGTATCAGTTGTTCTACCAGATCATCCACATTTCGATTCTGTTTTCAAGTCTGAAAAGACATGCAAGACACACATTTTAGTTCAATCCATAACAAGAGTTGTCTGTGGACACCGTAGCTCGCCTATACAGGAGCTAGTCACAAAAACACCTTAACTCCAAGGTCAAGGTCATGGTCTTAAATGAAAGGTCTTGGCAGTAGATAACCAAGGTCAAATATCATGGTTCCAAATGAAAGGTCTTGGCAGGAGTTATCCATGTGTGAAATATCAAGGCTCTATCAATCATAGTGCATGAGATATTGGCCATGTTAAGTTTTTTTTTAAAAGGAGGTCACACTCCAAGGTCAAGGTCACTAGGACAAAGGTCATGGTCCCAAATGAAAGGTCTTGGCAGGAGGTATCCATGTGTGAAATATCAAGGCTCTATCAATCATAGAGCACGAGATATTGGCCAGGTTAAAGTTTTTTTAAAGTAGGTCAAACTCCAAGGTCTAGGTCACTAGGTCAAAGGTCATGGTCTAAAATGAAAAGTCTTGCTGAGAAGTATCCATGTGTGAAGTATCAAGGCTGTATCTGTAAAAATGGCAGAGTTATAGGCCAGATTAAAGTCTTTTAAAAGTAGGTCAAACGTCAAGGTCACATGGTCAAAGGTCATGGTCCCAAATGAAAGGTCTTGCAGGAGGTATTCATGTGTGAAATATCAAGGCTGTATCTGTAATAGTGCATGAGATATAGGCCAGGTTTAAATTTTTTACAAGTAGGTCAAACTCCAAGGTCAAGGTCACGAGGTCAAAGGTCATGGTCCCAAATGAAAGGTCTTGTCGAGATGTATCTATGTGTGAAATATCAAAGTTGTATCTCTAATAGTGCCTGAGATATAGACCAGGTTAAAGTTTTTCAAGTGAAGACTCTACGGGATGGGACACGACGCCAACACTAGGGCTGTGACATTAGCTCCCCGAACATAAAGTCCCGGCTCGCTAAAAATGGCCGATTTATAGGCCAGGTTAAAGTTTTTGAAAAGTAGGTCAAACTCCAAGGTCAAGGTCACTAGGTCAAAGGTCATGGTCCCAAATGAAAGGTCTTAGTGAGAAGTATCCATGTGTGAAGTATCAAGGCTGCATGTGTGAAATATCAAGGCTGTATCTCTAATAGTGCTTGAGATATAGACCAGGTTAAAGTTTTTGAAGACATGACGCCGACACTATGGCTGTGACATTAGCTCCCTGGACATAAAGTCCTGACTCGCTAAAAAACAGTATAAAACAACCTTAGACTTATTCACAAATCACAATTCTTTTCATTACACATGTGTGTATAATGCAGAGTTGTCTGCGAACAAGGTAGCTCGCCTATACGAAAGCTTGTCGCAAAAAAAAGGAGTCCGCTATCAAAGGTCAATGTCACTAGGTCAAAGGTCATAGTCTCAAGTTCAAGGCATGAGGTATCAATATGGTCATGGTTCCGAATGAAAGGTCTTGGCAAGAGGTATCCATGTGTGAAATATCAAGGCTCTATCATGAATAGTGCATGAGGTAGGCCTATTGCAGGGGTCTTGCTACCAATTTTTGTTTGGGGCCAGGGGCCAGTGAAATTGGGAAAAGTAGCGACGTTTTTACCTAAATTGGGAAAAACTAAAACAAAATTGTATTCATACTGTCACTCAGTTTCAGCTGCAAATTAGACTGTAGTGATGTAAAATGCATTTGTACATACTGTTGTTTAACAATCTACCCTAAAACGGTCTTCAAAAAGTTTGTAAATGAAGATGAGGTCTTAACATGGGGCATTCTGGGTCCTCATTGGGAATTTTCTCCAGAGAATTGGGAAAAAAAGATATTTTTTGCCATTGGGAATGGGGCCGAATAACGGCCCCAAATTTTGGCAAACGAGACCCCTGTATTGGCCAGGTCAAAGTTTTTTAAAAGTAGGTCAAACTCCAAGGTCAAGGTCACTAGGTCAAACGTCATGCTCCCAAATGAAAGGTCTTGACAAGAGGTATCCATGTGTGAAGGTTGTATCTCAAACAGTGCCAAAAATATAGACCAGGTTGAAGCTTTTTTTCAAGTAAACAGGTGAAGATGCGATGTGACGTGGACAGTACATCCATTCTATCGATCTATAACAAACTAATCAATTATCATGGTACGATAGTTTTTTTTATGGTATGAAATGATTTAGGTGCGAAACGGGTTTAATTCTTTGTCGATTGCTCGTTTGTTTCCTTTGGTAAAATGGACGCATACACTCAAAAATGTTCGCAAGACAATTGTTTTATATACCAACCCGTTAATTTTCTATGAACAGGTTTATTTTGCTAGACCCCGCTTCATCTGCGTGAAACTCCAGTGGCATTTTTTACCTGGACACCGCATGTCGCGGAGTGTCTATTTACTAGTCTGGTTCCCGTACCTGAAATCTACTACGGATTTAAGTACGGTAATAGCTAATATCTGACGGTCACTCAGACGGCCTGGACAGGTGACGCTTTCCATACACCGAGCCGTTTCATTGGTCTATCGATTATATCAATTGACCAATCAAAGGACAGAATGCAGTACCTGTTCCCAGTCGTAAATTCAGTTATTTACACGATTGGGTACCAGTCTATCTATTTACCAACCAGTTATGTGGTACAATCTACTGCGACACCGGGTCAAAAGGTTGCGGTTTGGATCTAGCAGTACTTGAGGTTTGCATTTAGCAATTGCCGCCTGTGTTTAGATAAATACTCGACCTTTCTTCTTTTTCATCAATTAAAGCTGCCTTTGTGATTAAATGATCAATGCAAATGATGTGTTGACGTCGGTATATAATGGACAACAAACTGTCATTGCCCATAAACGAATAGTTGCAGGATGCTGAACCAGCAAGCCAATGCACTTTGTTATTTTTGCCAGGTATTTTTTTGTTTATTACAGTATTGTTATTTTTTGTCATTTTCACATATTTTCTTTGTATACATTCTATTTTGAATGTCGTCACAATTTTCTGCAGATACACGGTAATGATTAGATTACTACAGGACACTACAGTATCGTAGTTCAACCTGTTTTCGATACGTACCTCAAATCGTGACTCTATGGTTTTTGCGCATGCTGAGTAAACCGGATGATGCATGACGTCATTGTTTTCATTTTTTGGACCGGTGTCATTAGTTCTTCACTCAAAGGAATTTTTACCAGAAATGCTTGAAAAACAAGCAAGTAATCACTAATTTCTTATTTTCGGTAAATAACATGACGTTTACACTATTACTTTTTCTTTGTCCAAAAAAAAAGACGAAAAAAATACTTAAAATGATCCAAAAATCAACATTTAACTACCAACCAATGATCTGGTACATTCGTCTACTTAAAAAAGTCACATGACAGTCATGTGAGGCCAGTGGTTGGGTAGGTACAGGGTGTTTCAAAAGTGATGGTATCTTACTCGAATTTTCTGTTTTTTCTTAATATTTTCACCTCTTTTCATTTGTTTTCTTCTTTAAAAAACCAACAACAACAAAACTCCGTGGGACATTTTTGAAAATGAATAATTTCTTTTAGCATGAAGTTTCTTCTTTAACCACGATGTTTGTACAAAAATAATAATAAAAAAAATCAATTTCATAAGCAAAAGATTGTTGACTGCAACTTCGTTGGTTTATGATTTGGTCCAAAATTATTATGCTTGTTAATGAGTCAAAAATCGCAAGTAACCATAGGCATTTATGAAATTATTCCATTTGTATACACCAAGTTGTCCTCCATTTTGCATGTTGCATACATTTTAAGCCAAACTGTAGATGAATACTCTTCAACAATAAAGATATAAAAGGTATCGAAAATAGGTCAACTTTACCAGAAATGACCCGTTTTACATTGTTTTGTAAGGTCATTGTTTTTCCATCTCTATTTTGATAAATATCTACGAAAATAAGATTTTTGGAGACTAAATGGGTAAGATTTTTGTGATTCAGCTTGAATTTGTTGGGTAAACCCTTATGTTCCTCATCATTTATCCAGAACCGTAAGGGTATCGAAAACCGGTCAATCCACGATACTTGGATCTAATGTAGAGCTAATTATCTATTGTAGAATTTTGCTGTCATGTTTCATAGGTGGTGTAAATCTTGTGATAAAATTAAATTGGTTTAACCAGTCACCAGCCCTTCGTTCAGTAAGACAAAACATTAGCTAATGTTGGCCATTCCATTCGGAATACTCAGTCAATTCTGTGAAATTTGTGTCAAAGAAGTTGCGACTGTTGCTAACATTAGCTAACGTTTTGTCTACTGAACGCAGCCCTGATAAATTGCTGGTGTTGTTTTAAATACTTGTTACCACAGCTACTGTCTCAATATTGTCCCAAGCCTTTTCTTAAATATTGGAGACATCAAAACAATGTTTTGTTTGGGAAGAGGTTAAAAGTTCAATGTCCTTCTTTTCTGTACATAGCTCTGAGATGATAATTTTCTTTTCCAGAAATTGAGATAGCATTTTGTTGATACAATGAAGTTCCGTCAGCGCTTGGCCTGGCTATTTGTGCTGATGTACTTAGGAGGAACGTTCGCCTGTTTCTACTACATATTCGAGATAAACGATCACTACAATCGATTTGCCGTCGACCATGTACAGAAATACCACACACCTCATTTGAAATCTCAAGATGCAGGGGAAAGTGAATCTCAAAACGTTGGTGTACTCGGATCTTTATGGGGTCACGTGACGGACCTCCCATTACCCGTGTGGATGTTGATATTTTTGTTACCTTATATGCAAATATTTCTGATGATACTCGCGTGTACGAGGGCAGAGCCGAAACTCAGTGTTGCATACATGTGGCCTGGTCTTTTGTACATGAAATATCGGCAGTGTTTTAATCGTGAAAAATATGGTGATATTGTGCCTGCTCAAAAACTGTCCTCGCAATACATTTCAAATGGAAGTACAGTACTACATACCTGATGAAAAAAATTTACCCTTTCCAAAATGACAATTTTTTAAACAAGTCCAAATTTAAAGTGGTTGGAGACAACAAAATTGTTATTACTTTTAGCCCATAACCTGACGACAAAATTTTGGACAGTTCCAATTTAAAAGGTGTTGCAGACAACAATTTTAAGTTTATGAAATTTGTGAAAATCTCTTGCTTTAAAAAAATATTGTAAGATTGATAAAGAATTTGCCTACAGGTCACAAGCAATTTCTACATTGTGCACAATGTTTTCCCGAGCATTTTTCTTGAGGAGGCATAGAAATCATCACTGTGCGAATGGGGTCATGTCCAAATTTGTTTTTTCAAGCTTAGCAAAGTCTTTTTAGAATAGAAGAAACTGCTGGTCATCAGCACATTCTTCTTTTCACACAATATTTTCAAAAACTTCCTTTATTAGAGACATTAATCCATTCCCACATAATGCCTCTTTTCAACTCCCTGCCCCTACACAATTACGGTAAAGTCTGTCTGCAACATCTTTGAATTTGGACATGTCTAAAAATTTGCTGTCAGTTAATGGGTTAAGGTAAGATTTCTTTTGGATAAAGCTCAGAAAACTTTGAGACAAAAGGAGAAAATGATTATCATCAGCATTTTCTTCTTTTGTCTCAATGGTTTCCAAAGCCTTTTCTGTAAAGGTGCGTCAAAAGATGTCATTGTCTTGGAAAATGGTTAAGTTGTATATCTAGGTTAAATTTCATAACTTTTAAATTTTTAACATTCCAATAAATTTAAAGCATATCCGTTTCAATTTAATCTGCTGCAGACAACAAAACTGGGTATTCATAAAGGTAGGATATGTGTTTAATAAAGTAAGATGAAAAAAAGGAAATACTGGGTATTAGCATTTTCTTCTTTTGCTTCAATGTTTTCCCAAGCCTTTCTGTTGGGAATATCAAAACCAGGACCTGTTTGGTAAAACGTTTTACTTTGGAGCTGCATATAAGAGTGGGTGATGACTTTTCGAAATCTAATAGTTCACAATCACTTAATGTTCATCAAAACCTTTGTTGTTCATACTCTTTGGAATCAGCTTGTCAATGAACAATAAATGTTCATTGTTCGTCAAACCTTAAGTTTAACCCATTACCACACAATGACTCTTTTTGACTCCCCATAAGATAATGGCTTTGGAAAACATTATGGAAAATGAAGAAATTGCTTGTGACAAGCAATTTCTTCATTTCCCACAATATTTTCTATACAAAATCAGGGTTCATCATTAACCTGTGCCCGACAGACATTAACTGCCTGCTGCTTGGTCAGGGCTAGTTAGATCCCTAAGATGCAAGACCGACTGGTCAGCCTCATTTTAAATCTCAGTCACTATTACCATAATGAAAACACGGGATATGTGACACAACAAGAACATGGGCCCTTCAAATTTTCTTTCATTTGTGATTCAAAACTTGTCCTTTAACTTATGAAAGGATTATTGTGGTATAGACCTTTTCCCAATTATCCAAATATTTGGTCAGGACCAGTGCATATTTGGTCAGGGCTAGCAGCATCTGGCAGCAACAAGCCCGACTGTCTGATAACCAAAAAAGTTAATGTTGGACCCTGAAAATGGCAAAAAATAATTAAATTTCATTCATTTCAAATTGGCGTCTGCAACATCTTTGCATTTGGAGCAGTTTAAAATTTTGCCGTTTGGTAATGGGTTAATACTCATTGGAATAGCATTGAAGAGAAAACTAAAAATGAGCACAGCATAGTGTTTTGATTTAAGGTAGTCCACCCCAAATGAGATTCACACAATGTCAGAATCATGAGGGTGACGTTGTCAACATTCGGTGGTGGAACATTCCACCGCCAAATACTTACTACAAACGCGGGAATAGTATAGGATACTTGTACAAATGTGAATGTCGCATGAAAAATTCTTACCCTGCTTGAATCTCGTTAGGGGTGTACCACCTTCAAATAACAAATTTAAAATGCATTTAGCTCCTCTCATTTATTGCTCTGTTATTATGCTCCCCGAAAAATTTCGGGGGAGCATATAGTCACCACGCTGTCCGTCCGTCCGTCTGTCCTTCTGTCCGTCCGTCCGTCCACAGCCAGATCTCAGTAATCCTTGGACCAAATTCAATGAAACTTCACATGTGAACTCCCTTGGATAATCCCTAGGGACCATTTTCTCTGTTTAGTAATTTGAGGCTGCATCATGGAAAAAGGGGCCTTAATGTGAAAATTAGTTTTTCTCTAATTTCTCTTCATCTAATGGACAGAATTAAATGAAATTTTGTGCTTATCTGATAAATGAGATGTCCTAGACCATATTCTATAAATAATGTGTGTGCAAAAAATCTGTCATGGGAAAAGGGGGCTTAATATATGATAGTTTTTATTTTGTGACAAACACTTATTCGGGGAGCATAATGCGTCTATGACGGCTCTTGTTTATTAAGATGTAGTTAGAGTTTGCAACATGTGAAATTAATGAAAAATGGACATGTAATGTCATATTTAATGTGAACAATAAATAGGAGATGGGAAAGGGGTCTTTAAAGCATTTGAGGCCACCATGAATTGAGATTAGCCTTGGCCTTTGAGCAGTCTGATCAATATCCATGTTCTTCTTTCATAAGGTTTTTCATAAGCTGTGATAGATCCTGATCAGACTGCGATGAGGCACAATAGTTTCAAAAGCCATTGAGGCCCTTTTTCCAGATCTTAGCTCAAATGTATTTTTGATGATCAAAACAAATCCAGTTTGATTGGGTAGAACTACAGATAGGAAGGGGTGATGGCTTTTCAAAATGAGATATTTCACCAAATGTTCATCAAACCCTTTGTTGTGGGTACTCATTAGAATCGTCTCGTCGAGACGATTCTTATGAGTACCCACAACATAGGGTTTGGATTTGAAAGAAATAAACTACAATGTCTTCACGCTTTCTTATTTGTTGCTCTGATTGGGCATTTTGTAAAGATTAATTCATATTTGTTTATAAGTGTGTGCAATTGAAACTTTGATAAGAAAGCTACTTTGCCCTTTCCCACACTTTGACACTTTTTGACCCCCCTCAAGAAGAAAGATTAAGAAAACATTATGGAAAATGAAAAAAATGCTTGTTACAAGCAATTTCTTAATTTCCCTCAAATGACAATGTTTCTACTCAGAAAGTAGTTGAATTTTAGAATTTTATCAACTTGGTTGTCAGCAAATCCATTTTATTTGGAACAGTCCAATTTTTTAGCTTGACTTTTCAAAGAAAATGAGAGCTTATACTGTCACCCGGGTGTCGGCGTTGGTGTTGCAACAAAGGTTAAAGTTTTTTCAAACATCAATAACTTCCATACTATCAAAGGGATTCAACCCAAACTTGGAATACTTATTCACCATCACACCCTCTACCTTACTACCAGGGCCCATGACCCTGGCTCCACTACATTTGGAGTTTTGCCCCCTTTATACTAAGCAACTTAGAAAGTCAAGCGCGCTGTCTTCGGACAGCTCTTGTTACTGTCTGTGAAAGGGATAAGCTATCCCCTAACAGCAATAAATATGGACTGTTCCTAAGTTATAACAGTTGCAATCAGCCAAATGGATGTTGATTATGATTGTAAAATACAATACAAAAAAAATCAGCTGCCAGCATTCTCTTCTTTTGCCTGATTGTTTCCCAAGCTTTTTCAATATGGGACGTCAAATTCAGATCTTGTTTGGGAAAAGTTGTTTCATTTTCTGTGAATCTGTTGTATTAAAGTTAATATGGTGAAAACTTAATGGGAATGAGATAAGAAGTTGAGGCGAAATACAATTATTAATTAGGTCTCATTGATTGTTCTACCCATTTATTTAACAACAATTTCTTCTTTTCCCATTACATTTTTATTCACAATTATTAATTTTGTAAAAGCACCTTTCAAGGTTAACCGTTAATACGGAATAATTTTATCCAGTTTATCGTGACATAATTTTGGGGAAAAAAGTATTTCCTGGGAATGATTCAAGCCATTAGTGACGAGATTTTGTCTCAAAATTGACAGTTTATCAATGTATAACCGTAAACCCAGTCTATTTTTCGCACAAAATTCATTCCAATTTGCGTAGAACCCTACGGTCTTATTCACTCATGAGGCAATATGATAAAAAGGTTGCTGTAAGGCAGACAACACATCTGTTTCAAGAAACTCTTTCCCAAACAAGACCTGGTTTCGATATCTCTAATAGAAAATGCTTGGGATAACGTTGTGGCAAAAGAAGAAAATGCTGTTAATCGGAGGTAATATTGTTGAAAGTGCTGTTAAACCCAATTCAATCAATACTGTATGTCTATTAGGGACATCAAAAACAAATCTTGTTTTGAAAATGTTTAACCCTTTCCCAAACAAGACCTGGTTTTGACATTCTCAAAATTCATTAATTTATGTACAATAAAATATGTTTTTTATTGCATGAAAAGTAGTGAAGAAAAAGGATAAACTGCAGATTATCTGCAATTTCTTCTTGTCTCTCATTGTTTTCCCAAAGTATTTCTACACTGGAAGTCAAGATCTTGTTTTGGAAAGGGTCAATAATTATTTATAAATGGATATATAGTATAATTTGCCTTTATCTAATTGTTATTTTTAAGGTATTTATATACATTCAAAATGGTTTAATCCTTTCTTAAGCAACAAAAGTTGAGTCATGTCCATTTAAAGATGTTGCATTATGTTTCTTTCTAATGAATGAAAGTTTTAATATTTATTGTTTTTTCTGGGTAGAAATCATTTCTGGAAATCAAGAAATTGCTTGTCACAAGCAATTCCTTCAATGTTTTCCAAATTCTGTATCTTTGGGGCGTCAAAAAGTGTCAGTATGTGGGAATAGGTTAACTTTTTCCCCGGACAACGACTAGTTGATAACTGAACCTGTTACCACTTGATGGTGACTTTTGATGCCCAATAAGATAAAGACTTCAGAAAGCATTGTGGGAAATGAAGAAATTGCTTATGACAAGCAATTTCTTCATTTCCTACAGTGTTTGTATACAGAAAAATAAAAAAACATAATGTAATGTCACATGAAATTGCCGCCTGCAACACCTTTGAAATTGGACCAGTCTAAAATTTTGGCATAAATGGGTTAATGAGTGAATGAGGAAATGTTGAGGTAAATGACAGAGATAATGATTCTTTCTTGCTTTGTAACCTAAAAAAATGTTTTCATAATACGTCTGTCAAAGAAGGAACATAGTTATGGGTCACCCTAGCTACTGGGTGGGCAGGTGGCATCCACTTCTTTGTCCCGAGCATAACTCTGTCACCTTATGTCTGATCAATTTGAAACTTGGAAGTTATATTCTTCTCATCACTTGTGGGTGCAGTGCAGAGGAACCGTATCTATGTCTGGCCAGTGGCGGATCCAGAGGGGGTTCGGGGGGTTCAAACGAACCCCCTCTTTAGCCGGATTAATTTATTTTCATGCAGAAATTCATTCAAAATTGTGTAATATTTAAAAAACGAACCCCCCTTTTTGTAAAAACAAACTCCCCTCACAAAAATCCTAGATCCGTCGCTGCTGGCTTATGTTTAGAGTAATTGCCCTTTATTGTTCAACAGCAGTGTGAAGGGCGTATCATTAGACAGTTTGATACTTTAGTTTATTCTGGAATTTCTTCACACAGTTTCGTCTAAATATTGCAATATATATGAGTTTATTGATATGAACAATAATGATTTTATGATTTACATTGTACATTCCATTGTTTGTATTAACCCTTTCTCAAATGGTAAAAGTTTAGACCGTCAAATTTGAAAGCTGCTCCAGACAATAAAATGGATATTGGGTAAGATAGAATTTGTGTATAAATGATTTAATATTGCTTAAAAATATCAAAGCAAAAGAAGAAAATGAATATTTTCCTAGAAGCCTTTTCTATTAAGGATTTCCTAAACACTGACACCTTTTGGCACACCTTAGTGTTAAAGCTTTGGACATTATTGAAGAAAAGGAAGAAAATTAAAAACGAATATGTTTAAACTTAGAAAATACTAATTACCAGCATTTTCTTCCTTTTCCTGAATGTTCATTACCATATCGAAGAGAATTTTCATTCCGTGATGTGGATTAATGTTTTCATCTGCAAGAACTTTGCATTTGATCAGGTCAAAATTTGTCATTTTGGAAAAGATTAAATTGTATGAAAAGCTTTTATACAGACATTGTAACATGAAATTTGCAAATGTTACTTGAATTAAAACTTTGCATTTTAAAACGCATGATTTATAAGGAAGCACAACAGGTTGTAAGAGAGGCTAAAGTCAATTCTTTGCTGCATGCAGTCTGCGTTGTGGTTGCCTCCACCGAAATCGTACGTTGCATGTGCGTGCATCGCACGACTATGCAAACGTTTTATACACAGACTGCACGCAGGAGCATGTGCGACTGGTTGTAAGAGAGGCTTTACTTCAATTATATTCCAGTTGTGATGTTATGGCACAATTCATGTTTACAAATTTCTTAATTTTTAATATGATTTTGCATGTCTTGGTTTGAATCTTGCAGGTGTCTCACACCTGCTAGATTCAAACCATCTCATGCAAAATTGCAGAAGTTCAGAGTTTGATATTGTGTTATTTCCATGGTTAAATTTTGTAAACATGTGCCATAATATTGTTATATACTTTGTTTACACATGCAGTCGGATTACGTACAACATGCTTGCTTTAACCCTTTCCAAAACAAGACCTGGTTTTGACGTCCCTAATAGAACAAGCTTGGGAAAACATTGAAACAAAAGAAGAAACTGCTGATAACCAGCAGTTTCTCCTTTTGTTTCAATATTTTCTGTGCCATATTTTACACAAATAATATCTTTAATAACATCTATTCTGTCATTTGTGGCAGTTTTTGAAATGGAACACCCTGAAATTTTGTCGTTTGGGAAAGGGTTAACCCTTTCCCAAAGGCAATAAGTTTAGACTTTGGCAATTTAAAATCTTCTGCAGACAACAAAATTAATGTTGATAAATAAAGGATGTACTAACAATGTAGCACAGAAAATAATGAGACAAAAGGAGAAAATGCTGGTCGTCTGAAATTTCTCCTTTTGCCTGAATTTTTTCCAAACCCTTTCTGATAATTACGTAAAATCAAATTTTTGTTTGGGAAATGGTTGATTCAAGTTCCATATTTATTAGCATAATGCACTTGTAATTTATTAAAACCCTTTCCCAGACAAGACCTGGTTTTGACGTCTCTAATATTACAGGCTTGGGAAAACATTGAGACAAAAGAAGAAAATGCTGATAAACAGCATTTTCTCCTTTTGTCTCAATATTTTCTGAGCTATATGATCAAGAAATTTTATACTTAAAAACCCTCAATTTATCGTCTGCAGCAGCTTCAAAATCAGAACAACTCAAATGTTTGCCATTTCGGTAAGGGTTGAGTTTCCCTTGTTCTCAAGGGGACATTGTTTCGTTTTCCAAGCTGTTGCCATTTTGGAT
This sequence comes from Fragum sueziense, assembly GCA_963680895.1. NCBI lineage: Eukaryota > Metazoa > Mollusca > Bivalvia > Cardiida > Cardiidae > Fragum > Fragum sueziense. Next base: position 26,181,699 of record OY804593.1, read on the forward strand.
TTTATCATTTATCCTTTTACCAGACAGCAACAATTTTTACTTGTCCAAATTAAGATGTTGCAGACGACAATTTCAAGTTCATGAAATTCAACATTTTTAGGTCAATTACTTTATTAGCTCACCTGAGCACGAAGTGCTCAAGGTGAGCTATTGTGGTCGCTTTTTGTCCGTCGTCCGTCCGTCCGTCTGTCCGTCCACAATTTCTTCAAACATCTTCTCCTCCTAAACCATTGGTCCAATTTTAACCAAATTTGGTAGGAATGTTCCTTGTGTGACCCTTTTCAAAACTTGTTCGTGAATTTTTGATTCATCAAAAAATGTGGGCGTGGCAGGGCGGGGCTTATCAGTTTTTAGAGAAATTTTAAGAAAATTCTTTAAAAATCAACCATTGGGCCAATTTGAGTCAAACTTGAGAGGAATGTGTCTTGAGTCGCCCTTTTCAAAATTTATTCACAAATTTTTACATTTGTCTAAAAATGTGGCCGTGGCAGGGAGAAAGGGGCTTATCGGACCAAGAGAAATCATAAGAAAATTCTTTAAAAATCAACCATTGGGTCCAAATGAACCAGACTTTGCAGGAATGTTCCTTGAGTCACTCTTTTCAAAGTTTATTCACAAATTTTTACATTTGTCAAAAAATGTGGCCGGGGCAGGGAGGAAGGGGCTTATCCGACTTAGAGAAATCATAAGAAAATTCTTTAAAAATCAACCATTGGGTCCAAATGAACCAGACTTTGCAGGAATGTTCCTTGAGTCACTCTTTTCAAAATCTGTTCCCAAATTCTAACAATTGATAAAAAATGTGGCCGTGGCAGGGAGGAAGGGGCTTATCGGACTTAGAGAAATCATAAGAAAATTCTTTAAAAATCAACCATTGGGCCAATTTGAACCAGACTTTACAGGAATGTTCCTTGAGTCACTCTTTGCAAAGTTTGTTCACAAATTTTTATATTTGTCAAAAACTGTGGCCGTGGCAGGGAGGAAAGGGCTTATCGGACTTTGAGAAATCATAAGAATATTCTTTAAAAATCAACCATTGGTCTAATTTGAACCAAACCTGGCTGAAAACTTCCTTGAATAACTTGTTTCAAAATTGTATCTTGTTTGATTTTCAAAATATGTGGGTGTGGCTGGGTGGGGCTTACCGGATTAAAAGAAATCTTATAAAAAAATATTAAAAATCAACCATAGAGTAAATTTCAACAAAACTTTGCAGGAATGTTCTTTGTGTGACCTTTTTGAAAACTTGATTGAGATTTTTTATTTTTCTAAAAAAGTAGGCGTGTCAGGGCGGGGCTTATCCGGCTAAGAGAAATCATAAGAAAATTCTTAAAAATCAACTGTTGGGTATATTTAGACAAAACTTGTCACGAATGTTCCTTAGATGACTCTTTTTGAAACTTGTTTGTGAATTTTTATTCGTCAAAAAATGAAAATATATGTGGGCTTGGCAGTGCGGGGCTTATCCGACTTAGGGGAATCTTAAGAAAATTCTTTAGAAATCAACCATTGGATCTATTTGAAGCAAACCTGCTTGTTGTAATGTTCCTTGGGTGACCTTTTTCAAATCTTGTTCATGAATTTTTGATTTGTCAAAAAATGTGTGTGTGGCAAGGCGGGACTTATCCGACTTAGACAAATTTTAAGAAAATTCTTTAAAAATCAAATGTGGGGATGGCAAGGCAGGGCTTATCAGACTAAGACAATTGTAAGTTTTTTTTTATAAAAATCAACCATTTGATCAATTTCAACCAACTTGAATTGTAAAGTTCTTTGAGTGGCTCTTTTCAACACTTATTCATTAATTTGTGAATGGTTAAGAAAATGGGTGTTGCAGGGCAGACTTTTCTGACTTACAAATCATAGAAAAATTCTTTAAAAATCAATCATTTATTGAGCCAATTTGAATCAAATTTTTAACATCATATCTTCATGTTAAATGAATTTGGGACCTGCAGTTTATCATTAAACTTATGATATTAATATTTATATCATTTAAGTGCTTTGTGCATGAAGACTAAAAGTTCTGTGCATGAAGGTACTATGTGCTTACTTAGATAAACAAATTGCTTAGTGGGACTGTGGGAAAAATGCAGCTTATCTTGATTAGTTGTACACAAACATTAAGTGGTTTATGGTGGTGAAGAGGGATTATTTATCCTTTCCCAAACAAGACCTGGTTTTGACATCCCTATTAGAAAAGGCATGTGAGAACAATTTTCTTCTTTTGGCTTAATATTTTCCATGCTATACTGCACACAAATCCAATCTTTAATTTTATCTTGGACCATCCTAATTTTTGCCGTTTTTAGGAGGGTTAAATATTTTATGAAATATTTCTACAGAAGTTAAGGATTGATTATCAAGATCCAAAATCAAAAGAGACTGCCTCACCATTCTAGTGCTTATGACACTTATTATGAAAAGGAGTCTATTGAGGACTGATAGGAAGAAATAAATACTGTCATAATGTAGATTTCATATGAATACTGGTTTCAAGAAGAACAAAGCGTGAAATAATCTTGCGTTTCTTCTTACCATAGTGTAGAAAAAAGTTTATTGCAGTAATCATTCCATTCTTGTTTACTTTTAAAATATAAGTTTGTTGGATTTAGTGATTAAATATCAAGGAAAAGAAAAGCAGGTAATTAGAAATAATTATTTTCTTGAATACAAATATGATACACATTATGTGTTTTTTGTTTTACAACTTTTGCTGAAATCATAAATGTTCTTTAAGGCAAATATCACTTTGAAGCTTGAAAATTGTCTTGATATGACAAGAAATACTTATACATCAAGGTACTATTTGACACCTATCACCTTTATGTATGAAATATCATATAATTCTGTGCATGCATCAAGGTGCTATATGACAAAAGTGCAGATAATTCCCTAATATTGGCCTCCTACAAGATACAAGCTTTGGAAAACATTGTGGGAAATGAGGAAATTAGTAAGAAATTTCTTCATTTTCTACAACATTTCTGCCCAAAAAAGAACAAAAAATGTAATGTTTAATTCATCCCAAAATATTGTCTGCAATGTCCTTTTATTTAGACCGATCTACAATTTTGCTATTTGGTAATAGGCTAACTATTTTGACATTCATAATTTCAAGAACTGATCTTTCTTATTTCAGATAAGACAATATTTATGAAAGGCTGTAATACTTGGAACATTTGTGAACTATTCATTATTATATTCAAAGTGGGAATTTTGTGATTGTTATTGGCACTGTGATTTTATTGTGACTGAGACTAACATCTCTATGTGACATAAGGGTGTCTGCCTTATTATGTTAGTCTGTGTTAATTGCTGAAGGATTTAGTGTGGGCTAGAATTAAAGAAAGGATTACAGATGTGAAAGGGACTGGAATTTATTGTTGATTTATCCATTTTATGTAAGTACTTGCATCTATTCACTTTGTCTTGCATTCTTTTGCTTTCTGAACCTAAATCAGGAGGGGCAATATCAGGTTGGGGGCATATTGTTTTACTTGTGTCCAGATGTCTGTCTGTCTGCTGTCTGTCTGTCTGCTGTCTGTCTACAGTATTGAACAGATCGGAATCTAACATTTGACAAAATTGCCATTTTTGATTTCATTTTCACTCTGTTTACATCCACAAATTTGACGAAAAAAGGTCAAAACTTTAAAAGCAAAATGTAAATGAAGATAAGATCTTGCTGTAGTGCATGATCCCTCAGCTTGTCAGGAATCTCACATCTGGAGTTATGTGCCAATCAATTTCACAAAATTGTACTATAAACTAAGTGTTTTCACACGAACTGCCCTCACATATTCACCAATGGAAATAAAATGTTGTAGACCCTAATTTTTCATGTATATACCTCTCAGTTTTCTAGTGTTATTTCTTTTTGTTTTATTTTGCTAAAGAACAAGTTCTAACAATTTGAATTAACTATTGAGACACAGAAATGGAATTGTTTGTCATGCATACCCAGAATTGATCAATCCCAAAAGTGGGAAATTGAAAACTCTTAATTTCCATATTTGAACTTGATTTTAGAGAATATATTTAGATATTACATGAATCAATTACAATAGTAAAAACTTGGGTTATATATTTCAAGAAATTCTGGCCTGTGGAGCGACTTAAGACTTGAGTACAGGTCTTTCTAGTTGGTTTTGATATATATACAAAGCCCAAATTTTATATGTACCATTATTCCAATGAATCAGGCAATATGACCCTCCTGAAAGTCACTATTTCACCTGACGCACCCTTAAGGTATACAACCCATCATTAAAAACACCACTTACTAGCTATATGAAATGTATTGCGGACGAGAATTCACCTGGCAGAGCATTCCATTCGATTAGCATGGGCTCCTCTGCCAGGTTGATTCTCGTCCGCTATATCATATTACACATATTTGTAAATACACTTCACATAAGTTGATTCACTGTGCCGGATTTGAAAATTATGGGTCAAGAAGAAAATAATTTACAAATATTAATTTACTCCATAAATTCATATACGTGGGAGGTAATATTGAAAATTTTGTCAAATATTACCACAAGTATGCATTAATTCAAAATTCCAAACCGTTGAAATGCTTATGTTTGTATTTGGAATGGAAATATATCACAATTTTGGAATTACTGACACTTTTCAAATTAAGCCTCTTGCTCTTTGGTGCTAATGATGGTTTGCATACCTTAACCCTTTCCCAAACAAGACCTGGTTTTGACGTCCCTAATAAAAAAGGCATGGGAAAATAATGAAACGAAAGAAGAAACTGCTGATAACCAGCAGTTTCGCCTTTTGTCTCAATATTTTCTGTGCCATATTTTACACAAATCCTATCTTTATTAACATCCATTTTGTCATTTGTTGCAGTTTTTTGAAGTGGATCACCCTAAAAATTTGTCGTTTGGGAAAGGGTTAACTAACATGCAAGATATCATATCCAACAAGTTTGAAAGTTGCTTTATGTGTATGTGGTAGGTTTAATCCTTCAGCAACCATTTTGTTGTCTTAAACAGTTTTCAAATGGGAACAGTCTAAATTTTTTCAGTGTGGGAGATGGTTAAAATACTTGCTTTTTCTATGACCGTGTACATTTACTATTTTAAGGTGCTGAAGATGCCACGAAAAAGAAATTGGAGAAAGGCTGAAGCCATGAAGAAAAAGAGGAAGACTGAAGATATTTTGGATGCGGTTGATACATCAGATGGTGACCCTACCCAGCCTTTAGTGACGTCTTTGGATAAAGATGAAACATCTTCATGCCTAATGGGTGTCTCAGAAATATCAGATGGGGGCCTAGCCCACCCTTTGTCTCCTTCGGGAGTCCCATCTGTGTCCCTAATGGGTGTCTCAGAAATATCAGATGGGGGCCTAGCCCACCCTTTGTCTCCTTCTGGAGTCCCATCTGTGTCATTAGAGGGTGTCATTGGAGTATCAGATGGGGGCCTAGCCCACCCTTTGCCTCTCAGAGGTCCATCTGTGTCTTTGAGAACTAAATGTGTGCTTGATGTGCTTGAAAATGTGCTTGATAGTTTACTTGAGACTGAGCTTGATAGTTTGCTTGATACTGAGCTTGATACTAAGTATGATACTGATTCTGCACTTGGATCTATGTTTGAATCTTCTGAAGATCAAAATACACAAACTAAAATAAGTTCATTTTCCATATCTGAATGTTACCTTGATCAAGATTTATATGTTGCCAGTAGACACAAAAATTATGCAAATAACCCATTTAACTGTACAACATTACTTTTAGGCTCATACAGTCAAAATAACAGAAGATTTTCTGTGCTTTCAAGAGGTAGTCAGTGTACAATGAATGCACTATGTGCGTTAATATATGCACACATTTCAAGTCTGTCATCAAAAATTGATGAAGTTTTGACAGTTGGTGATCAGCTGTATCTAAATGTTTTGCAAGCTTTGAAACAACAAGGTAAATTTAAGAATAGACTTCTTTCTCTTGACGAAATTCCGAATGAAGTTAATGTATTATCAAGACAAGTGCTTGTTCAGAAGGAAAACATTATGTCAGGTAATGCTATAGACCAGCTTGATGATGATGCATTTCCATCTTTGCACAAATCCTTACAAACGGCCTTTCTAAGGGTGCAGTATGTTTTAGTGATGATAGGTGCTATATGCTCTGCAGTATTTGTTAAGGATAACACATTCTGGCTTTTTGATTCTCATTCACATGGAAATGATGGAATGCGTGATCCAGATGGTAAATCATTGTTGATATCTTTTTCTACTCTTGATGAAATGGTTACCTTTTTGTATGCAATGTATGAGAGTATGGATATTGAATTGTCTGCTCCATATGAAATTTTGCCTCTGCAATTTACTTGCTCACCAGACAGGGATGAACTGTACTCAAATTTGTTAAAGAAATATTTTGAGGATCAAAGAATTAAGAATGACATGAAATCAAGAAAGCAATCACTAGATCATGAAAGTCTTTGCTCAGATGATAAAGGTACTGACAGAAAGGAATATTTTAGAAAATATAAACGAACTAAACGTTCTGATTCTTTGTTCAAAGAGCGAGAAAAAGAATTTCAGAATTTATCAAAGCGAAAAGCAAGAATTGATATGGTCTTTAAAATGAAGGAAAGAGAAAGTCAGTCCATATACAGGCGTAATAAGAGAAGTAAAATAGATTTTAAAGAGAAAGAAAAAGGAATTCAGATTAAATCAAAACTAAAAGCAAGAAGTAACATGGTCTTTAAAGAGAAAGAGAAAGGATTTCAGATTAAGTCAAAACAAAAAGCAAGAAGTAACATGGTCTTTAAAGAGAAAGAGAAAGGATTTCAGATTAAGTCAAAACAAAGAGCAAGAAGTAACATGGTCTTTAAAGAGAAAGAGAAAGGATTTCAGATTAAGTCAAAACAAAGAGCAAGAAGTAACACAGTCTTTAAAGAGAAAGAGAAAGGATTTCAGATTAAATCAAAACAAAAAGCAAGAAGTGATGTGAGCTTTAAAGAGAAAGAGAAAGAAATGCAAAAAAGTTCAAAACAAAAAGCAAGAGAAGATATTTTGTTTAAACAGAAAGAAATCCAAATCCAGACTGCATCAAAAAAGAAATCACGGTCAATTCCTTACAATTTAGAGAAAGAAAGAATTGCCAAACAGGTTGCTCGGGCAAAAGATGGTTTAAGAGAAAAAATAAGTGATAGAGACAGAAAATGCATGAAAAGGAAGTCAAAAGAGTATAAACAAAATGAAAGCTCAAGTGCTAAAAGAAAGAAACAAGGGGGTGATATAGATGAATGTATAGCATTATTTCATGAGAGTATAAAGGTTGGACCTCAATATATCTGCACCTGTTGTAAACAGACTTGGTTCAAACAAAGTGTGTGTAGTATTGCAACTATGAAAGATGTGATTGATTCAAAATATTTAACTGGTACCTTATCAGTTGATGATTCAGAATGGATATGTATTACTTGTAAAACAAATCTGATGAATAGAAAGGTTCCCAAATTATCTGAAGCAAATGGCATGAGATGGCCTGAAAAACCAGATGTCTTACAATTGTATCCACTGGAAGAAAGACTGATTGCTTTACGTATACCTTTTATGCAAATAAGAGAATTACCACGAGGTCGTCAGTATTCTGTCAAAGGCAATGTTGTGAATGTACCTGTAGATATTCAACCAGTTGTTAATTCTCTTCCAAGACCATTTGATGAAAATGTTACTGTAGCAGTTAAGCTAAAAAAGAGGTTGTCTAACAAATCTTGTGCATTTACAGAGAATGTGAGGCCATTACGTGTTTTGGTAGCATTACACTGGTTGATGAAAAACAGTGCATTGTATGCAAATTCATCAGTCAGAATTGATGAAGAATGGATTTCACGTGTAACAAGGGAATGTGAGGAGACTGTACAAGCATTCGTTTTATCCGCTAATAATTTATCAGATATTGAAAAAGGAACCTGTGATAACAATGATGAGACTGAAAATGAAAACACATATGATTCAGATACAGAAGAAAACACACAAGAGAATGTTGGAAACATAGACACACTCATTGAAGATGGAGATCTTGAAAATAGAATTGATACATTTACTTTTGCACCCGGAGAAGGTCAGAGACCGTTGAGTTTATATCAAGATTCTGATTCAGAATTCCTGTGCTTTCCAACCATATATTGTGGACAAAGGAGAGCTCAAAATGAAGAAAGATTAGTTCCAGTAAATTATTCTGACATTGCTAAGTGGGAACTTAGAAGCAATGATAGACGAGCAGCTAATAGTGTGCCAAATATATTTTTCAAACTAAAAAAGATTCAGATGAAGCAACTTCATGACAAAGTCAATCTTGCTGTGCGAAGAGGTCAATTTGAAAACAAAATGACTGCAGGGCAGGCTAAAGATATGAGCTATATGGAAAACATAGTACGCAAAGATGAAGGGTATTATATTTTCAAGCAACTAAGAAATTCTCCTGCATACTTGGAAACAAAGAAGAAAGATGTATTCGCAATGATTAGACAACTTGGCTTGCCTACATGGTTCATGTCATTATCATCTGCAGATACAAGGTGGTCAGACTTACTAAATATGTTGTCAAGTCTCAATCAGGGTTTCACATATTCTGAAGATGAAATAAGGAATTTGACATGGGAACAGAAGATCAAGTTAGTACAAAAGGATCCTGTAACATGCTCTCGTTATTTCGATCGTAGAGTTCAACAATTCATTAATATTGTCCTAAAGAGTTCTCATGATTGCCTTGGCAAAGTGACAGATTATTTTTACCGTGTTGAATTCCAACAAAGAGGTTCACCTCACATTCACATGCTTGTTTGGGTGGAAGATTCCCCAAAGTACAAAAATAGCTCCAATGAAGAAATAGTTGAGTTTGTTGATAAGTACTTAAAATGTGATTCAGAAAATGGACAGTTACAAGAACTTATTCAGTTGCAAGTTCATAAGCATAGTAGAACTTGCCATAAAAAGGTAGACAAAATATGTCGCTTTGGATATCCATTGCCCCCATTGAACAAAACAATGGTTCTTGAACCACTTGAAACAGATGCAGAGAAGTACAAGAAAATGTATGAAAAAATTCAGAAGAAAATGAATGCAGAAAAAGAAGGGTATGACATGGCATATGAAAAGTTCTTAACAGATGTTGTGGAACTGAATGAAGATGATTACATCAAATGTATAAGAAGTTCTTTAAAGGCATCAAAGGTATTTTTGAAAAGAGCTCCAAAAGATGTACGTGTCAATTTGTACAATGAAACTGTCTTGAAGGCTTGGAAGGCGAATATTGATATACAGTTTGTACTAGATCCATACGCTTGTGCTATGTACATTGTATCCTACATTAGTAAATCACAGCGTGGAATGAGTGCTTTGTTACATGCTGCAGCAAAAGAAGCAAGAAATGGCAATTTTGACATCAAACGACAGGTGCGCCACATTGGAAATGTTTTCTCAAATAGTGTTGAAGTGAGTGCTCAAGAAGCAGTGTACCTAGTACTTCAGATGCCTCTGTCCAAAGGAACAAGAGATGTAGTTTTCATCAATACTTCACAGCCAAATGACAGAGTTCAGCTTCTGAAAGCAAAACATGAACTAGATGAGTTACCTGATTCTTCCACAGACATTGTGGCTGATAATGTAATCAAAAGATATGCAAAAAGGCCAAAATGTCTTGAAAATTGGTGCCTTGCTGATTATGTGTCCCAATTAGAGGTTGTGTATCCTAAAGATTCTGCAACAAATTCAAATAATGATGTGAATGATGATGATGACATCAATTCTGATGATTTATTTGATGATTCCAAAGCTCTTGTTGTTTTGAAAAATGGTATTAAAATAAGAAAGAGGAAAACTCCCAAAGTTATCCGCTATGTAAGATTTAATCTCAAATCCGATGAGGAAAATCATTTTCGTGAGAAAATTTTACTGTTTTTGCCATGGAGAAATGAAAACACAGATCTCATGATGAATTATGAAACATACAAAGAACATTATGATGCTAAAAAACACCAGATTGATTACAAAGCAAATGTTTATGAACACCACATTGAGGAATTGGAGATGGCAAGAGAAGCTGCAGAAAATGATCCTGATGCATTTGACGAAATAGCTTCAGGAACACAGCAAGTTGAAGCAGAAACAGCTATGGAGGGTTCATCTGAATCAGAAACGTTTGTCTATTTCAATCCAGATAGAGTTATTGAACAAAGGGAATATGACATAGGGATCGAATTAGGCAACAGTGTAGCTACAGCTTCAGTTGAAATAAATGAAAATGTTATGCCAGATGACCAGTATAGAGAACTTCTTAGATGTTTGAACACAAAGCAAAGGCATTTCTATAACCATGTTATTCATTGGATTAAAACAAATGATGCCCCACTGTTTGCTTTCCTTACTGGTGGAGCAGGTGTTGGAAAAAGTGTAGTAATCAAGGCATTGTATCAGACCTTGTATAGATATCTTAATCTTAGTGAGGGTCAAAATGCAGATGAGAAGAGGGTTTTACTGTGTGCATACACTGGTAAAGCAGCTTTTAACATTAATGGTTCAACCATATCAACAGCATTCTGTCAGAAATTCATGCAGAAAGAACAAACATTAACTTGTGACAAACTCAACACCTTCAGGTCAAAATATAGGAATCTGTCTGTTGTCATAATTGACGAAATATCAATGGTAAGCAATACAATGCTAAGGTTTATTGATCAAAGACTTCAGGAGTTAACAGGCACAAGAGTACCCTTTGGTGGTAAGAGCATTATAGCAGTGGGAGACCTGTTTCAATTAAAACCAGTTGCTGGATCTTGGATATTTCAAGACCTTACTAGTGATGCAGCCTCTTTAGCTGTAAATTTGTGGAAAGAGCATTTCACCATGTTTGAGTTGACAGAGATTATGCGACAGAAGAATGATAGTGCATTTGCTGATTTATTAAACAGACTGAGGCACAATAAAATGACTGAGCATGATAAAGAACAGATCAAACAGTGTATGGTAGATCCATATTCAGAGAACTATCCACAAAATGCTCCCCATATATTTGCTGAAAATTCCTTTATGCAATTATTCAATGACAAGATCATTAGCAGTATCAATGCTCAAAAGGTTGAAATAATTTGTCATGATTCCATCTTAGCTGCAAATATATCACGGGAAAAACAAGAAAGAATTCTAAACCAATTACCAAAAGATGCATCTAGTACCATGGGTTTGCACTTTTCACTCACTGTTGTAATTGGTATGATATATGACTTGACAGTTAACATAGATACAGAGGATGGACTTACAAATGGGGCATCTTGTACTGTGGAGTTTGTAGAATATAAACAGACAGAGACAAACAGGCCTAGCATAATTTGGGTTCAATTTGATGATAAACAAATTGGAAGTGACAGAAGAAAGAAATACTCCAGTCGAGGTTTTTATCACAATGAAATTGACAGTAACTGGACTCCCATATTCGATATTCAGAGAACATTTGTAATGCGACATAATACCATTCAAAGAATTCAATTCCCATTACAGCCATCCGCTGGTCGAACTGTTCATAGGGCTCAAGGAACTACACTTAATCAGGTTGTCATAGATTTGTCCCAGAGAAAGATCAGAAAAAATCCCCATATCCATTATGTGGCTTTGAGCAGAGTAAGGTCTATTGATAATCTTCATATTGTAAACTTTAATGAGGAGGCTCTATCATTAGACGAACGGGTAGTGCAAGAAACAGAAAGATTATGTTCTGAGGCAAGACTTCAGCTCTGCTATACTCCTTTAGATACAATAAACTCGGATAACCATTTGAAAATAGTGTATAACAACTGTAGGTCTTTGCACAAACACTTCAGAGATGTAGCAGTAGAGCAGAACATTTTGTCAGCACATATTATTGGTTTTGCTGAAACAAGATTAGTTGAAAGGGACCTCAGTCCTGACTATTCAATTGCTGGATACCGTCTTATCAGAAATGACCAGAATCCAACTACACAGACAGTTAGACCTCCTCATGGTTTAGCATTGTATGCAAGGGATGATATCACAATATTAAAATGTCATCACTTTAGTACAACACAATTTGAATTTACTCTCATAAATGGATCTCATAGATTACTTGAAATTCAAGTTGTATTCATTTATAAGTCACCAGGTTTATCCTATCAAAAATTCATTTCAACATTTAAGAGAGAGCTTGTTCAACACCTAGACCCACTAAGACCCTTAGTGATTATGGGTGATTTTAATATAGACTTGTTCCAAAAAGGAAGTAGCCTTGAACAGTATATGAAGGAAGCATTCCATTGCCACCAAATGATACATGAACCCACTACTGACCAAGGATCAACATTAGATCTGGTGTTTTCAAATTACAAAAACAGTGTAGCTGGGACTGTAGAAACCTACTGGTCCGATCATAAACTGGTCTACTTTTTTACATGTCAAAACAAATGAATGTTTATATTATGAAATCATCAAACTTATATCAAAAGTACAATATAGTATGACAATCGGGAATGACTGATGTTTACATTTTGTTTTTATTTCAGACTTTGTTTACACTTTAGCATCTACAATTATTGACCAATCAAGACAAAATGTTGCTGAACATAAGATCTTGCACCAGTGTGAATTTCAGCATAATCAGAATAGAATTTGCTGAGTTATCTGCCCTTCAAATTGACAAATATTCCATTTTCGACTCTAACATCCACAAATAGCGATGAACTGAGACAAAATTTGGACACAATGTCATAATGTCATTGACAATAAGTTTGTTTTTCAGTCTTAAAAGTCACAAATATTAATTGATTTGAACAAAACTGTGGCTGTTATCATCTTGGTTCAGGTGAGCGATATAGGACCATCATGGTCCTCTTGTTTTCCACAATGTTTTCCAAAGCCTTTATCTCGTAAGGCATCAAAGGGTGTCATTATGTATCAATTGGTTAAAGGATAGTCCATACTTGAATTTGTTGCTAGATGAATTTATCAAAATGATATGAAAAGTGGGAAATATGCTCATCAGAGCATGAATAGTTCTAAAAGAAAAGGAGAAAATGAGGAAATATACTTTTTGCTCCTTTTCTGACAGGGTTTTTCAAAACCGTCTGGAGCAAGGCCGTCATAATCATGTATTGTTCGTGAAAAGGTTAACCCTTTCCCAAACAAGACCTGGTTTTGACGTCCCTAATAGAAAAGGATCGGGAAAACATTGAAACAAAAGAAGAAACTGCTGATAACCAGCAGTTTCTCCTTTTGTCTCAATGTTTTCTGTGCCATATTTTACACAAATCATATGTTTATCAACATCCATTTTGTCATTTGTGGCAGTTTTTGAAGTGGATCACCCTAAAATTGTGTCGTTTGGGAAAGGGTTAATGCATGTAACACATGTTCATTTGTTATAGAAACAAAATAATAAAGCTTGTTGTTAAAGTGTTTAAAGATAAATGTTTGTACCTCCATACAAAACCTATTTATGATGTCCTTAACAGAAAAAGTTTGGGAAAACATCGAGAGGCAAGAAGAAATTGCTGATAACCAGCATTTTCTCCTTTTCTCTCATTATTTTTTTTATGCTACAAGCAAATGAAATTTTACATTTTTGGTGTTTCTGGGTTTAAAACAGTTTGGGAAATGAAGAAATTGCTTGTCACAAACAATTTCTTCATTTTGCACAATGTTTTCCAAAGCATTTATCTTATGGGGGGGGGGGTCAAAAAGTGTATTTTCTAATGACTTGTTACATGTACTGTACATTCCTTTTGAAACTATGATATTTGGTTGACCTCTGCATTTCGCTGCTTTTCAACAAAAACCTAGTAACTGCAGCTTAGAATAAGATGCAGTTACAAGGTTTTTGTTGAAAAACGACAGTATATTGGTTTTAAGGACTTCCCAGATCATCATTTGTCTGGTTAATACCCATGCCCATACAAGACCTGGTTTCAATGTCCCTATTAGAAAAGGAATGGGAAAACATTGAGACAAAAGAAGAAAGTGCTGATAATCAGCACTTTCTCCTCTTGACTCAATAGTTCTTTAGCTATATTGTACCCAAAACCAACATTGATTATCATTCATTTTGTCCTCTCCAGTAGCTTTTGAAATGGATCATCCTAAAATTTTATCGTTTAGGAAAGGGTTAATAGAAACCTTGGGAAAGGGTTAATAGAAACCTAGAATAACCTTGTTTTCACGATAATTTAGTGTTGTGCATCTATCATTAATCATCTGTGGTTTTAAATTAAATAGTCTTTGTTATTTAAGTGGGTTGAGTATGTTATGAATTATGAACAAATTAAAGGTATTTTTGTAAAGATGGTTAGTCTCTTATTACCTTTTCTTGAGAGCCAGGCCCCTGTTTCTGGAAAAAACTTAAGTACGTTCTCAGACTCAAATCTGTGCACCACTCAAATCACATGAAACCCATGTGAACTTCAATCGAATACCTGTCAACTTTGGAGAGTATTCCATTGAAGTTTAGCATGTACTCATGAGTATGTACTTAAGTTATTTCGAGAAACCAGGGCCTGGACTTCATGCACCCCGAGCTTATTTCACAGCCATAGTGTCTGCATTGCCACTTGGTATCAGTTATATAGACAAAAACTTTAATCTGACCTATACACATAAAGGAACTACAACAGATAGAGCCTTAATACTTGTGAGTTTACATATGGATACCTCCTGCCAAAACCTTCCATCTGGGACCTTAATGCCAGTAAAACGCAACAGATTTGCTGGTTGTGGTAGATCTTCCTTCTAAATGGCTGTTAAAAAGTTATTGAATTTTGTTTGCTCATCAATTACTTTTTCATCAGGTGCTGTTTTAAAAGACCTTTAAATGTATTAACCCATTACCACACAGTGAATCTTTTTAACTCCTCAAAAGAAAATGGCTTAGCAAAACAATGTGGAAAATGAAGAAATTGCTTATGACAAGCAATTTCTTCATTTCCCACAATGTTTTCTACCCAAAAAGACAAAAAAAGTATATAAAATTATATTAACTCGAAATTGTTGTCTGCATTATTAGCTCACCTGAGCACGAAGTGCTCAAGGTGAGCTATTGTGGTCGCTTTTTGTCCGTCGTCCGTCCGTCTGTCCGTCCGTCCGTCCGTCCATCTGTCCGTCCGTCCGTTCACAATTTCTTTCAACATCTTCTCCTCCTAAACCATTGGACCAATTTTGACCAAACTTGGTAGGAATGTTCCTTGTGTGATACTTTTCAAAACTTGTTCGTGAATTTTTGATTTGTCAAAAAATGTGGGCGTGGCAGGCAGAAAGGGGCTTATCAGATTAGAAATCATAAGAAAATTCTTTAAAAATCAACCATTGGGCCCAATTGAACCAAACTCTGCAGGAATATTCCTTGAGTCACTCTTTTCAAAATTTGTTCACAAATTTTTATATTTGTCAAAAAATGTGGCCGTGGCAGGGAGAAAGGGGCTTATTAGACTTAGAGAAATCATTAGAAAATTCTTTAAAAATCAACCATTGGGCCAATTTGAACCATACTTTGCAGGAATGTGCCTTGAGTCATTCTTGTCAAAATTTGTTCACAAATTTTTTCATTTGTAAAAAATTGTGGCCGTGGCAGGGAAAAAGGGGCTTATCAGACTTGGAGAAATCAGAAGAAAATTCTTTAAAAATCAACCATTGGGCCAATTTGAACCATACTTGGCAGGAATGTGCCTTAAGTCATTCTTTTCAAAATTTGTTCAGAAATTTTACATTTGAAAAAAAAAACCATGGCCGTGGCAGGGATAAAGGGGCTGATTAGACTTAGAGAAATCATAAAAAATTCTTTAAAAATCAACCATTGGGCCAATTTGAACCAGACCTTGCAGGAATGTGCCTTGAGTCATTCTTTTCAAAATTTGACCACAAATCTTTTTATTTGTAAAAAATTGTGGCCTTGGCAGGGAGAAAGGGGCTTATCAGACTTGGAGAAATCATAAGAAAATTCTTTAAAAATCAACCAATGGGCCAATTTTAAGCAGACTTTGCAGGAATGTTCTTTGAGTCTCTCTTTTCAAAATTTGTTCACAGTTTTTTTCATTTGTAAAAATTGTGACTGTGGCAGGGAGAAAGGGGTTTATTAGACTTAGAGAAATCATAAGAAAATTCTTTAAAAATCAACCATTGTGCCCAATTGAAGCAGACTTTGCTGGAAGGTTCCTTGAGTGACCCTTCTCAAAACTTTTTCGCGGACTTTTGATTCGTCAAAAAATGTGGGTGTGGCAGGGAGGAAGGGGCTTATCGGACTTAAAGAAATCATAAGAAAATTCTTTAAAAATCAACCATTGTGCCCAATTGAACCAGACTTTACTGGAATGTTCCTTGAGTTACTCTTTTCAAAATGTGTTCACAAATTTTTCCATTGGTCAAAAAATGTTGGCATAGCAGGGAGGAAGGGCTTATCAGACTTAGAGAAATCATAAGAAAATTCTTTAAAAATAAACCATTGGGCCAATTTTCTATTTCCCTTATCTGTTGCTCTCAGGCTGGCCCCATGTTTATCTTATGTAAACAAATAAGGGATTAGCTTTAGCTTATCAGATGGTAATCTTTCACTATATTCTATCAATCAGAGACAAAATCTTGTTAATTGAGCCTATCATAAATGATCAATCTCTAACAGATCAGTATGCTTTGAAAATTAGCCCTATGTTGTATATTGCGAAATCATGAAATAATTGTTGAAAATTAACTAACTCAACAATTGTGCTAATTCATACCCAACCTAACAGGATCGATTGGAACAAAATTATTTCTTAATTGTTTCCAAACAGAAAGTCCTTATAAGTTTCATGCCTATGAATTTGACAAAATTGCCATTATCACTCTTGTCATCTTGATTCAGGTGAGCGATTTAGGACCATCATGGTCCTCTTGTCTCTCAATTTGGAACAGTCCAAAATGTTTCCGTCTAGTAATGGGTCAACAGAATTAGTGAAGATTTTCTGTAATATCTGTTTTTGTTATGTCACATAATTCCCGGCCGCATTTATCAAAATGAGCCAGGGTCTGTAAAAGAGCATATTGAGACCGATCTGCTTCAAACCAGCCTTTGCCTTAGTGCAGTCTGGTCAATGAAGATTAGCCTATGTGGGCGAGCAGCTGGTGTGGGCGAGCAGCTGGAGGCTTGGTAAGGATGTTGAGGTAGGACTGGTATAAGAAAAGATTGGAATCCATGGCTAAGTGCTTCAGCCTCCGCGACTTGACCATAGTAGTTGAAAGAGGCATTTAGGTAGTTCAACCCTAGTGAGATCAATGCGACATTATTAGAATTATTCGAGCGACTCCGTAAACATTCGGAGGTGAAACGGTTACGTTCCAACGCTGAATGTTTATGAAGTCGCCAAAATAGGTTTGGATACATGTAACAAATGTTTTCAGACATCGCAAAAAAATTACAATGTTTTGTGTATCTCATTAGGGGTGGACTAATATGATTCTTCTCTGATGTAAATACGCTCTTTGATTTTATTTAAATAGCGAAAAATCAAAATATCAAAGAGCGTATTTACATCAGAGAAGACTTGGATTAGGGGTGGACCACCTTAAACCTCAATCAATCAATCAATCTGATCAGAAAAAAAGCTGAGTATGAGTCTTTGAGAGATGTGACAGTGAGTGTGTGCGACATGCACAGACTGATCTGGATCCATGCTAATGACCAGCATTTTCTCTTTTACAAAAATGTGCTCTATCCTTTTCAAATTGACTTTTACATTCATGTTCATTTTTTCGCCTGCTTCTAATTTGAGTACCTGTATCTAACATTTTGCCGTTTTCAGGAGAGTTAAGTATACAGAGTCAGAGACATTTTGTCGTTTTCCAACAAAAACCTCGTAACTGCATCTTAAAAGAAGCTGCAGTTACAAGGTTTTTTGTTGAAAAGCATCCATTTTTAGCTCCACTGGCCTTTCAGGCCAGCGGGCTATTGTCATGGCGGTGTGTCTGTCGTGCGTGCGTCCGTCCGTCCGTGCGTCCGTAAACTATTTCTTTAAAAATCTTCTTCTCAAAAACTACTGGATGGATTTCAACCAAACTTCACAGGAATGATCCTAAGGTGACCCTCTCTCAGATTCCTTCAAAGAATATAGATTGAATCAGTATAACCCAAGTTATCTGCCCTTGAATGTCAAAAATAGCAGGTTTTGACTAGTTTTCTTCTAAAATCTACAAATATTGAATAATCAAGACAAAACTTTGACAGAATCATGCTGACTACAAGATCTTACCTTGGTAAAATTTTCAGCTTGATTTGAATTTTGCATCATGAGTTATGTGCCCTTGAAATTGACAAAATTGCCATTTTCAGCTGTATTTTGACTTTGTTTTCACTCTAGCAACTACAAATATTGACTAAACAAGACAAAACTTTGACAGAATAATACTGACTATAAGATCTTGCCTTGGTAAAATTTTCAGCTTGATCTGAATTTTATAGCATGAGTTATGTGCCCTTGAAATTGCCAAAAATTGCCATTTTCGGCTCTATTTTGCTGGTTTTGACTTTATTTTTACCTCTAAAATCTACAAATATTAACCAATTAAGACAAAACTTGGACAGAATATATATAGGCATTATATGCTGCCTGGGTGTAATTTTCAGCTTGATCGGAATCTTACATCATGAGTTATGTGCCCTTGAATTTGACAAATTTGCCATTTTCGACTTTGTTTTCACTCTAACAACCACCAATGTTTACCAATCAAGATGATACTTGGAAAATATCTTGTTGACAACAAGGTCTTGCTTATGTGTAATTTTCAACATTATCACACCGTTACAATCTGAGTAATGTGCCCTTGAAACTGACAAAATTTCAGTTTTTTGACACTTTTTCCACTCTTGAAGCCACAAATATTGACTAATATAGACAAAATTTGAACAGAATGATAGTGACTATAACATCTTGCATGTGTTTAATTTTCGATTTGATTTTAAATATACATACATGTACTGAATTATTTGTCTTTGAATTTGGCAAAATCACAGTTTTCAATTTTTAGCTCACCTGAGCACGAAGTGCTCAAGGTGAGCTATTGTGGTCGCTTTTTGTCCGTCGTCCGTCCGTCCGTCCGTCTGTCCGTCTGTCCACAATTTGTTGTTACCACTCTAGCATCCACAAATATTGACCAATCTTGACCAAACTTGGTCAAAACATGTATGACCATAAGTTCTCGGACGAGTTCGATTTTGGGTCAGATCGGACCAGGAAGTCTGGAGTTATGTGCCCCTGAATATCAAAAATAGCTAGTTTAGACCTTGTTACCACTCTAGCATCTACAAGTATAGACCAATCTTGACCAAACTTGGTCCAAACATGTATGACCATAAGTTCTTGGACAAGTTCAATTTTGGGTCAGATCGGATCAGGAAGTCAGGAGTTATGTGCCCTTGAATATCAAAAATAGCTAGTTTCGACTTTGTTACCACCCTAGCCTCTACAAATATTGACTAATGAAGACAAAACTTGTTAGTAACCTTAAGATCTTGGATGAGTTCGATTTTCAGTGTCATCGGAGCAGGAAGTCCGGAGTTATGTGCCCTTGAACGTCAAAAATGGCTAGTTTTGACTTTGTTACCACTCTAGTATCTACAAATATTGACCAATCTTTACCAAACTTGGTCAAAATATGTATGACCATAAGTTCTCAGATGAGTGTGATTTTGAGTCAGATCGGACTAGGAAGTCCGGAGTTATGTGCCCTTGAATGTCAAAAATGGCTAGTTTTGACTTTGTTACCACTCTAGCGTCTACATATATTGACCAATCAAGACAAAACCTTGCCACAATGTTGGTAACTTTAAGATCTTGGATGACTTCGAATTTCAGTGTGATAGGAGCAGGAAGTCTGGAGTTATGTGCCCTTGAATTTGACAAAATTGATGTTTTCGACTTTGTTTACACTGTAGCATCTACATTTATTGACTAATCAAGACAAAACTTGGCCACAATGTTGGTGATCATAAGATCCTTGATGAGCTAAATTTTCAGCTTGATTTGGCCAGAAAAACAAGAGTTATTGGCCCTTTAATTTCATAAAATTACTGTTTTCGACTTTTTTTTCTCTCTTACAAACAAATATGGACCAATCATTATCAAGACACAACTTGGTCGCAATGTTGGTGACCATAACATCTTAAATGTTTTAATTTGTCAGATTGATTGGACTAAAAAATCAGAGTTGTGTGCCCTTGATGGTTACAAAATTGCCGTTTTCAACTTTGTTTTCTCTCAAACAGCAATAAATATTAACTAATAAAAAAAAACTTGGTCATAATATTGATGAGAATTTTTTTATCAGAACAGAGTTATGTGCCCTTTACTGTGACAAAATAGTTGTTTTTTTTTCCACTTTGTTTTTACTGTAACAGCTACAAATATTGATCATTCAAGATTATGAAAGCAGTTTTCAGCTTAAATTATGTGCTCTTGAACTTGACAACATTGGGACTTTCATTCTATCTAGGTGCAGGTGAGCGATTAAGGACCATCATGGTCCTCTTGTATTATTGCTCTAACACCCCTAAAATATTAGTCAATCATTTACTATCTTTTTGCATTGACCACATGATTGCTGCTTTTGACTTTGTTTTTGCTGTAAGAACCATAAGTATTCAAAAATCGAGTCAAAACTTGGATTTGATATTAAAAGAAATTCAGGCCTGTGGAGCGACTCAAGACCTTCAGGTCTTTCTAGTTCTCTAAACAGCGAGCTCTTGCATGGGAGGTAACATAGATTGACTACAAATATAAAGACATACTTAGTTCCCTCCCTTGCATTAAAGATTTTAAAAAAAGAAGGTACATTCATTGGGAATTTTCTCTGGACCTATTCTCAACCAATATTCCTGGTTTTGACGTCCCTATTGAAGATTGATTTGGGAAAACATTGAACGAAAAGGAAATCATTGCTGATAAGCATCAACATCTCCTCTTTTAGTCTGAATGTATTCAATCCTATCATGATGGTCTAAGGACTACAATAGCAACGAATTTTGTGCTAAAAATAGACCGGGTTCACCGTTATGTTTTGATAAACCGTCGGTGTTGTTATAAAATCTCGTAACTACGGCTTGAATCAAGCCGTAGTTATGAGATTTTATAACAACACCCACGAAATGCTATTTGTTTGTCCGAAATTACGTCACCATTAACTG
This sequence comes from Fragum sueziense, assembly GCA_963680895.1. Lineage (NCBI taxonomy): Eukaryota > Metazoa > Mollusca > Bivalvia > Cardiida > Cardiidae > Fragum > Fragum sueziense. The sequence goes on from OY804593.1 coordinate 26,202,877, forward strand.
GATAAAATCGTCCCGCGTTTGGTCAATTCGGCCGATATTCGTTCAATAATTCCCTTTGAGCAGTCGTCATTTGGAAAGAGCTACATGAAAATATTGCGACAAACGAAGAAATGCTGATAACCAGCCTTTTCACTCTTTATCTCGATATTTTGTCAGCTAGGCCTTTATCTTGCACAGATTAGGCCCATATCTTTCAAGATCCATTTATATAGGCTAGTGGTAGGCCTGTCGCAATTTGCGACCCCAAATACCACAAATTGTCACGAATTGGTAAAATAACGGATTCTTGGCTAGTCCGTTGGTTAACCCATTACCAAACGTCAAACATTCAGACTTGTGTAAATTCAAAGACGTTGCAGACGACAATTTCAAGTGAATGCAATTTTACAGTTTTGGGTCTTATAGTGTCGACAACATTGTGGGAAATGAAGAAATTGCTTGTCACAAGCAATTTCTTCGTTTTTCACAATGTTCTCCAAAGCCATAATTTTGCGGGAAGTCAAAAGTCATTGTGTGATAGGCCTAATGGATTAAAAGTTCTTATAGCTGATTCATATCACGTTCGTATGTAGCCTAATTCACGGTGGGTAATCACGTGACACACAAATTTCAGAAAATCTTCAATAATTTTGTAAATATGTGACCGATTTGAATTCGGTTTGAGCAGAGAATGGGGACAGACGTCACGCATTAGATGGACGTGTTGGATTGTTTAAAAACCAGCTGATACAAAAGTAATTGTAGATCAATCAAATTTTTTATTGATCTTCAATAACTTTTTTATCAGCTGATTTTAAAAAAATCCATCACGCCCAGCTTATCACGTCCAGGCATTTTCCCACCTTCCCTGCTTCAAAACGAATTCTCATCAACAAAATTATCGAAGATATTCTGGGTCACGTGATTATCCACCGTGTAATTCTTGAGTAATCGGGAATTCATTGCAAAAGTTCAGAACTGTTCAAAGTTTTACTCCCCAATTCCCGAATCAGAAATATAATAGGCCTTTCATCTATAGATGTCATGATTCGCAACAAATTCCTATCGAATTCTCGTAATTTTCTACTATTGTCTCAATATTTTATGTGCTATAACCTAATAACATATAGGGCCCTACCCATTTTCTTACCTTCATATTTAAATATTTTGTTTTACGGATTGTCGGAAGTCCTTTCACATTTAACTGGTCAAGATTTTCAAAATTTTAAACGTGAAAGGATTAATAACAAAGGTTTGTACGGGTCTATGTTGAAACGAGTTACAGATGACAAAAGAAAATAATAATAAAAAAAAGCAGATCTATCATACAGTGGCGAATCCAGGGCGGGGGGGTCGGGAGTTCGAACAAACCCCCTCTGTAGTCTGATTATTTCATTTACATGTATGCAGAAATCCAGTCAAAATTAGATATGTGTAATACTAGGAAAATGAACCCCCTATTTACATTTTCGAAACCCCTCACAGAAATCCAGGTGCGCCGCTGTCATGCACAATCAGAATTATGAATTGTTTTCCTGCTTTGATTGTATCTATAGTTTAGTGCAGAAAATATTACGGCAAAACGAGAAAATGGTCGATGGTTAAACGTAGGCATTTGGCCCTATAGGCTATCGATCGGTGTTTTGACTTTGTCTTTTGTCCCAATGTTTCTTATAGGCTCTAGGCCTAGTATATAAATCGGCCTAGGGGAGACCGGGGCTATTTCGGCCCCTAATTTCGATTGCTCATATCTTGAATTATATGAAAGTTATTTGGGCGTGATTTATATATTTAAGTTCGACAGGCGAAAGCCTTTCAAACTGCGTCTGTCCTTTTTACATTTTTCTTTTCAATAAAGAGAATTTCAAATTTTAGAGTTTTGATCGTGGTGGCCGAACTTGCCCCATACATGGGGCAAGTTCGGCCCACCCTTGGGACAAGGTATGCACAGACCTATAAATCCTTATATTTGATTTTTGATTTTTTTGACTGTTTAAATTTATAGGAATCTGTATACGACTTCCAAATGAAGGTATAAATTGAAAAAGCATTGTTATAAAAGTCAAATCATCGTGAGTAAGGGGACATTCGGGATAACAAGTAGAGGATGGGGCAAGTTCGGCCTGTGATTTTGAATTTGTCCATTTTTTACATTTCTGTTAGAGCTAGGTCTGAACAATTGATATATTCGGAGTCGTCAAGAAATGGCAATTCTAACAGCGATTATTCTTTTTATTCATGGGCAAGTTTGTTGGTGGCCGAACTTGCCCCAACCCCAAAGGCCGAACTAGCCCCAGACAGACCTGGTGTCAACATCACGCCATATCTTCTTTTAGATAACATGAACACTTCACCTTTAGTTTTAATATGAAAGAGGACTTAATTGTCTTCATAAATATACAAAAATGAAATCTGAATCCTGGCGCATATCACTATAAATTAAAACTTAGGCCTACATAAATGTGGAAAAAGTACTGAAAGTGTCTAAAAATCAGAATCGTGTTCTAAATTCTATGTTTTTGTATTAAATTCGACCAAAAACCTTCTGCGAAAAGCTTTCGTCATGAGTGACATTAAAATTCGGGTCAGAGCTCTCTATCTCTGTCGACAGGCTCAGAAGAGCCACTAGCCGAACTTGCCCCGGGGCCGAAATAGCCCCGGTCTCCCCTACTTTCTTAGTTTCAGAAAGGGCTAGCGTAAATTAGAATATCAGCCAATTGTAGCCTAAATTTACCCATTAGGGCCTACCAAACGACAAAATTTTGGGGTAGTCCAATTTGAAAGAAGTTGCAGAGTGAAACGACATTTCAATGTGATGAAATTTTGGAATTTCATAGCTTTTTAGGTAGAAAACATTGTGGGAAATGAAGAAATTGCTTGTCACAAGCAATTTCTTCATTTTCCACAATGTTTTCCAAAGCCATTATATTGTTGGGAGTCGAAAGGAGTCACTGTGTGGTAATTGGTTACGCTTGGCATCTGTCTATGATGAGCCTACGTAAGTGAATTATCTATAGATCTTTATATGCCAGAGAATGCCTACTCCTGTGCCTACTCCTTGCTTTCCATTTCCTTTTCTGTCACAGTTAATTCTTTACCACACTGTCACATGTCCTGATTTTGACATAACTGACATATATATATCCGTTAAATTCTTGCAAACAAATTGAAACAAAAGAAGAGAATGTTGATATTAACCAATGCTTTCTCATTTTGTCTCAATATTTTCAATTTCTATCTTTTACAATATATTGATCAACATCTGGGTATTTTGTTGTAGGCCTACATCTGCGCTTATCTACAGATCTATGAAATTGGTATAATTTTTTGTCGTTTGGTGCTGTAATTTTATTTTCAATGGTATACAGGTCATTTCCATAATTTCCATATAGAGCAAAAGAACTGCCCAAAGTTGACATAATATACATTGACTACCGCCATATATGGCTCTTTAACCCTTTCCCAAACAAGACCTGGTTTTGACGTCCATAAGAGAATAGGCTCGGGAAAACATCGAGGCAAAAGAAGAAAATGCTGATTATCAGCATTTTCTCCTTTTGCCTCTATATTTTCTGCACTATATTCTGCGCTTATCCTATATTTATCAACATCTATATTGCCATCTGCAGGATCTTTCGAATTAGATCACCCTAAAATGTTTTCGTTCGGGAAAGGGTTAACCCATATTTGGAACATCAGTTTACCATACATGGTTAGAACTTCTTTTTTGGGTGCGTAGTAATATTTGCATAAATTAGCGGCAAGATGTGTTGTTTCCAATTAATAGTTAAAATGCAACACTCAAAGGGGAAAAATACACATGTGGATACAATCATACGATTATAAATCGTATTCGTCAAAAATTTGCATACATGATGTGTTAGTTTTCGCCCAAAATAGTCATTTATGTATAAGGAACTATATTCATGCGGACATGTTGAACACGTCGTAATTTGGTCATAACCCGTTTATGGAAAATCCACAAACAAGGACTGATACCGTAAAAGTTTTGAGGATTTAAAATCTCTGTAGATTACTGAAGTTAGTCAACACCAATGTACAATATGGATTTATTAAACGGTAACCATCTTGGTGGCCAGCCAGCTTTTCCGCGGCAGCCCTACGTGCCCGGGAATAAAAACAACATCACACTCGAACAAGTTGATCCTTCCACCTTCGACGAGGATTCCGACGACGATGATTTTAACAGGGGGATTAAACCGGGGAAAAAGACGAAAGGTCGTGTTAAAATCAAAATGGAATTCATTGAAAATAAGCTGAGACGATACACGACGTTCAGCAAACGAAAAACCGGCATAATGAAAAAGGTAGGTCAACTGTGTAAATTGCTCGTAGTAAAGTGACCCATATTTGGTGTTGTCTACTACTGTTTGTGTATTGATTTATCGGACAATTCATTCACAAATTGAACTACGTCAAAACAGCAATTAGCCTGTTTGCATGCTTATTTTAGGTTTAAATTGTTTTAAAATTTCTTTATCACTTTATGTCATGACATGTAGGCCTATTTACTGGTAAACAAATTCATTCTAAATCTAGATTGTCATCATATTTTCAATGCCACAGATGCATCCAATAAAATGCTCTGATGCACAAATTATGTGGCTATTAACCAAACCTGACTGTGCAAAGGTCCCACATGGGATTTTTTTCTATTTGTAGTATTGCAGACTGGATAAACCCTTTTCCAATCAGACCAAAAATAGGAATGTCTTATGTCACTTTGTACTGGAAGGTGCTGAAGACATCAGGAAAAGATTGTAATTTAAGAAATGATTTGTGTAAACTATGACACAGATAATATTGAGGCAAAAGTGAGCAAATACATGTTACCAGCATTTCTTTCTTTTGCTTAAACATTTTCCCAAGCCTTTTTCATTAAGCACATCTAAACCTGAGGTCTGATTAACAGCATTTAATTTGCCTTCTTTAGTCTCGATGTTTAATACCTAGGGGCATTAAAGGATTGAAAGTTTGGGAAGGGGTTAAGCATAGATTTGATCTTTTCAGGCCTACGAACTGTCAACTTTAACCGGGACACAAGTCATGCTGTTAGTGGCCAGCGAAACAGGACATGTGTATACTTTTGCAACGAGAAAACTACAACCCATGATAACGAGCGAGAGTGGCAAAGCTTTGATACAGACCTGTCTGAACTCTCCGGATCCGCCTCCGATCGGACCTGGACAACAGCATGCTGTGGAGCAGAGAATGAACCCGGGTGGTTTCGAGGAGACTGAGTTGACTTATGCCGTCGAAGACGAGACAGGAAAGGTATGACTAAAACCCCTCTGGATCCAACAATCTGCCACTGTTTAACCCTCTTTCAAACAAGACCAGGTTTTGACGTCTCTAATTGAATAGGCTTGTGAAAACATTGAGGCAAAAGAAGAAAATGCTGATATCCAGCATTTTCTCCTTTTGCCTCCATATTTCCTTGGCTACAATATACACAAATTCCATATGATTGTACACCATTTTTTTACTTTGCGGCAGCTTTCGAATTGAATTTTGCTAAATTTTTCCCATTTGGGAAAGGGTTAAATTGTGCACAAATTATATTTTAATTAATAAGCATCCATTTCTTGGTCAGCAATAACATTGAAATTGGTTCTCTCTAATTTAAAGTTGTGTTGTTTGGGAAAAAATTGAAACAGAATTCATATATGCAGACAATGGAATAAATGTGAATCCGAATAATAAAAGTGCTTTCCTAAACAAAGAATTTTATTGATGGTCCAAATTCATAGCTACTGCAGAACCATTAACACACAGTGATGCCTTTTGACTCCCCATAAGATAAAGCCTTTAAATCTTTGGAAAACAAATTGGAAAATGAAGGGATTGCTTGTGACACAAAGTTTTCTACACAAAAAGACAAAAATGTTGAATTTCATGTACACTTGAAGCTGTTTATGTCTGCAACATCTTTGAAAATTTAAGGTTTACAAGTCTTAAATTTTGCTGTTTGGTTAACCAAATGGGAAATCTATGAACAATATACCAGAGCTCCAGATAATTTTTTGAGGCAAGGAGTATTTACCCCTCAAAAATTTTTCCAATGCGTATTTCCAGATGTTTTTGGAGGCAATGAGTATTTACCCTCTTGTTCGGGAAAGGATTAAAATTAACAGGAGCACCCCACCGGAACGACCTATACTTTCATTTTCGAGGACATCTAAGCGCGCTATGTTTCCGACCATCAACTCAAGACTATTCAATGTCTTTTTTCTGAATGAGATTACCAATTCATCATGGGCTATCTTTGTCTGTACTGTAGGGCCTCTTCAGAAATAATATCAGCCAAAATCTCCTTTACGATGTGCTCTGAAGTGGATTTACTCGCTTCCCGATTTAAAAAGAAAACAAACTTCTTCGAGATGCAATTTCCGATTTACGAAGTGATGCAATGGCCTGATATTTATTAGCTCACCTGAGCACGAAGTGCTCAAAGTGAGCTATTGTGATCGCTTTTTGTCCGTCGTCCGTCCGTCCGTCCGTCCGTCTGTCCGTCCGTCTGTCCGTCCACAATTTCTTCAAACATCTTCTCCTCCTAAACTATTGGTCCAATTTTAACCAAACTTGGCAGAAATGTTCCTTGTGTGACCCTTTTCAAAACTTGTTCATGAATTTTTGATTTGTCAAAAAATGTGGGCGTGGCAGGGCTGGGCTTATCAGATTTTAGAGAAATCTTAAGAAAATTCTTTAAAAATCAACCATTGGGCCAATTTGAACCAAAGTTGGCAGGAATCTGCATTGAGTCACTCTTTGCAAAATTCATCCACAAATTTTTACATTTGTCAAAAAATGTGGCCGTGGCAGGGAGGAAGGGGCTTATTGGACTTAGAGAAATCATAAGAAAATTCTTTAAAAATCAACCATTAGGCCAAACTGAACCAGACTTTGCAGAAATGTTCCTTGAGTCACTCTTTTCAAAATTTGTTTTCAAATTCTTGCAATTGACAAAAAATGTGGCCGTGGCAGGGAGGAAGGGGCTTATCGGACTTGGAAAAATCATAAGAAAATTCTTTAAAAATCAACCATTGGGCCAATTTGGACCAGACTTTGCAGAAATGTTCCTTTAGTCACTCTTTTCAAAGTTTATTCACAAATTTTTACCTTTGTCAAAAAATTATGATCGTGGCAGGGAGGAAGGCTAATCGGACTTGGAGAAATCATAAGAAAATTCTTTAAAAATCAACCATTGGGCCAATTTGGACCAGACTTTGCAGAAATGTTCCTTTAGTCACTCTTTTCAAAGTTTATTCACAAATTTTTTCATTTGTCAAAAAATGTGGCCGTGGCAGGGAGGAAGGGGGCTTATCAGACTCAGAGAAATTGTAAGAAAATTCTTTAAAGATCAACCATTGGGCCAATTTGAACCAGATTTTACAGGAATGTTCCTTGAGTCACTCTTTTCAAAATTTGTGTTCAAATTCTTACAATTGACAAAAAATGTTGCCTTAGCAGGGAGGAAGGGGCTTATTGGACTTTGAGAAATTATAAGAAAATTCTTAAAAAATCAACCATTGGGCCCAAATGAACCAGACTTTGCAGGATTCCTGCAGCAGGAATGTTCCTTGAATCATTCTTTTCAAAATTTGTTCTCAAATTTTTACAATTGATAAAAAATCAGGCTGTGGCAGGGAGGAAGGGGCTTATCGGACTCAGAGAAATATGTCCTATTTCTCTTATCTATTTCTCTTATCTGTTGCTCTGGCTGGCCCTATGTTTATCTTATCTAAACAAATATGGGATTAGCCTTAGCTTATCAGATGGTAATCCTGCGCTATATTCTTTCAATCACAGACCAAATCTTGTTAATTGAGCCTATCATAAATGATCAATCTCTAACAGATCAGAATGCTTTGAAAATTAGTCCTATGTTGTATATTGCGAAATCATTAAATAATTATTGAAAAAAAAAAAACGTCAACAATTGTGCTAATTCATACCCAACCTTACAGGATCGATAGGAACAAAATTATTTCTTAATTGTTTCCAAACAGAAAGTCCTTATAAGTTTCATGCCTTTGAATTTGACAAAATTGCCCTTATCACTCTTGCCATCTTGATTCAGGTGAGCGATTTAGGACCATCATGGTCCTCTTGTCATCAAATCAAAATCGAGGAAACGATTTGCTCCGTATAAAAAAATTAACGGAAATCAACGATTGACTGAAATTCGAACAAAATACACCACTCGGCAGCATTCGGTAGATCTACGGAATAGCCGATCGTCATCTGCATTAGCTCGGCTGGTGACGTGATCAGTATTCCCCAATAATTCCCGGTTTTGATTGGCTGAGTCGTATTAGATACGCTATTTGTACAGACCAAAATGTTATTTCTAATCTTTGGAATTTCCTATTCTAGATGTGTTTCGTCCGGCGCTCTTCGATCTTGATACGCTACCTGACGATTATCAAATGCGTATTCCTTATTTTGAATGCGTATCTGTACGCATTTTTATGAAAGTAAATGCATATTTAGATCAAATCAATGCGTATTTTACGCAAATACGCATCCTATCTGGAGCTCTGATATACGCAGCATTGCCTAGAAGTTTTCCTTTGAGCTATTGTATTAGGGACGTCAAAGCCCTGTCTTGTTTGGGAATACTAAAAAGCATTTATTTAAAAAGAAAAGTATTTTTGAAAATGGAAATTGGAGAAACATTGTTGGAAACCGAGAAAATATGGAGTACCAGCCATTTCCCTTGAGCAAACCCAGGTTTTGACAGACGCCAAACAATAGTTTGGAAAGCAATGCAACAAAAGGGGAAAATGACTTTAACCCTTTCCCAAAGGACAAAAATTTAGGATGGTCCAATTTGAAAGTTGCTCCAGATGTCAAAATGGACATTGAAAAAGAAAGGATTTTTGTACAATATAGCTAGGAAAATATTGAGACAAAAGGAGAAACTGCTGGTTATCAGCAGTTTCTTCTTTTGTCTCAATGTTTTCCCAAGCATTTTCTATTAGGGTCGTCAAAACCAGGTCTTGTTTTGGAAAGAGTTTATCATCATTTTTAGCTCCACTGGCCGAAGGCCAGCGGGGCTTATGTCATGGCCCTGTGTCCGGCGTGCGTGCGTGCGTCCGTGCGTCCGTGCGTCAACTTTTTCTTTAAACATCTTCTTCTCCAAAACTACTGGACCAATTTCAACCAAACTTCATATGAATCTTCCTTGCATGAACCTTTTTCAATTTCCTTCAAAAAATTAAATTCCGTGCAGAACTTGAATTTTAATTAATTTAATTGAATTAATTTTCGAAAAATCTTTAAAAATTCTTCTTCTCCAAAACTATTGGACCAATTTCAGCCAAACTTCACAGAAATCTTCCTTGCATAAATCTCTACCAAATTCCTTCAAAAGAATAAAATCGGTGCAGAACTTGAATTTTAATTAATTTAATTGAATTAAATTTTCAAAAAATCTTTAAAAAGTCTAATCTTCTCCAAAACTACTGGACTAATTTCAACCAAACTTCACAGAAATCTTCCTTGCATGAATCTCTAACAAATTCCTTCCAAAGAATAAAATCCGCGCAGAACTTGAATTTTAATTAATTTAATTGATTTAAATTTTCAAAAAATCTTTAAAAAAATTTCTTCTCCAAAACTACTGGACCAATTTCAACCAAACTTCACAGAAATCTTCCTTGTATGAATCTCTTCTTAATTCCTTCAAAAAGATAAATTTTGTGTATAACTTGAATTTTAATTAATTTAATTGAATTAAATTTTCGAAAAAATCTTCTTTTCCAAAACTATTGGACCAATTTTAACCAAACTTCACATGAATCTTCCTTGCATGAATCTCCTTTAAATTCCTTAATAATTTACGTGTAGAACTTAAATTTTAATAAATTTAATTACATTTAATTTTAGAATAATTCTTAAACAATCTTCTTCTCCAAAACTACAGGACCAATTTCAACCAAACTTCACAAGAATCTTCCTTGCATGAATATCTCCCAAATTCCTTCATGATCCGATGAAAAGCTGGGCCGCTGTGGGCTAGGCTTATTTTTCGCTATATGAAACAGTGTAATTTTAACAAAATTTTAAAAACATTTCTGCTCCTTAACCCTTTCCCAAACAAGACCTGGTTTTGACGTCCCTATTAGAAAAGGCTTGGGAAAACATTGAAACAAAAGAAGAAACTGCTGATAACCAGCAGTTTCTCCTTTTGTCTCAATATTTTCTATGCCATATTTTACACAAATCCTATCTTTAATAACTTCCATTTTGTCATTTTTGGCAGTTTTTGGAGTGGATAACCCTAAAATTTTGTCGTTTGGGAAAGGGTTAATTACTTATTTGATTTCATTCTGGTGTAGCATGAATCTTCTTTGGATAGACCTCTATTGTATTCCTTGAAGAAGTTCGTAGTCTAAATGTCTAAAAGCCAGTGGAGCGATACAGGGCCATCTTGGCCCTCTTGTTTTCCTTTTCTCCCAATGCTTTCTCTGCTAAAGGAAATGAGTTCTAATTTTCCCTCATTTACAGGGGTTGAAAAATCCACTCGCCCGCTCGCATTGGCGAGTACAAAATGCCGTAGGACAAGTAGATTTGGGGACGAACTAGTCCGACGGGGCGAGTGCAAATTTAGGACTTGAATCACGCTGATTGAGGGGAAAAAAATAAAGGATCGAAAAGAAAGTATTTATTTTAAACTTCATATCGGAAACAAAAATATTCGCTGTAAAATACGACCTTTCCCTGTTTATGTCGATCAATCCCGAAAGTGAAACTAAACAAGGAAACTAGAGTAAATCTGTGTTACTCATATGCGATGATCTGAGCGAGATCAAAGACGCCGCTAACACAGTCAATTGATGACGTAGTCATTCCAGTTTCAATATAATCACGTGATTTTTCCGCACCCAAATAAGGTTACGTTTTACTATGATTTGTTTACAAAAGTCGCTCGTGCCACAAAGCGCGGGAAAATTGGATGAATCAATGTAAACAAAACGCTATCTACGTAGTAAAAACACTGGCGTTAGATGGTTTTAACAGAGACGCGTTGTCTCTTTCTGTTATGCCGCCTCGCGATTACACAAAGAAATTATTTCACATTTACCGGGTAGTTGTACATATTAAACTGGTGTGCTTACTCGACCATTTCGACAGCTAATCTGTCTTTCGAATTAAATAAAAAGTAAGTGTTTACAGTAATGTTAATCGGCGATTGATTTATGGTAAAAGATGAAGTCAAGTCTGAGCCACATTCGATTTATTGACCATCTTTTTTCATAAAATTGTTGCCTTATTTGCCTATGACTTTTGAAGTGGGGATTACCAGCGCGAGCCCTGTCTGTCATTTATACCGAAGAAACTTTATTTGTAGAGTCAAAGAGTTATGTTATTTGCATAATAATGCATCCGTAAGAGCCAACAGTCTAAAATTTTCTTCATCTTTAAGGGCGAGTTGGGTTGCCCTAAGGGCGAGTAGAAATTCAGAGCTACTAGTCCTACAGGACTAGTAGGTTTGAAGAAATTTTTCAACCCCTGATTTAGTACAACAAAATGTTGTGCTCTAAAATATTAATATTGTTTTGGAAAAGTTTATACAAAAATTCGGCAGTTCAAATTCAAAAGCTGACAGAATATTGATTTTTGATAAAGATCACTATATTTAAGTGCACAGAAAATATTGAGACAAAAAAATAAAATGCTGGTTTTCAGCATTTTCTTTTTTGTCTAAATGTTTTATCCATCTTTTTCTATTAGGGACATCAAAATCAGATATAGGGAAACTGTAAAATGAATGGGACTGTGGATAAATAAGGAGTAAGGCATAACTTTACGCTCCTTTGTGTGTTTTTGTACACATAAAAATTCATGATAAGCCTCATAGGTTGTCAGAGCTGCAGATAAATGTAAGGTTTTATGACTTTCAAAATTAATGTGAAATGTAGTTCAATTGAATTTTCATCAAACCCTACATTGAGGGTGCTCATTGAAGCTGCCTCATCAAAACTATTCAAACTAATACCCAAAGAATGGGGTTTGGAATAGGAATTAAAAAAGAGAGAGAAATTATGCCAATTGTTCTCTATTATCTGATGCCCTGAGCTATGCGAAGAATATATACATGGAAATTGTCCATACATACAAAGGGTGCTTGATTCTAACTTTGCAGAGCTTTGGAGAGATATATAATAGGCAGCAATTTAACACATTACCAGACAACAAAATTTTAGATGGATTCAGAGAATGTTGCATGTAACCATACAACAATTTAAAGTGAATGCAATTTCATGTTTTGGGGTCTTTTGATGTAGAAAAAGTGGGAGATAAAGAAATTGCTTGTCACAAGCAATTTCTTCATTTTTTGTGGCATCAAAAGGCATTACTGTGACTGTGTGTGAATGGGTCAAACATTTTGCAACTTCTTTTTGCTTTGCATGATAAACTGCAGCTTTAAGCATTTAACTGAAACTCTTTTTTTTCAAAGAAGACCTCTGAGGTTTGACTCTAGTTGTAGAAAACACTTGAAAATCATTGGAAATCATTGAGACATTTCTTCTTTTGCCTCAATATTTTCACAGTTATATTGTAGACAAAATTTCTTTATTCTTAAAAATTCTTTATATATCAAGATTCATTTTAATGTCTGCAGCTCCTTTGAATTTTGAGTACTATAAATAAATTGCGTTATTTGGGAAAAGAAAACATTGCACTAAATGAAGCAATAATTGCTTTTGACAAGCAATTTCCTCATTTCCCACAATGTTTTCTACCCACCAAACAATGTAAAATCCTAGAGTAAGTTCACCTAATGTCGACACTGTCTATTTATCGACACCCCCACGATTTTATCATAAATACGATTCCAGCCTCACTCCTGATATGAAAATATCAATATTTGCGATGTCATCACTTAAAGATGCAAATTTGGAGTTTGTATGCCACATTCTTGTCCATGTTTTTCAGGATCATCATAAATTTGGGTCAGTCTTAACTTCCGAGATAAGGCTGGTTGAATTTTTTTCTTGAAAATGTCTAACTTTTATCTGGCATATTTTCCCTCCCTATACCATTTATTTAACTTAAAATATGTTATCCTTTACATTTTAAACTGTTAAATGTGTATTGCCTTTCAATTTCTGTAAAATCTATGGTTGTCGATAATTAGGAAAGATTAGTCATGGTTTCCCTAATATCGACACCCACTGAAAAAGTTCTTCTAAAATGGATATTCTGAGGCTTTAGTTTACTTAGACTACAGGAACATCTGATAATTTGTACACGTTGTAAATGGTAGCTAATTGTATTAGTAATTATTTCAATTGGGATGTATTTGGTCACCAGATTATATAGGCTATGATCTGGTCGCTACCCTAGTTGCAATAATGCAACCAAAACCTTTAGTCATCATCTGGGTTTCCAATACCAACCATTACCAATCATCAAGTTTGTGGCTAAGACATCGCATCTAGCTGTACCCTAATGTTGAAAAGTAGAAGTGATGTTAATGCCTGTAGTTTACCTACCATTTCAATGTAAAATAGGACAAATACGTATTTAAAACTGTCATCTGAAAATCGTATTTCATATTCGCTCAAATTCCCAACTGAAGATTAACATACATGAATAAAAATGACGAGTCTTACTTTGTAACAAACATCCTTTAATCCATCACAAAGGTCACACTAGTTTAAACTTATTATGCTATAGCCTAAAACTTAATGCAGATGGGGAATAATTTGACCCCTGTAAAGGGTACCACCCTGTTACCTAAAGTTTGAAAGAGTAAAAACTCATTGGTTAGTCACCAAAACACTCGGGAAAAGCATCCCCTAATTTACGATGGTCTTACATACAGAGTTATCTATGCCGTACAACCGCTGAATTGATTGGCTTAAACAGTTTGTCAGTCTCCACCCATCCATGATTAATATGATTGATTGACAGGCAAGTCCGCACGCTGTTTCACATTCCTTTGTCGGAACAAAATGACGTCATACATTCGTCACACCACAGACTGTTTTAGAAACTTTGTGAACATCAAACAAAGCCGCCAACACCTGCTATTCAATACTTTAGACATTATTCATAAAATACACGCTTTTTAGAGGCACACTTGTTTAATGTTCATGGGGTGCAGATAAAGTTTTAATTGAATAGGGTTGTGGATAAATTAAATCAATAATTGGAATAATTAAGTGACAAGGTAGGCCTATCACATTTACAGAGCCAACACTTTCATTTTTTTTGTGTCTGCCAATCATGGTGGATAGTCGCATTTTGTATGGATGCATGGTTTAAAAAGCAAACTATTTAACCGGATATTCTTATGATGTTGAATGGTTTATCCTTTTTCCACAGCGATTTCATAAGTGTCCTCATGCTACTGGCGTCTTTTTCACAAATGTGTTAACAAGCGAAGTTTTCTCCACACTTCACATGAATCATTTTTATTTACAAATCAAATTATAAATCCCACCCAAGACATCACAGATTTAGATACTTACAAATTTTGAATGGAGTTGCAGACAAGAAAATATTTTTAATTGGTGTCACAAGTGAAAGAAGTTAATATCATAACATTAAAATTATCAAGGGAGAAGGAAAGGAAAAATTAACGATTATCAACAATTCTCTCTTTTCTCTCAATGTTTTCCACAGCAAATTTAAGCAGCGATGTCAAAGCTGGGTCATGCCTTGCAAATGGTTACATAAAACAAGTAAAGTCCTTATTTTCTAAAGAAAAAAATTGGGTGTCGATAATAGGGAGAGAGGGTGTCGATAAAAGGGAAATGTTGAAAATTTTACTGTTTCACCGCCTACATTGTAATCACGAATTTTATTGGCTGAAAAGTGCAAAATACGTATACAATACGAAGAAATGACCAATGAAAAGTGCTGTTGCATGAATCTTGCAAGAAATCAAATGAATGATACCTACGAGTCATAATGATAAGTGTGAAAGCTTAAGGTGTCGATAAACGGTGAACTTACTCTATTCTTTTACTTTTGGAATTGTTGTCTGCATCATCTTTGAATTTGGATCAGTCTAAATTTTTTCTGTCTAGTAATGGGTTAACCCATTCCCACATAATGAGGCTTTTTGACGCCTCAATATAGATAAAAGGTTTGGAAAACATATTGGAAAATGAAGAAATTGCTTGTGACCAGCAATTTCTTCATTTCCCAAAATGTTTTATGCCCAAAAAACAACAATTTTAAATTCTCCTTCACTTTAAATTGTCGTCTGCAGCATCTTTGAATATTTGGATCACTCCTAATTTTTGCCGTCTAGTAATGGGTTAAGGGTAGGAAATCCTGGAAGCTCTATGCAAGTTCTGAAGTAGGAGATAAATTACTTCTCTGTTGCTGCTGTGTAGTTTGGGGGTGTAGCTTGGTTCTAAATTTGGCCCATTGCCCTTACCTGTAAACGTTTTTATGCCATATATCTGACAAGAGCTGCAGATATGAGGGGGAAATGGCATATCAATCAGAGCTTCAGTTAACCCATGTAAAATGTTTTTATGCCATGATATTTCTGCTGTGTAGTTTGGGGTGTAGCTTGGTTCTAAATTTGGCCCATTGCCCTTACCTGTAAACGTTTTTATGCCATATATCTGACAGAGCTACAGATATGAGGGGGTAATGGCATATCAGACAGCTTCAGTTAACCCATGTAAAATGTTTTTATGCCATATTGCTGCTGTGTTGTTTGATGTGTAGAAAATAGCCCAGAAAATATTGAGGCAAAAGGAGAAAATGCTTGTTATCAGCAGAGATATTTAGAGATATATCATGTCAAAAACTGATAAATAATGCGTTCTGATAAACAAAAATGTAATAATTCTGAATAAAAACATTATGGGAAAAGAAGAAATTGCTCAAATGGAGCAATTTCTTCTTTTCCCATTATGTTTTTATTCACAATTCACATAAACACAATGCCTTTCAAGGTTTACCAATACGTTTAATTTGCCACGCTTAAAATTATTCTGCGGAGAACCCTGCATAGTTGGACCCATACAGCTCATCCGTTTCACAAAGAAGACCTGGTTTTGACTTTCCTAATATAATAGGCTTTGGAAAACATTGATGCAAAAGAAGAAATTGCTGAATATCAGCAATTTTACTGATAATGAGCATTTTTTCCTGTTGCCTCAACATTCTCTTAATATAATTATACACAAAACTGATTCTTAGACTTAGTGATGTCAAATTGGAACAATCTAAACTTTTGTTGTTTCAAATTGTTTGGGAAAGGGTTAAATATATTTGGCTGGGTAGAAACCTGGGAGGTAATGATTGCCTACAGCTTCCATGTTGCCAGCAGCTAAGAATTGTAGATCTATGTTATTCCATATGGTATTATAATCTGGAATAATTAGAACCTTACATGGATTGCTATCACTTAACCCTTCAACACTTGACACCTGAAAAAAATTCTTAATTTCCCAAAATGTGTTCTACCTAAAAAGGTCCCCCCTCCTCTCCAATTTGATATCATTGACTTGAAACATCTGTAACACCTTTGATTTTGGATAAGTCTAACATTTGGATATCTGGTAATGGGTTAACCCTTTCCTTAACAACTTAATGATAATCTTATGTTCCAAGTTGCCAAGTAGTAAGTTTTTTTACTTAACCCATTACCACACACTGACTCTTTTTGACTCCTCACATCATAATGGCTTTGGAAAACATTGTGGGAAACGAAGAAATTGCTTGTGACAAGCAATTTCTTGATTTCCAACAATGTTTTCTACTCGAAATGATTAACAAATTTTGAATTTTATTCACTTGAATTTTTCGTCTGCAACACCTTTCAATTTGGACCAGTCTAAATTTTTGTCGTTTGGGAATGGGTTAAAATGAGTTGAATTGTGTGTGGAATTTGACATTGATAACATGTAACAATGAAAGTCTTGAAAGCAAAACTTGGGATGTAAAAAAAATATGGATAAGTCTTCATTTTTGCCAGATGTTTGTTATCAGTGTTTTGCAATGGAACTAATGACTTGCCAAAATGGGCCTTTATTCAAGGCTTAAATGTATCTGTAACGAATTTTGGTTGAACGAGACCCCTGAATTCTTTGTCCCATTATAATTTAACACCCCTCCTCCCCCCACCACCACCACAAAAAAATCATGTTTTAACAGCATTTGAAAAAAAAAAGAGATATTCTTAAAAAAATTGTCGGTTACATAATTAAAAAATGCCGTAACTGCAGCTTTTCCAAAGAGTTTTAACTATGACAATTCCAAGATAACCAACTATTTTCTCATGGGAATCAACTTAAAATTTCTACTCCAGATCCCGACAATGGATGGTAGCAACGGAAGTTACAAGCCCACCTACACCTTATCCAACAGTTCCTCGTCTGATTCTCTTGTCGTGCAGACTCATCATCATCATCAACAGCAGCAACAACAACCACAGCTTTTTCAAGTCGTTTTAACCCATTACAACACAGCGACGCCTTTTTACTCACTTTACGATAACTACTTTGGAAAACCTTGTGGAAAATGAGGAAATTGCTTGTGACAAGCAATTTCTTTATTTCCCGCAATGTTTTCACCCAAAATGTCATACAATTTGAAAAAAATCATCACATTGAATATGTCGTCTGCAACTTCTTTCAATTTGGACAGGACAAGCTCAAAATTTTGTCATTTGGTAGTGGGTTAAGTTATGGCATTTCCGACGTAACCAACAATTTCCTCATCTAAATCAACTTAATTTCTACTCCAGATCCCGACAATGGATGGTAGCAACGGAAGTTACAAGCCCACCTACACCTTATCCAACAGTTCCTCGTCTGAATCTCTTGTCGTGCAGACCCATCATCATCAACAGCAGCAGCAACAACAACAAACATATCAGCTTAGTTCTACACCTCAGTCATCTACAGGTAAGCTTAACCCTTTCCCAAACAAGACCTGGTTTTGACGTCCCTAGTAGAAAAGGCTAGGGAAAACATTGAAACAAAAGAAGAAACTGCTGATAACCAGCAGTTTCTCCTTTTGTCTCAATATTTTCTATGTCATATTGTACACAAATTCTATCTTAAATAACTTCAACTTTGTCATTTTTTGCAGTTTTTGAAGTGGATCACCCTAAAAGTTTGCTGTTTGGGAAAGGGTTAACCCTTTTCCAAACAAAATTTTAGACAGAGCTACAGATAAGAGGGGGTGACGAATTTCCAAAATGCAATATTTCATTTATCGTTCATGAAACCACAGGCCCGTAGGAACATGGGGCTGCTGGGGAGGGCTTAGCCCCCCCCCCCCCAAAAAAAAAAAAAAGTTGGTCAAAAATGTCAAATTTTCCTTACTTTACACTAAAATACAGGGAAAATCTAATTTAGCCCCCACCCCACCCCCACCCCATATTCAGACAAAAGGGGCTTGAGTCCACCCAATTTGAAATCGCTTCCTATGGGCCTGAACCATTATGTTGTGGGAACTCTTGGAATCATCTTTTTGCGTCAACAGCAATATTTTAGACTGCTCCAGTTTGAATGTTGCTGCATGACAAAATGCTGTGGCATATCTGTAGAATTGAAGGAGGTTTGAGCATACAAGAAAGGGGGTTTGTTTTCCTATTGGTACATAAATTTGACTGAATTTCTATGGGAAAATTAAATAATCAGGCAACAAGGGGGTTCAAAACAAACAGTCCAAAGCCCCTCTAGATCTTCTACAGAAATAGAATGTAAGCAGTTCTGCTAAATTCTCTGCCTATTAATATTTGATAGCTTGCAAATTGTCAAAGGCAACTTGCAAAGTTACACAATGAAATTTGAATCCTAAAATTTTAATTTGATGCTCTCTTTATTTTCAGTATCCATGGCAACTGTTGTTCAGCAGCCAATGACAGTTGTGAACAGTTCACCGCCCAGTAGTTCACCGAAAGGCGGAGCGTCTGGAGGAATATCACTTCAACTTCCTGTTTCTTATCCTGGATTCATTATTCAACCAGGTTTGTAGCACTTAAGTCAAATTAATCCTTTCTCTAACAGTTGAATTAATGATATCAAGACCAGGTGATAAATGTGAACAGTTCACCACCTAGTAGTTCACCAAAAGGCGGAGCGTCTGGAGGGATATCACTTCAACTTCCTGTCTCTAATCCAGGATTCATTATTCATTCAGGTGTGCAAGTCTTGAAAATTCTCATCAGCCAATGGCAATGAAATTTTTTGCTAAAAAATAGACTCTGTTTACTGATATGTTTCGTTAAACTGTCGGTGTTGTTACAAAATCTTGTAACTACGGCTTAAATCAAGCCGTACGGTAGTTACGAGATTTTATAACAACACCCATGATATACTGTTCCCTATTTCCTACTCTTACCCTGAACTCTGCTGTAAATTAGCTGGGATCTGGAGAGAGAGTTCATATAGCTTTTAACTTTTCCCAAACAAGACCGTGTTTAGATGTCCCTGATAGAAAAGGCTTCGGAAGACATTGAGGCAAGAGAAGAATATGCTGATATAAAAAAATTTTGTCCTTTTGCCTCAATATTTACTGTGATATATTGTCCACAAATCACTTCTTTATTAATACCTATATTGTTATCAGATCTGATTGAATTGCCCCCTACCCATCCCCAAGCCCCCCCCCCCCCCCCCCCCCCCCCAAGAAGATGTTGTTAATGTAAGACTTAGTGAACACCAGATTTCAATCAGATGGACACAGGCTGATCTAGATCAGTGATGGCCTCCAATGCCTGAACACTTTCCCAAACGAGACCAGGTTTTGACTTCCTTAATAGACATGGCTTGAGAAAACATTGAGACAAAAAATGAAACTACTGATAACCAGCAGTTTCTCCTTTTGTCACAATATTTTCTTTGCTATATTATTCACAATTCTTATCTTTAGTAACATCCATTTTGTCATCTTCAGCAGCTTTCAAATTGGACTACCCTAAAAAAAATTTCGTTTGGTAATGGGTTAAGGACTGTTTTTCCAGATCATGACTGAAAATTTTATTTGCAGGGAATACTTTCACTATCCCTGTACAGAGTAGTCCACAAGTTACACAGACCAGTTCACAAACACAACAAGTTCAACAACAAACTGTGTACAGAATACCAACACAAGCGGGCGCTCAACAAATTATCTCAAGTGAGTAAAATATTCCTTGTATTATTTAGAACAAACAAGTTTGATGAAGTTTGGTTCATATTTGTGGACGCTAGAAAGTCTAGAAGTAAAAAATGCCAGTCCACAAGTTACACAGACCAGTTCACAAACACAGCAAGTTCAACAACAAACTGTGTACAGAATACCAACACAAGCAGGCGCTCAACAAATTATCTCAAGTGAGTTAACCCTCTCCCAAATGGCAAAATTTTAGGGTGATCCTCTTCAAAAAGTGCCACAAATGACAAAATGGATGTTATTAAAGATAGAATTTGTGTAAAATATGGCTTACAAAATATTGAGACAAAAGGAGAAACTGCTGGTTATCAGCAGTTTCTTCATTTGTTTCAATGTTTTCCCAAGCCTCTTCTTGTTGGTGAGAGGGTTAAATGTTTCTTGTATTATTTAGAACAAACAATTTTGATGAAGTTTGGTTCGTATTTGTGGACGCTAGAGTGTTTAGGAAGTAAAAAATGCCAGCCCACAAGTTACACAGACAAGTTCACAAACACAGCAAGTACAACAACAAACTGTGTACAGAATACCAACACAAGCAGGCGCTCAACAAATTATCTCAAGTGAGTCAAATATTTCTTGTATTATACAGAACAAACAAGTTTAATGAAGTTTGGTTCATATTTGTGTTTAGAAAGTAAAAAATGTCATTCCACAAGTTACACAGACCAGTTCACAAACACAGCAAGTACAACAACAAACTGTGTACAGAATACCAACACAAACGGGCACTCAACAAATTATCTCAAGTGAGTCAAATATTTCTTGTATTATACAGAACAAACAAGTTTAATGAAGTTTGGTTCATATTTGTGTTTAGAAAGTAAAAAATGTCATTCCACAAGTTACACAGACCAGTTCACAAACACAGCAAGTTCAACAACAAACTGTGTACAGAATACCAAAACAAGCGGGCACTCAACAAATTATCTCAAGTGAGTCAAATATTTCTTTTATTATACAGAACAAACAAGTTTGATGAAATTTGGTTAATATTTGTGGACGCTAGAGTGTTTAGGAAGTAAAAAATGTCAAACCACAAGTTACACAGACCAGTTCAAAAACTCAGCAATTCTTTGATTTTTGGTCTGATTTGAATTACAAATTGCTGCTTTTCAATGAAAACCTCCTAACTGCAACTTAAAACAAGCTGCAGTGTTGAGGTTTTCATTAAAATGCGACAAAATGTTGAGTTATATGCCTTTGAAAATTAAAGAATTCTGTTTTCAACTTTGTTTTGACTGGAACAAAGACAGATGATATTGATTCATCATGGCAAAACTTGTTTAACCCTTTCCCAAACAAGAACTGGTTTTCACGTCCCCAATTAAAAAAGCTTAGGAAAACATTGAAACAAAAGAAGAAACTGCTGATAATAGTTTCTCCTTTTGTCTCAATATTTTCTATGCCATATTTAACACAAATCCTATCTTTAATAACATCAATTTTGTCATTTATATCAGTTTTTGAAGTGAATCACTCTAAATTTTGGCCGTTTGGGAAAGGGTTAAAATCGATTTCTACACGATGAAGCCTTTTGGTGCCCCTCAGGATAAAGGCTTTGGAAAATGAAGAAATTACTGGAGAAAAGCAATTTCTTCATTTCCCACAATGGTGAATGGTTTCCACCCATGAACTCACAAAAGAATTAAAATTCATTTACTTGAAATTAGCGTCTGCTACCTCTTTGAATTTGGACCAGTCTGGAATTTTGCCATCTTATAATGGGATAACCCATGCAAAATTTTAGACTGGTCCAATTTCAAAGACTTTGAAGATGACAATATCAAGTACATGTACAGGAAATTGTACATTTCTTAACCTTTCTTGGTAAAAGAATTTGTGGAAAATGTAGAAAATGCATGTCACAAAGTAATTTCTTCTTTTTCTGCAATGTTTTCTCTATCCCTTTTCTTGGCATCAAAAGGCGTCAACATGTGGTAATGGAATGATTTAATTTCAGATGCTCCTGTACTACAGTCAGACACTGGACAACAACAACAACGACAACAGACAAACCCAGCAACAAACACAACTGCACAGACAACAGTTCTATCTGCAGGTAGGGAAATACTAAGTAGGAATAACAATTTTGATGTAGGGGCCCAGTGTACTTAATATTCAATATTTAACATAAGGGGTATAGGCAATTTCTCCAGAGATTCAGGGGCTCAGCCCAAAATTAAAGTCCACAACAAGTGACCCCAACACTGAACCCTAGTGTATGTACATGTGGCACTCATTACAACTTGATGGCTCAGCGCGAAACAGTTGTAACTGCCTATAAACATATAGGCAGTTACAACTGTTTCACGCTGAGCCATCGAAAATTTAGTCTGTTACTGGAAAAAGGTGCCTTCTGGCATTTGAGACAGGCGTGTTTCCAAATCAGATTGTGTCTGAATGCTGCATGACCGAGATCTCTTTACAGACGCCATATGGATCATAATGCAGGGATATTTTTGGCTCAGAATTTCATGCGAGAAAAATCTCATTCTGCCAATACTTTCGAGAAATACTGGGTTTTCAAAAACAAATTGCACCAAATCCTTTGTCAAAATTACACTTTACTGTGAGATTTTTCTCTCATAAATTAGCACATTTGAATGAGATTTCTGGCAGAACAAAATAGAGAATTTTCACAAATCTCACCCAAAATGATCACTGTAATGACACAACTAAAGTACATCATTATTCCGGATCAGACTGCGTGTATATAGTATAATACCCAGGCTGATCTGGAACCATGTTGGGCTCAAAAGCTTTAGAGCTTTAGAGGACCCTTTTCCAGATCCTGGCTCATATCTATTGTAGGTCCCCAACAAGCGACCCCAGCGCTGACCCCTAGTGTGTACATGTACCAGACCCCACAGGGCATTGTTTACGCCCCTGCCACAGGCTCCATCCAAGACAAGACAATCTTCAACTTTCAACAACCTGCCACTGCTCTGTCAGTGCCCCAAGACTCAGGAGGTTGGTTAACCCTTTCCCAAACAAGACCTGATTTTAACGTCCCTATTAGAAAAGGCTTGGGAAAACAATGAAACAAAAGAAGAAACTGCTGATAACCAGCAGCTTCTCCTTTTGTTTCAATATTTTCTATGCCATTATTTACACAAATTCTATCTATAATAACATCCATTTTATCATTTGTGGCAGCTAAGCCTTTCCCAAACGACAAAATTTTAGGGTGATCCACTTCAAAGACTGCCAAAAATGACAAAATGGAAGTTATAACAGATAGAATTTGTGTAAAATATGGCACAGAAAATATTGAGACAAAAGGAGAAACTGCTGGTTATCAGCAGTTTCTTCTTTTGTCTCAATCTTTTCCCAAGCCATTTTTAGGGACGTCAAAACCAGGTCTTGTTTGGGAAAGGGTTAACCCTTTGAAGTTTAACAAAAGTTGAAAAGTTGGATTTTTCTTATTTGAAAGATGTTTAACTCATTATTATACAGAGACACCATTTGATGCCTAATAAGATAAAGGGTTTGGAAATCATAGTGGAAAATGAAGAAATTGCAAGTCACTTGAAATTGTTGTCTGCAACACCTTTGAATTTAGACCAGCCTAAAATTTTGCCGTCTGGTAATGGGTTAAGAAGACAAAATAAGTGTTTGTAAAGAAAATATTGATGTATAATTACTGTAGCTTAGAAAAATTTTAGGCAAAAAGAGTGCCTCAAGACTCGGGAGGTTGGTTTAGATTAAATATATTTATTAGCCACCATTGGTAATGAAAAAATGTTTTTTCAGCTTCTTTATCAAAGTTCAATTTACTTTTATAACTGAAAATAAAATTTTCTAAGATAAAAATGATATGCCATCTGCAATTTCTTCAAATGCTGATAAGTGAAGAAATTTGTTGCTTTGGAAATTGTTAAGATATTATTTTTTTATATGCAGGTCAGCAACAGCAGCAGCAACAACAACAACAAATCATCACCATACCTGTGCCTGTCTCGTTAGCCGGATCACCGCAGGTAAGTTTTTGCCTTTAATCCATTACCAGATCGCAATACTTTAGACTTGTCCAAACTGTTAAGCAGGGTTGCCATGCGTCAGGGGAAAAGTCCGGGAAATTTATTTTTTTCAAGGTCAGGGAATTGTCAGGGAAATTTGTGAACTGTCATTGAAATTTGAAAATGCTGGCATATGTCAGGGTATTGTCAGGGAATTTTTATGCCCCCGTATCGAAAGCAGTGTTCTCCCCAGCCCAATAAGCTGTATCCACCCAACTACAGCTTCATGTAAATCAGTGCAATGCCCCTACAGCTTCAAAAGTACCCCACAGCTTATTTTCTTGAAAATATTCACCAAAAAGAGAGATTTTTAGGCATTTCTTGTCAAAAACTGATAAATAATGCACTTTTATAGTAATAAATGTAATAATTTTGTATAAAAACATTATGGGAAAAGAAGAAATTGCTCAAAATGAACAATTTCTTCTTTTCCCATTATGTTTTTATTCACATTTTTTTTGTTAAACACTATACGCATTTCAATGTTTACATATATGCCACTACAGCTTCAAATTATTCTGCGGAGAACCCTGGAGAGATTGGGGGCATATTGTTTTACCCATGTCCGTCTGCCTGTCTGTCTGAAAACTTAACATTTTGCCATTTCTCCAAAAGTATTTGACATAAAAAGCTGAAATTTGGTATGTAATTTCCTTTCAATGATATCTATCAGTTCCATGCAATATGACCTTGGCAAGGTCAACTGTTAACCCTATTCAACCCTTTACATGAAAACTTAACATTTTAGTAAAAATTGCCATTTCCGGGGCATTCGTGTTTCAAAGATACATCTTGTTTCAAATGCAAAAGTGTTGCTGGCAACAGAATCAACCCATTCTGACCATGCCTTCTGATGTCCCATGAGATAAAGGTTTCGGAAATTATGTAGAATCGGGGTTCCTCAGAGACTATTTTGAAGCTGTAGTGGCCAAACATCATAAATAAACCTAACAGGCAGTGTTTGTGTAAATACAAATAAGTGCATGGCCACATTATGGGAAATGAAGAAATTGCTCATTTTGAGCAATTTCTTCATTTCCCATAATGTTTTCATGCAGAATTATTATACAAAGTGCTCCATCTAAAACAGTTTTTGGCATGGAAAACCTCAAAATCACCCTATTTTCAGAAATTAAACTGTGGGGTACTTTTGAAGCTGACGGGGCAGAACACTGATTTACATGAAGCTGTAGTGGTGCCGATACAGCTTATTGGGATGGGGAGAACACTGTAGATAATAAGAAACTGCTTATGAAGTTTTGACAAAACCCATGATAATTTATTGACCAATGAAATGCCTTCTTTTTGTTACAACCAATTAAACCATTAAATGTTTTTAACGTTTTGAATGTTTTTAGCTCCACTGGCCTTTCAGGCCAGCGGGCTATTGTCATGGCGGTGTGTCCGTCGTCCGTCCGTGCGTCCATCCGTGCGTCCGTAAACTTTTTCTTTAAAAATCTTCTTCTCAAAAACTACTGGATGGATTTCAACCAAACTTCACAGGAATGATCCTTGTGTGACCCTCTCTCAGATTCCTTCAAAGAATATGGATTGAATCAGTATAACCTGAGTTATCTGCCCTTGAATGTCAAAAATAGCAGGTTTTGACTAGTTTTCTTCTAAAATCTACAAATATTGAACAATCAAGACAAAACTTTGACAGAATCATGCTGACTACAAGATCTTACCTTGGTAAAAATTTCAGCTTGATCTGAATTTTACATCATGAGTTATGTGCCCTTGAAATTGACAAAATTGCCATTTTCAGCTGTATTTTGACTTTGTTTTCACTCTAGCAACTACAAATATTGACTAAACAAGACAAACCTTTGACAGGATAATACTGACTATAAGATCTTGCCTTGTTAAAATTTTCAGCTCGATCTGAATTTTATAGCATGAGTTATGTGCCCTTGAAATTGCCAAAAATTGCCATTTTCGGCTCTATTTTGCTGGTTTTGACTTTATTTTTACTCTAAAATCTACAAATATTAATCAATCAAGACAAAACTTGGACAGAATATATATAAGCATTATATGCTGCCTGGGTGTAATTTTCAGCTTGATCCGAATCTTACATAATGAGTTATGTGCCCTTGAATTTGACAAAATTGCCATTTTCGACTCTATTTTCACTCTAACAACCACAAATGTTAACCAATCAAGATGATACTTGGAGAGAATCTTGTTGACAACAAGGTCGTCCTTATGTGTAATTTTCAACATGATCACACTGTTACAATCTGAGTTATGTGCCCTTGAAATTGACAAAATTTCAGTTTTTCGACACTTTTTCCACCCTTGAAGCCACAAATATTGACTAATATAGACAAAATTTGAACCGAATGATAGTGACCATATTAACATCTTGCATGTGCTTAATTTTAGATTTGATTTTAAATATACATACTGAATTATTTGTCTTTGAATTTGGCAAATTCACAGTTTTCAATTTTATTATCGCTCTAACATCCCTAAAATATTAGTCAATCATTTACTTTCTTTTTGCATTGACCACATGATTGCTGCTTTTGACTTTGTTTTTGCTGTAAGAACCATAAGTATTCAAAAATCTAGTCAAAACTTGGATTTGATATTAAAAGAAATTCAGGCCTGTGGAGCGACTCAAGACCTTCAGGTCTTTCTAGTTTGAGTGTTTTGCATGATTTTGTGATGGGAACAAATGAACGCTTTTTTGGAGTTATTTGATCAGAATGGAATGAAACTAAAGTCAATTTCATGATGTTCTCAACAGACTAAGACAACTGTAACTTGTATTATTCATTCCAGATACTGCAGCTGTCTGCAGACTCTCAACCCGTGCCAGATTTGTCTCAACCCAGCGCTGCCAAGAAACAACGGAAATAGCACATGGATGTCTCATTGTGCATGGCTGAGACTGTTTTTGTAGCTGAGTAGATGAATACTGGTTCTTGATATTTATCTCTCAATGCTGCCAGGAAACAACGGAAATAGCACAATAAGCATGTCTCTCTTTGTACATTGCTGCAATTATTATTGGTATTCAAACCAAAAACTTTAAGCTTAACTTTTAAGCAGAGAACCGGTACTTAACATTTGTCTCAACCAAGCGTTGCCAAGAAACAACGGAAATAGCACATGGACATCTCCTTCTGCATTGCAGAGGCTGTCTATGTTATTCAATCAAAAATTTGCGTAACATTGCAACATAGAACTGATAAAAATCATCAGAAACAACGAAAATAACCAAAGCATTGGATGTGTCCAAGTGTATCGCAGATTGTCATTCATATCAGAAATTTGCGTAGCATTGCAACAGACCCGATATTAAAGAGTTGCAGGTTTTGATAACCATTTTAAACAACGAAAATAACCAAAGCATTTGATGGCTTCTTGTGCGGTGCATGGGATGGCAGTGCTAGTCAAACAAGACACTTTTACTACAGATAAGATGGGGAGAATTGGCGTTTCAAAATGTAATATTTCATTGATTGTTTATTTAATTTTATGTTTTGGGTACTCATTGGAATCGTCTCATTGAGACAATTCAAATGAGTACCCACAACATAGGGTTTGCATTTGAAATAACAAGTTTTGAATGCTTTTACTGTCTCATATCTGAAGCTGTATGTTACATTGCAAGATGTACCATAGCGACATAATGAAATAATATGACGTTCAGAGCCACAGATATGCAGGGGTGAAGATGTTCTAACTTAATAGATACCGTAATTATTCTAACAAACGCCCATATTCTAATAAACGCCCATCCCCCAAACCTTGGCTGAAAATCTGCTTGTTTCAAGCACAATTTTAGCAAAAAGGGGTGATTCTAATAAACGCCTACCCCCTGATTCCAGATTAAAATAATTTAAGTCATAACCAAAGAACATTTCTAAAAACAATGAAAAATAGGATGTTCAGCCCGAAATCTGTTGGCAATGAAGGAGTTTCCTTGAAAAATCATGTTTTGCAGTCCTTATTACAAAACTTTGTCAAATTCGACTTGCTGAACTTCGAGTCCATTAAATGACACTTGATTCGAAAATTTTGACAGACGAAATAAGAATACCTCTAATAAACGCCCACCCCCTGCTTTTCTATCGACCATGTTTATAATAAACGCCCGGGCGTTTATTAGAATAATTACGGTATTTCAATTTCAAACCTTATGTTATGGGTACTCATTAGAATTGTCCCATCAAGATGATTCCAATGAGTACACACAACATATGATTTGATGGACAGTAAAGGAACTATTGCGTTTTGAAATGCCAATACCTCCTCTAATCAGTAGCTCCTGATATTCATCACTTTGTTCTATATGTATAGTCCGTCCAATTGTGACCTTTCTACATTATAACTACAGATAAGAGGGGATATTGAGTTTCAAAGTATAAAATTCATTGAAAAAGACCTTGGAAAACATTGAGAAAAATGAAGAAACTGCTTTTAAAAAGCAATTTCTTCATTTCCCACAAAATTTTCTGCCCAAACAGACACAAAATGTAAAATTCTGTTCACTTGAAATTGTTCTCTGCAACATCTTTAAATTTGGACCAGTCTACAATTTTGTGAATGGTAGTTGGTCAATTGAAAACCTATTCTGTAGACTTAAATGACCCTGTATCAAAAGATAGGTGAGGGCATATTGTTTTACTTGTGTCCGTCTGTCTGTTCATCAGTCTGTAAGTCTATCTGCCCAAAAACTTAACATGAAAACTTAACATTGGCATTTTCAGGGCATTGGTGTTTCTCAAACTCGTTTTTTTA
Source organism: Fragum sueziense (assembly GCA_963680895.1). Lineage (NCBI taxonomy): Eukaryota > Metazoa > Mollusca > Bivalvia > Cardiida > Cardiidae > Fragum > Fragum sueziense. Next base: position 26,231,796 of record OY804593.1, read on the forward strand.
AACAGAAATTGAATTGTAGTTATCTTTTCTTATCTGTAGCCTAGCTTGATGTCATAAAATCATATCACATTAATTCATTAACAAATATTTTTTCCCAAGATGACAATTATTTTGTTGATTGGGAAAGGGTTGAAGTTTGTCAAATAATTATTAGAATGCCATTTTTATAAAATGTTGAATGTAGATTTATGTTATGAATTTGTGTTGTGAAAATTGTATGTGACCCGTCACGCTAAAAGGGACCTTAATCGAACTCAAAAAATCCATATTTTGACAAACTTGTCAGACTCGGCACAGGTCAACCAGATACTGTATGCTAAAAATGAGCATATAGTAAGATAGGGAAAACATTCCGGATTTAGAAAATTAGACACAAGTGAAAAGTGTCGGCCCTAGTCTGGCTGCGCGGACTGCGCAGACTGACTAGGGTCGATATTTTTCACACACCCGATAAGGTCCCTTTTAGCGTGACGGGTCACATATGTTAATTTCATACATTTCTTTTCCTAAAGACAAATGAGTTTATCCTTTCCAAAACAAGGTCTGATTTAAATGTCTATAATTCAATGACAGTAAAGACAAGTTTCCACAATGTTAGGTTTGATTTCCTTCTTTGATTTACTTTCCGAAGAAGGAAAATATGGTTCTTAGCCATAATAGAAAAGGTTTGAAGAAACATTTTGAGACAAAGGATGAAAAATACTGATAGCATGTTCTTCTTTTGCCTCAATACTTTCTGTGTAAAGAAGGTTTATCTCTATCATGATCATGCATTTAGTTGTCAGCAGCAGCTTTCTTATTGGAACAGTCTTTAGTTTTGGAATGGGTAAACTGATCTTCATGAAATCTTGCATGAAGAGTATTAATTGTTCTGTGACGTTTTAACCCTTTCCCAAAGAGGACCTGGTGGTGAGGTCCATAGTGATGATTCTTGAAAAGAGTCTTAACCCTTTCCCAAATGGCAAAATCTTAGGGTGATCCACTTTAAAAACTGCCACAAATGACAAAATGGAAGTTATTAAAGATAGAATTTGTGTAAGATATGGCATAGAAAATATTGAGACAAAAGGAGAAACTGCTGGTTATCAGCAGTTTCTTCTTTTGTCTCAATGTTTTCCCAAGCCTTTTCTATTAGGGACGTCAAAAGCAGGTCTTGTTTGGGAAAGGGTTACAAAAACTATGCGAGAAAAGAAGAAAATTCTGATAATCACCATTTTCTTGTTTTCTCTTATTTCTTTCTGTGCCATAAAGTTAAAATCCCATGTTTGTTGTCATCTCAAACTGTTTTCAATTAGGACCATTCTAAAATTTTGTTCTTTGGGAAGGGGTTAAAATGAAAGTTATTTGTGAAACTGTAATTGTTTAGTTGATAATTTGAAGAGCAAGAGATAATAAGAAGGGGTGAAGACATTCTAAAAACTTTATTTCAAATCCAAACCCTATGTTGTTTGTACTCATTCAGGGTTCTCCGCAGAATACAAGGGTGTAACGCCCATTACGCACACTACGCACGTGCGTAATGTAAAAAAGCAATGTCATTGTCAAATAACTATAATTCCTTAAAAAATGACTTCGAATGAAGCTCAAATTCTGTCTCAAAGAAGGCTCAGAATCGTTCTGCTGCCATCCTGAATATCAAAATTTTCTCGGGGGAGGCCCCCCGAACCCCCCCTAATGAGAGGGGTAGACCCCCTCTCGTGCTCTCACCCCCCCCCCACTCGCGCCTACGGCGCTCGAGAACGACATAGGCGTTCTTGCACGCCTTCGCGTGCGTATAATTTAAAATTTCCTGGTTACGCCCCTGGAATAATTTGAAGCCGTAGTGGCAAATTATAAGTATTGTTAAACCTTGAAATGCATTGTGTTCATGCAAATAATTGTGAATAAAAACATAATGGGAAAAGAAGAAATTGCTCAATTTGAGCAATTTCTTCATTTCCCATAATGCTTTTATACATATTCATTGTACACAATGTCTCAATTCACAACTTTCTGACATGAAATAACTCAAATTTCTCTATTTGGAGACCATTTTGAAGAAATTTAGCTGTAGGGGTACTTTTGAAGCTGTAGTGGCATTACACTAATTCACATGAAGCTGTAGTGGGGCCGATACAGCTTATTAGGCTGGGGAGAACACTGTCATTTGAATTGTCTCGAGGAGAAAATTCTAATGAGTACCAACAACATGGGGTTTGATGAACAATTAAGGTATGCAACCCATCATTAGCACTAAAAAGCCAGAGGCGAAATTTGAAGTGACAGTAATTCCTAAACTGTGTTACATTTCTATTCCAAATACAAACATAAGCATTTTGAACGATTTAGAATTTTGAATTAATGCATACTAATATGGAAATATTTGAAAATTACCTACCTTGCATAAAATTATGAATGTAGAGTAGAATAATATTTGTAAATTATTTTCTTCTTGAATCATAATCTTGAAATCCGGCACGGTGAATCAACTAATGTGAAGTGTATTTACAAGTGTGTGTAATTTGATGCATTTTGTATTGCTAGAAAATAGTGTTTTTAATGAGGGGCTGTATATCTTAATGAAATAATGCATTTTGAAAAGGTTTCACTCTCTGTTATCTTTGGCTCTGATAATGTGTATATTTCTTTGCTCACAACTAAGTGCCAACTGTACAGAATTTTGTATTTTTGCTATATATACAGCTTTGTTATGCCTTTTATAAAAAGATATTGGTGTATTAACACTTTCCCAATCAAGATCTGGTTTTGACGTCCCTAATAGAAAAGGCCTGGGAGAACATTGAAACAAAAGAAGAAACTGCTGACAACCAGCAGTTTCTTTTGTCTCAATACTTTCTGTGCCATATTTTACACAAATCCTTTCTTTAATGACATCCATTTTGTCATTTGTGGCAGTTTTTGAAGTGGATCATCCTATTTTTTTGTCATTTGGGAAAGGGTTAAATTTTTTATGCCTTTATGTTTTTCATGTTTGTCACAATGTTACTTGCTTGTTCGTTTGTCTGTCTATCAGAAAATTTCTTGTCCACTTGTCTTCTTTCTCCTTTTACATTTACAGTTGCCAATGGAATATGTTAATCTTTTCTCAAACTAGCCTCTGTTATGACATCCCTAATAGAAAATGCTTGAAAAAGTATTGAGGCAAAGGAAGAAAATGCTTGCAACCAACATTTTCTCCTCTTGCCTGAATATTTTCTATAATATGTTGAACACAAAATCCAATCTTTGTTACAATATATTTTATTGTATGCTACAGCTTTCAAAATAGATCAGTCCAAATTTTGCCGTTTGAGAAAGGGTTGGTTAAAACGTGCCCCCGGTGTTTCACTATGATGTTTAGGTTTTTCGTCAGATCTCTTATATTTGGAGCACTCCTTTAGTGCCTGAAGTGTTTACCATTGAATTAATCCATTAGCAGACGGCAAAATTACGGACTCTTCCAATTTGAAAGATGTTGCAGAGGACAATTTCAAGTTGAAGAAAATTTAAAATTCTTTCTCTTGGTTTAGAAAACATTGTGAGAAATAAAGAAATTGCTTGACACAAGCAATTTCTTCATTTCCCAAAATGTTTTCCCAATGCTTTTCTTGTGAGGGAGTCAGAAGTGTCAATATGCAGTAATGGGATAAATACACAACCCTGAAAAGTGAACGTTTTGGAAAGGGTTTTAATTAACAGTGAATGTTTAATCAACTGAATTCTGTGTTTTATGTACATGAATGAAATCTGATTAGTTTTAGTGTTGTTCAAAGCTTTATCAAATGTGTTCATCTATTATAAAATAATGAGTTTTGCAATGATGGCTTAAACCTTTCCCAAACAGAGAAAAGTTTAGACCAGTTCAGTTTGAAAACTAATGCAGATGACAAAGAAGAGATATGAATTGTGTAAAATTTAGCTGAGAAAATATTGAGGGAAAAGGAGAAAATGATGATTATCACAATGTTTCTAACCCAAAATGTAAAGAAAGGATTTGTGTACTGGTACAACATTGAACAGAAATTACTACCCATAAAGTCCTATGAACGTTTGAAATTTCATCAACTTTGAAAAGCCTTCTGCAACTTCTTTCAATTTTGACAACCCCAAAATTTTGTTATTTTGGAAAGGGATTAAAAATAAAAGAAATTGCTGATATACAGGTATTTCTCATTAATTTTGTTAAATGTATTTGATGCTCAAACTTACCTGTTTACCTATGATGCTTACCTATGACATTATTTTGTAACCCATAATGCTTTAAATTAGACCATTATAGAAATAAGAAGGGGCAGGGTTCTGGAAAAAAGGGGCTCTTATGTCATTTTAACCAATTACGACATACCCGGTCGCGGCAAATACACTTTCTGACAAAATTGTCACCCACCAATGGGTTTGAAATCATTAACCTAAGTGGGCGAGCAGTGTGAGGCTCAGTAAGGGTGTTGTGGTAGTACTGGTTTGAGAAACAACAGGAATCCATGGGTAGGTGCTTCAGCCGCCGCGATATGAACCTGGCAGTTGAAAACAGCGTAAAACCCCAATAAACTCAAACCAATTACCACACAGTGATGCCTTTTGACTCCCAACAACATAATGGCTTTTGAAAACATTTTGGAAAATGAAGAAATTGCTTGTCACAAGCAATTTCTTCATTTTCCACAATATTTTCTAACAAGAAATCGAAAAATTTTTAAAATATAATCATCTTAAAGTTTAATGTGGATCTTGATCAGACTGCCATATGCATTGTCATTGGCTGATCTTGGATCAAGTTTGTCTCAAATGTAGCAAGAATCCTTTTTGCAGATCCCAACTCAATTATTTTGAACCAAAGAAAATGTTTTGACTCTTCTGTGTTCATTTGTTTGTGTTTAGTGTTCATAATCACTGGTGGTGAACTCGGCCAAAGCGAGGGACGTTTTTTCGTGAACAATGTATTCAGTCGGTGATGTTGTAAAATCCTTGTAACTACAGCTTCGATAAAGCCGTAGTTACGAGATTTTATAACGACACCGACAGTTTGTCAATACAAAACGGTCAACCCGGTCTATTTTAAGAACAAATTCATTGGCATTAGAAAAACTGATCTTTAAACTCGCATTTAAAGGCAAAATATCTATACCTTGTTGTAGCGAAAAACAACTCTCGCTTTGGCCGAGTTCACCACCAGTGATAATAGTCAATTTTTAGAATAAATTTAGCTTGCATGGCTATATATTGAAAGTCAAAGTTAGTTTATAGATGAATTGGGCAATTGTTGTATAAATTATTAAAGAAGTTGCTATTTTTGTAAAATTGCATAATAAACACATGGTATGGAAATGAAAGTTGTTTAGATGTTATTGCTCCAATAACTGTTCCCAAAATAGCAAACGGCTGCGGCCCTAGCGTGGTTGGTAGCGCAATTTTGCCTCTCACTCTGGAGGTCCTGAATTTTGGTCCACAGCTGCGGCAAATATCCTTTCTTTAGTAATTGTCAACCACCAGTGATTTGATTATTGTTAACCTTTGTGTGCAACAGTGCAAGGAGCTTGAGGCTTGGTAAAGATGTTGTGGTTGTACTCAAGGTTTTCAATAAGATTTGAAGTCAGGCTGAAAAGGAACTGTAGGAGGCAGGGGGGGTCCTCGCCCCAACAGCGGTCATAGGGGCAGACCCCCCTTGTCAAATGATTCTAGACGACCGAAATTTGATTTGAAGTAGTCATTTTGGCCGCCTTCCGACTCTTAGTGAAAACCCTGAGTACTGGTATGAGAAAAGACAAGAATCCATGGTTAGGTGTTCCAGCCTGTGATATGACCATAGCAGTTCAAAGTGGGTTTAACCGTTGTAAACCCCAATCAATCAATCCGAATCCCGAAAAGCAGACTCATAGTTTCAATAGGGAACGATTTTATCGGGATAATCATGACGTAATTTCGGACAAACAAATAGTATTTCCTGGGTGTTGTTAAAAAATCTCAAAACTACAGCTTCATTAAAGCGATTTACGAGATTTTATAACAACACTGACGATTTATGAAAATATAACGGTAAACCCATTCTAGTTTTAGCACAAAATTCATTGCCATTTGCAATGACTTTAGTAAAGATGAAAGGAACAAAATGTGTACAATATAGCAAATAAGATTTAGAGATAAGAAGAAAATGCTGCGGCCTCAATGTCTTCTTCATTTCCAAGTTAGGCATTTGGTCTCTGACTTTCAATGATTAACCCTTTCCCAAAAGCTGCTGTAATGGACAATAAAGGAACATATACTGAACCTCAGAAATAACGCACCGCTTATATTTTCCACTATATCTTTTTTATTATGTTAGTTTTTCAAATTGTAAAACCAAAACGCGAACTGGTATCAGTTTATTCGTATCTGGTCAAAAATTTGTTTCCCTACCTTAAAGCAATCAAACGTAACAAGCTCGCAAAATAATGTGACTACCCTCCAAAAAGAAAGTCACAAAATCAGTACTGCGTGTGACCACTTTGCAGAGCAATACAGTCTGTGCTTTGTCGACGCATGGAACTGATAACATTTTGGATTCTGGACTTTGGCGCGACTCTCCGCTCTCCCTGCATCACTGCACTTGAACATGCTTACCTGTTTTGAGCTGCAGTTGGGACCTTTGATGCACCCCTTCCCGGGCAGTCCAGCACCGTCACAGTTTGTTGGAAACGTTCTGTAAGCCGACCAATAGTCTCATTATGAAATCCCATCAAGTGTGCAATAAATGGTGACGTCATCACTGCCTGCAGCATCCCAGTAGCATGATAACATTCGTCAGTGGAAAGTCCTGGCATTGTTTAACGCTTTGAAAACTTCCAACTGATAAAATGTTTGAGAGTTTTCTTTCTGTCACCAACTGCATGTACCCTATGAACCGATCAGCTGGTTTGTGTACAAGATAAATACTGCGGCACATGCAGAAAACCCGTTTACCAAGTTTGGACGGCTAGCGTCATGCATGAATGAGTTTCGTGCTTAAGAGTGTATTGTGTGCATACCTAGTGTCCGGCGGATGCCGAATAATACTAAGTCAACAAATTAAATGTTTTGTTGACAAAATATAAAACAAGAGGACCATGATGGTCCTGTATCGCTCACCTGAGTTTGCAGAGTTTACTTCACGAAATATTGGCTGTTTTCAACTACTACGGTCATATCACGGCGGCTGAAGCACCTAGCCATGGATTCCTGTCGTTTCTCATACCAGTTCTACCACAACACCTTTACCAAGCCTCAGGCTGCTCCCCCACATAGGTTTACGATATCAAACCATTGATGGGTGACATTTTTGTCAGTAAGGGTATTTGCAGCGGCGGAGTATCAAACCCAGGACCTCGCGAATGAGAGGCAGATGCGCTACCAACTGTGCCATGGCCGCGGCCCACGATATATTGGTTGCTGAGATATAAACCTATTAGAATTGAGAGACATATGAAAATTACCCATCAAAATTACAAAACAATCCTTGTTATCATTGAAATAATTCTGTTTTGATCAGTCTAACCTATTATTAAAAACAACATGTGAAACACTAATCCCAAAATGGCTAATGCTTAGTTCTCCCACAGACAAACAGATGGACAGACACACATGAGTAAAACAACATGCCCCCCCACCGATATTTCGAAACAGTGGCATAAAATTGACATGTATTGCAAAACTATCAATGGCACATGCTTTATTTGTTTTCTTTACATCTTGTTTGGGAAAGGATTAAGTGAACAAATGCTATTTACTCCTTCAAGAGCATTGAATGGGAATGTTTACTCTGAACCCACTAAGTCAAACAGATGTAAAAACCTAATAAATAATCAGATAAACAAACACTGCAAATACTGTGATAATAAAGTACTGCATCAAATATGCCATAAATTAACATAGCTAGAGATGCTCTGTCTTGTAATTTATAGAGAACTATACTCTATGTATTATTTGAGAAATTAGAAGGAGCTAAAACAACAAAATAGGTGTCACTGATTTCTTGAAATTCCTAGTCAGAAATAATGCCTGAACAAAGGAAATGTTGGTTGTAAACATTTTATTCTTTTATACTATTTTTTCCATAGTTCTTTAAAATCACACACAAAATTTCAAATCTCAAGGCCAACCAGTTTAGGAGAAGAACGTTTCAAGGCCAACCAGTTTAGGAGAAGAACGTTATCATAAATTTTCCCCAGGATCCTACAACATATGGTTTAGTTCAATTGCAACATGCTTTTTTATACATTCCGGTAAATGGCTATGACTCCAGGGTGCCACACACAAAATTAAAAACTCTGCCAAACAGTTTAAGGGTAAAAATGTCAAAAAGACCCCCAAGGAACCCACAACAAAGGGCTCATTCCAAATGCAGTCAAAATATGTTAACCCATTCCCAAACAAGACCTGGTTTTGACGTCCCTAATAGAAATGGCTTGGGAAAACATTGAAACAAAAGAAGAAACTGCTGATAACCAGCAGTTTCTCCTTTTGTGTCAATATTTTCTGAGCTATATTCTACACAAATCCTGTCTTTAATAACATAAATTTTGTCTTTTGTAGCAGTTTTTGAAGCGGATCACTCTAAAATTTTGTTGTTTGGGAAAGGGTTAATTAAGAGTGATATTTTGTAAAATTCAGCAAAGACAATATTAAGGCTACAGGAGAAAATTCTGATAATCAGCATTTTCTGCTTTTGCCTCAGTATTTTCTTAAACCTTTACTATCAGGGACATCAAAATATGTTCTTGTTTGGGAAAGAGAACAAATATGCAAGGGTTTTATTAAGAGGTGGGGAGGGAGGAGGATTCTACCCTTCTATTTGAGTACCATTCCCTTGCTATTTTTGTAAATACATGCATTGCATGAGGTTAATAAGGAAACAAACAAAAATCCCAGCCTACTTTGCCTTGAGTCCCAAGTGGCCCAAAAGTTATTGAAACCCCTGAATATGGTTCTAAATTTCCTCCCAGAAACCCACAACATAGGAAACATTTTCATTGCAGATAAAAATATAAGTATTCTGACAGAGGGCTATATCACTGGGTGTTTGGGAGAGGGCTTTTTCCTTTCCCAAATAGAAAAGAATAGGACCTTTCCAGTTAGATAAGAGTGGCAGAAGACAAAAAAGGCAAAGGTAGAATTCATATTCAATGTAGCATATATCAATTATGGAGGCAAAAGTAGAAAATGTTGATTATCAGCATAAACTTCATTTTCTTTTTTTGCCTCAATATTTTCTTGGTAATATAATACACAAATCCAATATCTATTAACATCCATTTTGTCATCTGCAGCAGCATTTGAATGAGACCCTCTAAATGTAAGCAATTTGGGGAAGAGTTTATTGTTTACATTTAGATTAACCCAGCCTAGATCAGTCTTGAGATAACAAGTTTATTAATATGAACCCAGGGAGACAACTTAGATTTTCCATATCACAATTCTACCCTTGGTTATCTTTCTTTATCAGGTTTTTTGTGTAAAATCCCACAACATAGTTCTTTTATATTTAAAGTGATATCCTCAAAATGTCTAGTTTTTTGATAGCAGACCACAAGACGGTTTTACATGGAAAATTTCACCACTCTAGGCCTTATGCTGAAGGAGGAGAAGATTTTTAGCTCACCTGAGCACGAATGTGCTCATGGTGAGCTATTGTGATACCGCTGTGTCCGGCGTCCGGCGTCCGTCGTCCGGTGTCCGTCGTCCGTCGTCCGTCAAACTTTGCCTTGTGTGCACTCTAGAGGCCACATTTTTTGCCCAATCAACCTGAAATTTGCTCAGAATGATTGTCTTGATCAAATCTCGGACAAGTTCGAAATTGGGTCATCTGGGGTCAAAAAATAGGTCACAGGGTCAAATCTTAGAAAAACCTTGTGTGCACTCTAGAGGCCACATTTTTTGCCCAATCAACCTGAAATTTGCTCAGAATGATTGTCTTGATAAAATCTCGGACAAGTTTGAAATTGGGTCATCTGGGGTCAAAAACTAGGTCACGGGGTCAAATCTTAGAAAAACCTTGTGTGCACTATAGAGGTCACATTTTTTGCCCAATCAACCTGAAAATTGCTCAGAATGATTGTCTTGATGAAATCTCGGACAAGTTCGAAATTGGGTCATCTGGGGTCAAAAACTAGGTCATGGGGTCAAATCTTAGAAAAACCTTGTGTGCACTCTAGAGGCCACATTTTTTGCCCAATCAACTTAAAATTTGCTCAGAATAATTGTCTTGATAAAATCTCGGACAAGTTTGAAATTGGGTCATCTTGGGTCAAAAACTAGGTCACTGTGTCAAATCTTATAAAAACCTTGTGTGCACTATAGAGGTCACATTTTATTCCCAATCAACCTGAAATTTGCTCAGAATGATTGTTTTTGTGAAATCTTGTACGAGTTTGAAATTGGGTCATCTGGGGTCAAAAACTAGGTCACGGGGTCAAATCTTAGAAAAACCTTGTGTGCACTATAGAGGCCACATTTTTTGCCCAATCAACCTGAAAATTGATCAGAATTATTGTCTGGATAAAATCTCGGACAAGTGTGAAATTGGGTCATCTGGGGTCAAAAACTAGGTCACGGGGTCAAATCTTAGAAAAACCTTGTGTGCACTCTAGAGGCCCCATCTTTTGCCCAATCAACCTGAAATTTGCTCAGAATGATTGTCTTGATGAAAGCTCGGACAAGTTTGAAATTGGGTCATCTGGGGTCAAAAACTAGGTCACGGGGTCAAATCTTAGAAAAACCTTGTGTGCACTCTAGAGGCCACATTTTTTGCCCAATCAACCTGAAAATTGCTCAGAATGATTGACTTGATAAAATCTCGCACAAGTTTGATATAGGGTCATCTGGGGTCTAAAACTAGGTCACAGGGTCAAATCTTAGAAAAACCTTGTGTGCACTCTAGAGGCCCCATCTTTTGCCCAATCAACCTGAAATTTGCTCAGAATGATTGTCTTGATGAAAGCTCGGACAAGTTTGAAATTGGGTCATCTGGGGTCAAAAACTAGGTCACGGGGTCAAATCTTAGAAAAACCTTGTGTGCACTATAGAGGTCACATTTTTTGCCCAATCAACCTGAAAATTGCTCAGAATGATTGTCTTGATCAAATCTTGGACAAGTTCAAAATTGGGTCATCTGGGGTCAAAAACTAGGTCACGGGGTCAAATCTTAGAAAAACCTTGTGTGCACTCTAGAGGCCACATTTTTTGCCCAATCAACTTAAAATTTGCTCAGAATAATTGTCTTGATAAAATCTCGGACAAGTTCGAAATTGGGTCATCTGGGGTCAAAAACTAGGTCACGGGGTCAAATCTTAGAAAAACCTTGTGTGCACTATAGAGGCCACATTTTTTGCCCAATCAACCTGAAAATTGATCAGAATTATTGTCTGGATAAAATCTCGGACAAGTGCGAAATTGGGTCATCTGGGGTCAAAAACTAGGTCACGGGGTCAAATCTTAGAAAAACCTTGTGTGCACTCTAGAGGCCCCATCTTTTGCCCAATCAACCTGAAATTTGCTCAGAATGATTGTCTTGATGAAAGCTCAGACAAGTTTGAAATTGGGTCATCTGGGGTCAAAAACTAGGTCACGGGTCAAATCTTAGAAAAACCTTGTGTGCACTCTAGAGGCCACATTTTTTGCCCAATCAACCTGAAAATTGCTCAGAATGATTGACTTGATAAAATCTCGCACAAGTTTGATATAGGGTCATCTGGGGTCTAAAACTAGGTCACAGGGTCAAATCTTAGAAAAACCTTGTGTGCACTCTAGAGGCCACATTTTTTGCCCAATCAACCTGAAAATTGCTCAGAATGATCGGCTTGATAAAATCTCGCACAATTTTGAAATTGGGTCATACGGGGTCAAAAACTAGGTCATGGGGTCAAATCTTAGAAAAACCTTGTGTGCACTCTAGAGGCCACATTTTTTGCCCAATCAACCTGAAAATTGATCAGAATGATTGTCTTGGTGAAATCTCGGACAAGTTTGAAATTGGGTCATCTGGAGTCAAAAACTAGGTCACGGGGTCAAATCTTAGAAAAACCTTGTGTGCACTCTAGAGGCCACATTTTTTACCCAATCACCCTGAAAATTGATCAGAATGATTGTCTTGATCAATTTTCAGACAAGATTGAAATTGGGTCATCTGGGGTCAAAAACTAGGTCACGGGTCAAATCTTAGAAAAACCTTGTGTGCACTCTAGAGGCCACATTTTTTGCCCAATCAACCTGAAAATTGCTCAGAATGATTGACTTGATAAAATCTCGCACAAGTTTGATATAGGGTCATCTAGGGTCTAAAACTAGGTCACAGGGTCAAATCTTAGAAAAACCTTGTGTGCACTCTAGAGGCCACATTTTTTGCCCAATCAACCTGAAAATTGCTCAGAATGATTGGCTTGATAAAATCTCGCACAATTTTGAAATTGGGTCATACGGGGTCAAAAACTAGGTCATGGGGTCAAATCTTAGAAAAACCTTGTATGCACTCTAGAGGCCACATTTTTTGCCCAATCAACCTGAAAATTGATCAGAATGATTGTCTTGGTGAAATCTCGGACAAGTTTGAAATTGGGTCATCTGGAGTCAAAAACTAGGTCACGGGGTCAAATCTTAGAAAAACCTTGTGTGCACTCTAGAGGCCACATTTTTTACCCAATCACCCTGAAAATTGATCAGAATGATTGTCTTGATCAATTTTCAGACAAGATTGAAATTGGGTCATCTGGGGTCATAAACTAGGTCATGAGGTAAAATCTTTGTAAAACCTTGTGTGCACTCTAGAGGCCACATTTTTTGCCCAATCAACCTGAAAATTGATCAGAATGATTGTCTTGATCAATTCTAGGTCACGAGGTCAAATTTTAGATAAACCTTGTGTGCACCCTAGAGGTCACATTCTTTGTCCAATCAACCTGAAAAAAAAGTTATTATATCAGGTGAGCGCTTCAGGGCCAATGGCCCTCTTGTTTAGTAATTGTGGACAGACAGACGGACGGACAGACGGACGACGGACGGTGAGTGATCACAATAGCTCACCCTTGAGCACTTCGTGCTCAGGTGAGCTAACAAGAAAAAGTGGTGCGTTATTTCTGAGGTTCAGTATATTTATATGAAAATTGTGTTTATCTTTGCTCAGAGAATATTGAGGCAACAGGAGAAAATGCAGATTATCAGCTGTTTTGGCACACCTGAGCATGAAGTGCTGAAGGTGAGCTATTGTGAACATTTGTTTTCCGTCCATCCATCTGACTTACTATGTTATCTTGACCTTAGAGATCAACCTTTTTTGGTCACAAGCTTGCATTTAGTTTCAAGTGATTGACATTTTTGGGTCTTTGTAGGTAGAAAAAATATAGTGGGAAAGGAAGAAAAAGCTTATCACAAGTAAGTTCTTCATTTCCCACAATGTTTTCCAAATAGCTTTTTTAGGGGTGTCAAAAGGTGTCCCTATGTCGGAAAGGGTTAGGCCAGCTACATTGTCCATGGACAACTATTAGGGATTTTAACACTTTCCTAAACAGCCAAAATTTGGACTCCTTATTCAAAAGCTGTTGCAGATGACAGAATGGATGTTGATGAAGACAGAATATGTGTACACTATAGCAAATATTGAGCCAAAAGGAGAAAATGCTGATTACCATCATTTCTTCTGCGTCAATGTTATCAAAAGCCTCTCTGTTCAGGGACGTCAAAACCAGGTCTTGCTTGAATACGATAAGGGTTAAACAATGGCTAGTAAGAGAATTCATAAAGGGAAAATTAAAAATAAGATAATAGATACTAACATGAAAAATATGCTCTTTATTCTGTCAACAGTAGTAACTTTATATTCACTATAAATATTATATCTAACAACAGCATTTGGTAATATATGTACCAATTTTTTAAGCAGAATCCTGATAAATTTATACTTAATGCAATGGCTTTCGAATTGGAACAGTCTAAAATTTTATCATTGGTGAAAGTTACTGTACATCACTTGATGGTTAGTTTGGAAAATTTCAAATAAATTCAATTCAAGAATATCCAAAATGTTCCAAGGATATATTTGAGATTACTTTATGGAGATGGCAAATAATTGCTGTAAAATTCCAAATGTGACCCATCATGCTAAAAGGGACCTTATCCGATGTGTGAAAAATATCGACCCTAGTCTGTCTGCGCAGTCCGCGCAGCCAGACTAGGCCCGACAATTTTCACTTTTATGTAATTTTCTAAATCAAGAATGTTTCCCCTATCTTACTATATGTTCATTTTTCGCATACAGTATCTGGTTGACCTATGCTGAGTCTGACAAGATTGTCAAAATGTGGATTTTTTGTCTTCGGATAAGGTCCCTTTTAGCGTGACAGGTCACAAATAAATCCAAGATTCCAAGCACAGTTGACACTCATTATCTTGACATCAGATAAGTCGAATTTCCACTTAAGTCAAAAAAAATCTAGCCATGTCCTTCTTTCGGGAATATGAAAAATTTCAAACAAAATAATTTTCGAATTAAATATAGCCATTTAAATATAGAAGAAAAGGAAAGAAACTGCTTGTTCCAGCAATTTCTTTCCTTTTTTCTCTATTTCAATTATGAACACACTTGATGAGCAACAAAAATGGTCAAATGTCATTTAAATCGAAATGGATCAAATTGGGATGAGCCAAACTCCTGAAATGTCTATGTATTTTAACATCCTTTTTCACTTGGACTTCAACTAGTGTCAACAATAAATCTAAAGAATCCCATTACCACACAATGACGCCTTTTGGCACCCAACAAGATAAAGGCTTAAGAAAACATTTTGGAAAATGAAGAATTTGCTTGAAACAAGCAATTTCTTCATCTCGCATCAAGTCTTCTACGCAAAAAAGACGGAAAAACATAAAATTTCATCGATTTGTAATTGTCGTCTGCAACTTTGAATTTGTTGCCATCTGGTAGTTAAAACACATTCATGTCATTGCCATTGATGAGATTCTCTACATATATAGTAAAAATTTTTTTTTAAAAATTTCAAGTAAATTTTTATTAAGCTTTTTGTTGATTCTATTAACACATTTCTGCATAATGACGCCTTTTGACTCCCTCAAAAGAAAAGGCTTGGGAAAACATTGTGGAAAATGAAGAAATTGCTTGTGACAAGCAATTTCTTCATTTTACATAATGTTGTCTTACCAAAAATGGAAAGATTTTTTTAAATTTCATCAACTTGAATTCTTGTTTGCAACATCTTTCAATTTAGAACAGTCCTAAATTTTGCTATCTGGAAACGTGTTAAATTCCACAAAGATATTCCAAAAATTTTAAGAAAATTCTCATCAGTTTTATAGGAAATTTTAACAAATAACAACCAATTAAAAGGAAGAATGCTACAATCCCATTTCCCACTAACCCTTTCCCAAAACGGCAAAAATCAGACTGGTTCAATTTGGAAGCTGCAGCAGACAACAAAAGGATTTTAATACACATCAGATTTATGTACAAAATAGCAGAAAAGACAATGAGCAAAAGTAGAAAATGATAATTAGCATTTTCTTCTCTTGCGTAAATGTTTTTCCAAGCCTTTGCTATAACATCAAAAGTCTTTTGGGAAAAGGTGTTATGATATGCAAAATGATATACATAGAGATATCAATGCAATGATATGTACAACAGATTTTAACCCTTTCCAAAACAAGACCTGATTTTGATGTCTCTAATAGAAAACACTTAGGAAAACATTGAGGCAAAAGAAGAAAATGCTGATAATCATCATTTTCTCCTTTTGCCTCCATGTTTTCTATATCAATGACAAATTTTACCTTTATAATCATGCATTTTGTACTTTGTCGCAGCTTTTATATTGGAAAACCTTTATATGTTGTCATTTGGTAAAGGGTAAAGGGGCCATCAACTAAGATTATGAATTCCTCAAATCACCGTGGGGAATCACATTACGCAAAAATTGAAGAAAATCTTCAATAATTCTGTTAACCCTTTCCCAAACAACAAAATCTTGGACTGGTCCAATTTGAAAGCTGTTTAAGACGACAAAATAAATGATGATAAATGTAGTATTTGTGTGAAATAATGCACAGAAAATATTGAGACTAAAGGAGAAACTGCTGGTTATCAGCAGTTTCTTCTTTTGTTTCAATGTTTTCCTAAGCCTTATCTACTATGGACGTCAAAACCAGGTATTGTTTGGGAAAGGGTTAATATACAACCAGTTTGAAAACAATTTGAAGCAGAGAAGACAGAAAATCAGCAGGGATCAAATTCCTTGATGTAGTAGATTTTTTGAAAATTAGCTGATAAAAAGTTATTGATTAGAAACTCAAACTTTAGTTGGTCATCAAAAACTTTTTATCAGCAGATTTTCTAAAGAATTTGTAAATCAAACAAATCCTTTAAGTTTTTTCTGCCTTCTCTGCTTCAAACTCTGCAACCAACTTTAAACCTTTCCCAAACAAGACCTTACCGTCGGTGCTATGACAAAATTGCGTAACTGGAATTTTGCTCCAAATCCATTTTTTTCAGGAGAGCCAAAAAAACTTTTTAGTACTTTTTACTGCTTTAAAAAATGTGCTGACAAAATTGCGTAACTCAATAACTACATGAACAATTCATCTTCTTTAAGGTAAAATAAGGTAATTGAACATAACTTACGGCTCATTTATTGGTCAAAGTAGAAGAAAAACAGGAGAATGCCATTTCTCAGCCTTTTATTACTTTCGTGTAAAAAATTTGTCTATGTATAACGCATTTTTGTCAGCTAAATCGAGTTACGCAACTTTGTCACATGATAATTGAAAGGGTTCTAATAGGTGTAGAGAAACGCCGTTTTAACAGAATATGCGCTCCTACAGACTTAGTAGAAAGCATTTATAAACAAAAATTGACAAAATTGCGTAACTAATTTGTTACGCAATTTTGTCATAGCACCAACGTTATTTTGATGCCCTTAATAGAGATGAATTAAGAAAACATTGAGGAAAATGAAGAAACTGCTGACTATTTTATTTTTTCCTCAATATTCATGTGCAAAATTGTACAAAAATCCTATGTTTATCAAAACCCAATTTGCAGTCTGTGGCAGCTTTCAAATTGGAACAATCTAAATTGTTGTTGTTGCCGTTTAAGGAAGGAATAATACAATAGGTGATCCAAAAGTTCCCGGATACTAGGTATGAAAAAAACAGTTGTTAAGCAAACTTAAGAATTTGTCATTTTCCCCATGAGGTCATGAGCTGTTAAGGATTTTGTTTCAATATGTACTTGCAAAAACTTAAATTTTGGTTAAATGATTGCAAAATTTAAGGGAACTTCTGGACAAATAGTAACATAATTTCATTCTGGAATTTCTGGCAATTCTTTTCATATCTGATTATTTAACCCTTTCCCAAAACGCTACTATTTAGGGTGATCCAAGTCAAGAACTGCTGCTGAAGGCAAAACAATTGTTGATGGAAAGAAAATTTGCGTACAATATAGCACAGAAATATTGAACAAAAGGAGAAAATGCTGATTATCAGCATTTTCTTCTTTTGCCTCAATGTTTCCAAAGCCCTTTCTAATAGGTGCGTCAAAACTCGGTCTTGTTTGGGAAAGGGTTAAAGGGCGGTGTCCACAAACTTTAAACTTTTGGATCACCCCTTAAAAAAAATTTCAATAGGAGAACACATGGGGAATCATGTGACACCACAATTGCTCAAAATCTTCAATAATTTTGTTTATATAATGTGATAGATTTGAAATTTCTTTTTAGCAAAGAAAGACGGAATATGTCAAGAGATCTTTTGGAAGTGGCAGATCACTTAAGGGGGAATGCTCCAGTTTTTCGGAACACTCGGTCATTACTGTAGTAAATTAAATGTTTCGTACCAATATGTTTCGCTACCATATTTTCAATAATATAATACATCATTACAATTTACCATTTTCGACGGCAAAAATGTATTTATCATGCTAAACTGATTTCCTCAAGATGGAAATCGATTATTTAGAGCAAGACAGTCGTAAGTGTGTATGCAGTTACCACCGTTTTGCGTCATTTTATTCATGTGTAGCTGATAATAAATCCTGTAATTCACTAATAAGTGCGCTGACCTATACATTTTCTTTTTGAATTATTACCAGGACATGTTGCTTAATACAATGAGGGAGTTTCATCAAATTCTATTATGTAGAACTTGAAATATTTCCAAAAATATGCAAATTTTGACATAAAACACTCCAGCTTCGTTGATCTAACCGAACACGTGAGCATGCTGTTTTATACATTTACGCGTTTATAGAAGCTCATA
Organism: Fragum sueziense; assembly: GCA_963680895.1. Lineage (NCBI taxonomy): Eukaryota > Metazoa > Mollusca > Bivalvia > Cardiida > Cardiidae > Fragum > Fragum sueziense. The sequence goes on from OY804593.1 coordinate 26,250,042, forward strand.
TTTTGGGTTTTCTGTTCTTATTAAATGTAAGACGTTACTTTAAATCCATTTTCCGGACTAAACGATGAATATACAGCATTTTATTAGCATTTTAGTGACCTTGGATAGGCGCAAGAAATTGTGCATTTTTTCTATGTAGGGGTATGTGATACGAATGCCTATAAAATTCAAACAAGATCGCTGACCATCCATTTTTATTTTATTTTTCAATTGGTAATAACATGTAATTTCAACTTACAAAATATAAATAAATTCTATTGTTGGGAAAAAAATAAGGAAACTGGAGCATCCCCCCTTAAGAGCCAGCTGATAAAAAAAAGTTATTACATTACAAAATCATTGACGATTTTCTGAATTCTTGTGTCACATGATTCCATGCCGTGTCAAAGTATCAGCTGAACAACGATGAAAAGAAATAAATTCCAGCTTTATTTCTTGCAAGACACTGCAGGTATATCGATATAAGTTGCAACAAACACACGGAAAATACGAATGAAGTTGTCTGTAACATCGTAGTTGATTGCGTTTCCGTTGTCCGACATCGTATGCCATACAGAGGGGAACGGTGACGATATTAGGTGCAACACTGGAATGTCTGGAATAGATGAAATAAAGATGCTTTTAACCCATTACTGCACAGTGGCGCCTTTTGACTCCTTCACCAGAAAAGGCTTAGGAATACATCGTGGGCAATGAAGAAATTGCTTGTGGCAAGCAATTTCTTCATTTCCCACAATGTTTTCTGAACAAAAACATGTGAAATTCCACACACTTAATATTGTCGTCTGTAACATCTTTTGAATTGGAAGCGTCCAAAAGTTTGTTGTTTGGGAAAGGGTTAACCCTTTCCAAAATGAAAGATCTTGGACAGGTTCAGTTCTGACACTGCTGCTGACAAGAAAATGCATTTTTATGACAAAATTTGTGTACATTATACAGCATAGAAAACATTGAGACAAAAGAAGAAAATGCTTATTATCAGCATTTTCTTCTTTTGCCTTGATGTTTTCCAAAGCCTATTCTATTAGTAATACTGGACATCAAAACCCAATCTTGTTTGTAAAAGATGGCTCCTAGACTATACAGCTTCAAGTAAGCTGTGGTCGCTACGTTTTAGATTTACTTAATTGTATGTCCAAAATTACGCCACTGTTTTCTTAAATTGATCCCTATTCCTAAAGACTTACCTGGTCTTTCATGCATAAATGGCTTATGGTCATCCTCGACGTGTCCCCATGGGATTTGTTTAGAAAACAAAATTTTGTCCCTCGTTGAGCCAAAATTCAAACCCTTTGGATTTAAAAGGCCTGCATCTTTTAATGCTTTTTCTGTAAATGAAATAAAGTAAAATATTCAATCAATATAAAAAGAATTAAGGTTTACGAACTGAGAATGAAATGCAGAGCCAGAGGCAAAATTTTAAAAGTGCCATTAATTCCTTAACTGTGTTACATTTCCATTGCAAATACAAAAATAAGCATTTTGTATGGTTTAGAATTTTGAATTAATGCATACTTATGGAAATATTTAACAAAATTTGACAGTATTTTCTTCTCTCACCCCATTGTCTTCAAAAGCTTAATTCTCTTATATGGAAATCAAAAACATTTTGGGGAAAGTGCCAACATGAAGACAACACACAATAATTTGACACTGCAGATACTGCAGACTATTGCATATCATCACAAGCCCTTCAGCCATTGATCCTACATGTGCAAATTGTTACAAAGGACAAAAGGAACGCCCCAGTCACAATTTTGTATAGAGTCCCCTTTTCCTGTGACAAAAGTGTCAAATTTCAAACCCTATTAAATATTTTCTGTTTGCACGTGTAAAGCCAGGTGACTAGGAACTTTCTGCAAAAATTTCATGTACACTGCTTCAATGACCTACCGATTCCCACCAAACAATAAAGACCTTAATCATTTACTAATTATAAGTTTGACTGGTCAAAACAAAATCATATCTGTGATAATCAGGATTGTTATGCAATATTGACGAGATGATTTGCATGTGCCTCTCCATAATAACATGTTTTTATAGCTTTAAAGTTTGTTATAAACCTCAGTTTTAACTTGGGACCACTGTTTGTACAGAATATGTATCGGGATGGACTGATGTTTAAAGATGCACAGAGAAGATGATGCCAATATTTTACTATCTTTTGCAGCAAATAACAAATAAAAACCTACCTATTTTTGTGAGATATTTAAAATGAGGCGTTGTGGACTGGAAAAAATTCTTGAACACAACATCTCCTGAGCCAATCAAATCTAACAACACAAAAATATCCTGAAATGAGACAAATTTATTGATTAAACCATTAGAAAAGGGCAAATCCCCTGACACCCCCCCCCCCCATATCCCCTCTGACCCCAGCCCGCTAGATCTGCCCTTGGTTCAGACAAAAATTTCATTCGGAAAAAACTTCACAATTTTTGGACTTTTTGAGTAAAAACATTGTGGGAAATGAAGAAATTGCTTGTCACAAGCAATTCTTCATTTCCCACAATGTTTTCAAAAGCCTTTACATTGTGAGGCATCAAAATGCAACATTGTGCGGGAATGGTTAACCCCTTCCAAAACAAGACCTGTCTTTGATGTCCCTAATAGAAAATGCCTGGGAAAACACTGAGGCAAAAGAGGTCAATGCTGATAAGCAGCATTTTCTCCTTTTTCCTTCAAATTTTCTAAGCCATTTTGTACAAAAATTCTTTCCTAAATATTAGTTTAACATCCATTTTTTTTGTTCTTTATTTTCAATGTCTTTCCAAACATTTCCTATTAAGTATGTCAAAACCAAGTCTAATTTGTGGAAGAGTTAAAGCAAAATTCTATCTCTCCAATTCTGGCCTATCATCGCTTTTCAAGAAAAACCATGTATCTATAGCAGCGCTTTTCTATTTATGATGACATTTATTGTTCTTTGAAGCCATTAAAATAATGTTTTTTCTACAGAAATAATTTCTATGACATTTTTCACAGAAATATTTCGCCACATGGGGGCTGTCTGGATAAATACCATCTTTTGACCATAAAAGGAATAATAAATCCTTTGATTTCTATGTTCCTGTATAATAAAATGAATTAACCCTTCCCAAATAAGACCTGGTTTTCATATCCTTAATATAAAAGGCTTGCCAAAACAATGACGCAAAAATCAGCATTTCCTCATGTTGCCTCCATTAATGTACACCCATTTTGTCATCTGCTGCAGCTTTTGAATAGGGCTGCCCTAAAAAACGCATTATTTCATTCAAATTCACTTTCGTCGGTAACATCTATAAATTTGGAAAAGTCTACAAGTTTCCTGTTTGCTAATGGGTAACGATAGCAAAAAAGTTTGGGATAGGAATAGGATGATAATCTAACCTTAACTCTTTCGCTGCCAATGCCGCCAATAAGCAACCCATAGTAGAATGCCAATGTCACCAATAATTGGTGACTTTCAAACAATAGCTTAATGACGTCATTCAAGGTCATCTGATCAAACTGCTTGATAAAAAGTATGCTATTAGGCAAAACAGTTTATATGTAATGATTCCTAAAAGTTTCAGCTTAATATCATCAAAAACTGATTTTTTACTATTTCATTAACTGATAAGCCCTGTTTCATAGTTTCCTAAATTTTGCACTGGAAATAAGACAATTCCAGGAAATTTGACAGCAAAAGAGTTAAACAAGAAATGAACAAGAAATGAAACATTTTCGTGATGTAATTCCATTAAAGTATAGAGTTACGTTTCAGTTTAGGATTTCATCCCAAGACTTTCCTTGCAGAACAACTGCATTAATCCTTTCCCAAACAAGACCTGGTTTTGATGTCCTTAATAGAAATGGCTTGGGAAAACATTGAAACAAAAGAAGAAACTGCTGATAACAAGCAGTTTCTCCTTTTGTCTCAATATTTTCTGTGCCATATTATACACAAATCCTATCTTTAATAACTTCCATTTTGTTGTTTGTGGCAGTTTTTAAATAGGACCACCCTAAAATTTAGTCGTTCGGGAAAGGGTTAATCCATTCTCACATATTGACTCTTTCTGACGCTCAACAAGAAGAGGCTTTGGTAAACGTTAAGGAAAAAGAAGAAATTGCTTGTGACAAGCAATTTTTTCATTTCCCACAATATTTTCTACCAAGAACGCTGTACAGTTGAAATTGTCGCCAGCTACATCTTTGAATTTGGACAAGTCTAAAATTTTACTGTCTGGTAATTAACCCTTTCCAAAACAAGACCTGGTTTTGATGTCCCTAATAGAATCAGCTTGGGAAAACATTGAGGCAAAAGAAGAAACTGCTGATAATCAGCATTTTCTCCTTTTACCTCAATGTTTTCTGTGCTTTATCATTCACAAATTTTACCTTAAACTACATCCAATTAGTCGTCTGCAGTAGATTTAGAATCAGATCTCCCTAAAATTTAGCTGTTTGAGAAAGGGTTACCGGGTTAAAACTAGAAAAGCAACATTTCATACTTACTATAGTATTGAGCCTTGAGGATTCTGGGAAGTAAGGATCGGGCGTATCTTTTAACCACTTCGCGAGATGTCGAGATCCGTAGAGAGAATCTGTAGCCGTCCACTGTTTATATGCTTCCTCTCCGTCAAAAAACATCATTTGAATCGTAATGTCCTTTGATAAACTCTGAAAAAGCCGCATTATAGATTAGAGGGGGTAAAAGTTGTTTAAAAATTTATTACTAATTGTTAAAAAAAACAATGTTGTGGGTACTCATTGGAATTATCTCATCAAGACAAATAAAATGAGTACCCAAAACATAAGGTTTGGAATTTGAAATGACAGATTTAGAATGTCTCTACCTCCTCTTATTTGTTTCTGTGAAATGCAGAAAAAGAGCAATTTTTAAACTAACTAAGTTGCTCAATATAATTCATATTATTGCTTTTCGTATGTGTAACATAAACAGCTTAGAACAAATAGCAGAGAAAAGAAGAAAGTGTAGATACATGTATATCAACAAGAAATTTTCCTCTTTCTTTCTTTAATATCTCCCTAGACAAGAATTGTTTCAACAAAAACAGTAGAAAGCATTGGAAACATTAACCCTTTCCCAAACAAGACCTGGTTTTGACATCCCTAATAGAAAAGGCTTGGGAAAACATTGAAACAAAAGAAGAAACTGCTGATAACCAGCTGTTTCTCCTTTTGTCTCAAAATTTTCTATGTCATATTTAACACAAATCCTATCTTAACCCTTTCCCAAACAAGACCTGGTTTTGACGTCCCTAATTGAAAAGGCTTGGGAAAACATAGAAACAAAAGAAGAAACTGCTGATGACCAGCAGTTTCTCCTTTTGTCTCAATATTTTCTGTGCCATATTTTACACAAATTATGTCTTTATTATCAGCTTTTTTGTCATCTGCAGCAGCTTTCAAATTGGATCGCCCTAAAATTTTGTCATTTGGGAAAGGGTTTATAACTTCCCTTTTTTGTTTTTTGGCAGTTTTTGAAGTGGATCACCCTAAAATTTTGTCGTTTGGGAAAGGGTTAAGTTCATACCCTTTTTCTGTTAATCTGCTTCCTTCTCATTCCACAGTCAAGTTTGTTCGCGATGTCCATCATGATCGCGCAGGGTACAGCCGAATCCGTCGCCGCAATCAGTTCATTACCCTTTCGATCCGTCATATTTTTCGAATCAAAATGACACGCCAGAACCATCTTGTTTTTCACATTGGGCTCGAAGGTCGTGATTATGTTGGTGAACGTTTTTGTCCCATACGGAGTCCAATCCGTGAAGGTGTCTTCTTCGATATTCCAGTTTAAATTGTTGAAATGATCCTTAATGTACTGAAAGGATAACAAGATGCGTTTGTGAAACAATAATGCCCACTAAATGGCCAATGTTAAGTTTTCTGACAGACAAGCAGACGCACGTACAGACAAACATAATTAAAATAATATGTCCCCAGTCTTTCGATAGGGGGGCATAAAAAGATTCATTATAAACCATTTCTTTAACCCATTACCAGACAGCAAAATTTAAGACTGATCCAAATTCAAAGGTGTTGCAGACTACAATTCAAAGTGAATTAAATTTCACTTTTTTGGTCTATTGGGTAGGAAAATATTGTGGGAAATGAAGAAATTGCTTGTCACAAGCAATTTCTTCATTTTCCACGATGTTTTCCAAAGCCTGTTCCTATTGGGCAGTCAAAAAGAGTCGTTGTGTGGTAATAGGTTAAAGACAAGCTTTAGATGATTCTCACACGAAAAAGGTTGAGAAAACATTGAATCAAAATAAGAAAATGCTGCATTTTTCTCCTTTTTCCTCCTTGATTTCTTATCAACATCCTAATGGTTGTTTGTAACTGCTTCTGCTATGGAGCTCCCCTGCGAAAAAAGTTCAAAAACGCATTTCTAGTTCTAGAACTGTCCTAGAACATGAAATGACACTTCTTGAACTGTTCTAGAACAGTTCTAGAAGTGCCATTTAACATTCTAGAACATTAAATGGCACTTCTAGAACTGTTCTAGAACAGTTCTAGAAGTACCATTTAATATTCTAGAATGTTCTAGAACAGTTCTTGAACTTAAATCAATTTTTCACAGGGTTAGTCAACAGACTATTTGAAATTCGGACTGTTCAGATTTGAGGACTGCTGCAGACTACTGGATATGAAATTGATAGATAAAGATTTTGTGCACTACATAGCACATAAAATATTCAGACAAAAGGAGAAAATTCTGGTACATGTGTATACAGCAATTAGTTCTTTTGCCTCAATATTTCCACAGGTTTTTTCTATCATAGACATCAAAACTAAGTCATCTTTGGAAAAGGGTTTAATCAAGTTATTGGCGAAATTGTTCTGATAAATTTCTCTAAAAAGTGCTATGCCGCTCCTACAAAAAAGAGTTGGTTTGTCAATAGAAATAAGGAGGAGAGATAATTGCTTTCTTCCCACATTCATAATAATAGAATTTGTTAGAGTGGAATAATTTAGCATCATTTGACTTCTTTCCATTAGCCAACACTTAACCCTTTTCCAAAAGACACAATTTGAAAACTTGTTTGGACCTCAAAATGGATGTTTTGAGGGAAAAGAAGGAAATTTACTAACAACCAGCATTTTCTCCATTTGGCAAAATGTTGTCAAAATTTCTAATTAATATCAATTTTGAGGTTTGCAACCAAATTCAAATTGGATCAGTCCGAGTATTTCCCATTCTGTAAAGAGTAAAATTATTTGTTACCCATCACAAACCTTAGACTTCAAATGAAAAAAAAATAAAAAAAAAGGTGTTGATATTGGATTTTTAGTAACTGAATTCAAAATATCTGTGCTTTTCAACAAAATACTTATAACTGCAGCTTAAAAAAAGCTGCAGTTATGAGGTTTTTTGTTGAAAAGTGACTATTTACAAAGCTTAATTTGTCAAGAAAAAAGGAAGAAAATGTCTCATTATCTGTTTGACAAGACTGAATGTGACTTGTTATTCGTCCATTCATGTTTAGAAAACCTTTCCAGAAACTCTTGAAAAGCACTCCTACACTGGAAAGAAATAATTGCCCATCCTTATCCTTTTCCAAGCAATAATAGCAATAATAGCTGATAGAAATGGAACCATACCCCAGTGAAAATGCAATTGAAATTTCACTGAAATTTCACCAAATTTCAGTGAAATGCTTAAACATTGCTGAATCTCAGCAAAATGACCAAATTTCAGTGAATTTTCAGTGAAATTTTGATGGAAAATTCTGATATTTCAGTGAATTTTTTTTCTTGTTTGAGACTTGAATTTCAGTGAAATTTCAATGAAATAACAGTGAAATTTCAGTGAAATTTCTGTGAAATTTCAGTGAGATTTCAGTAAAATCCATTTTACAATCGCAACATCTCGGGCACATAGTTGGAAGTAGATTTGGAGTGCTTTGATGATTTCAACCATGCGGCAGAGAATTTGAATTGTTCAAAGTATTTTCAGGCATTATTGATGTTTAAGCAAATACCAGTGTAAGTATAAACATAGAATTACATCTTTAGTTTATCTTTGAAGTGTTCTTTTGAGTAATCCATTTAATTTCATCCTGATTGCATAATAATATTACAGTTGTCATTGGTTTTCGTGGTTTAGATATAAGTGACTTTGATGGCATTATTCAAACTGTCTTTTGTAAAGATTTTGGTAAATGACATAGTCATATTTGTCTTCACAGCTGAATTCTAAGGACATGTTAGACATAATTTTATAGGGCTAAAGAAATTAAAATTTTGATATTTCAGTGAATTTTTTTTCTTGTTAGAGACTTGAATTTCAGTGAAATTTCAGTGAAATTTCAACGAAATTTCAGTAAAATCCTTTTTACAATCGCAACATCTCGGGCGCATATTTTGAAGTAGATTTGGAGTGCTTTGGTGATATCAACCATGTGGCAGAGAATTTGAATTGTTCAAAGTATTTTCAGGTATTATTGATGTTTAAGCAAAAACCAGTGTAAGCATAAACAAATAATTACATCTTTAGTTTATCTTTGAAGTGTTCTTTTGTGTAATTCATTTAATTTCATCCTGATTGCATATATTATTACAGTTGTCATTGGTTTTCGTGGTTTAGATATAAGTGACTTTAATGGCATTATTCAAACTGCCTTTTGTAAAGATTTTAGTAAATGACATATTCATATTTGCCTTCACAGCTGAATTCTAAGGACATGTTAGACATAATTTTATAGGGCTAAAGAAATTATCATGTGTAAACATAGATTTTAGTATCATAACAAATCTTTGGGCGCACCTCTGGAATAATGGGCACAATAAATGTTGTGCTTTGTTTTAGACTAATTTATGATGGGGGATTGCTGTCCCACACACCTGCTGCTTGTTTTTCTTGACACCTTGTCAATTCTTTTTACAAGAAATTTGATTTCTATCTCTAACCCAAACCATATAAGATAGGGTAGGACAGAAATTGAGCCTGGTAAACCAAAGATTATTTTCACTGAAATTTTGATGAAATTCACTGTTAATTCATTGACATTTTGGTGAAAATTCACTGAGATTTTGGTGAAAATTCACTGAGATTGTGGTGAAATTCACTGATATTTTGGTGAAAATTCACTGAGATTTTGGTGAAAATTCACTGAGATTTTGTTGAAATTCACTGTTATTTTGCCCCTTTCTTTCACTGTTATTTCACTGAAATCTCACTGAAATTTCACTATATTTCACTGTTATTTCACTATTTTTCACAGATATTTCACTGAAATTTCAATCCATAATTTCAATTGCAACAGAACCTTGGTGAAATTTTGGTGAAATTTCACCGAAATTTTGATGAAATTCACTGAAAATTCTTTGAAATTTTGGTGAAATTTCACTGAGATTTTGGTGAAATTTCACTGTTATTTTGCCCCTTTCTTTCACTGATATTTCACTGAAATCTCACTGAAATATCAGTGAAATTTCAATCCAAATTTTCTCTGGGGTAACCCTTTAACCACCCAGTGACACCTTTTGACGCCCAACAAGATAAAGGCTTAGGAAAACATCATGGAAAATGAAGAAATTGTTTGTGACATTTCCCACAATGTTTTCGAGATCTACCCCAAAAGTTGTAAACTTTGAAATTTCAATACATCGAAAAGTCGTCTGCAACTTCTTTCAATTTGGACAAGCTTAATATTTTGCCGTCTGGTAATGGGTTAAGCTGTGGTCACATACAATCCCATGCCAACATAACAACCACATCACATCCAAAATTATGCTGAACAACTGCCAATTTTTGGAATTGCTGCGGCCATGATGTGGATGTGGAACAGTGTATGTCAAACAATGTCGTTGGTCATTTGGCATGGATTGTGAAGGCTAACTTGAGAGTTAAAGTGACATTTCACGATTATTTTTACATAAATGTTACTTTTATTCTATCTGAAAGAGCATGTTTTCTTATGAAAAGTCTGAAAATTTCAAGCCAAAGTATTGAACCGTTTAAGAGAAATATATAGTTTTGTGCTTAAATAAAACAAATTGTTGTGGACAACAGTTCAGATTTATATAGAATTTGTCATTTATGTCTCAACTTTAAAGGCATATTTTTCGCTTATAAATAACAACTTCAAAAAACTGATACCATTTCTACGCATTAGAATAAACAATCTTTGCATCAAGACATACTTTTGATAAATGAAATGAATGTGAAATGTCACTTTAAGTTCTTCCATAAAAAATGAATTTCTGATTCTAGAATGATTTTATATATATAGCTATATATCGTCAGTGTTATTGCAAAACCATGTATCCACAGCTTTAATCAAGCTGTGGATACAAGGTTTTGCAATAACACTGACAATATGTTCATTTTGGAAATTTTCGGGGTATTATGCAAAACCTAATGTATGTTGATTCTTGCGATTTTCAAAGTACAAACTTGTGTGTCCATGCAGTTGAGACAATTCTCGTAGGTTTTGAGATATTTTTACTGATCAGTATTAATGACACATTATTTGTGAACAAATTTTGTCCAAATTTCAAGTGAAACATTTTAGTTTGGGAAAAGTTATTAGACTTTTTTCCCTCCCCTTTAAAATTTTCCAAAAACGAGATATGAGGTTTTGCATTTACAACCACGAAATGTAATATCTGGTTGACCTTTTGAAAGCTGCTAGTCAGATCTTTTTTTTGTACATTGGCTTTACAGGATGGTCCTTTATTGCATGACAGAAATTAGTCTATTCCATGCCTCACAAGATAAAATCTAATGCTTTGGAAAATCATTTTGGAAAATGAAAAAAAATTGCTGAGACAAGCAATTCCTTCTTTTTCTGCCAAAATTTCTACCAAGAATTTTAAAGCCTAAAAAATGTTAAATTTCATTCACTTGAAATTTTTGTCTGATACATATATATTTCAATTTGGACAAGACTAAAAATTTGTCGTTTAGAAACGGGTGAAGTCATTTTGTTTACAACAGTGAAAGACTATTTAGGATTGATAATTGTTGTTTACTGTTTCCTCCCATGCTTCAGTTGACGTCAACAAAATTAGGAAATTATTATTAACAGACCAGGACATCTTTCTGGCTTAACCCTTTCCGAAATAGGACCTAGTTTTGATGTTCCTCGTAGAAAAGGCTTTGGAAAACATTGAGAGAAAAGAAGAAATTGCTGATAATCAGCAATTTCTCCTTTTCAATCAATATTTTCTTTACTATAACATACATATTTTCATACTTTGAACACCAATATTTTGTCATCTGTCGCTCCTTTCAAATTGGAACTGTCTACAATTTTGTCATTTGAGTATGGGTTAAACCCAAAATGTTGACAGTTCCCCAGGCCCTTATTTGTATGTTGGAACCCTTTGCTGAGAAATCCTGGATTAGCCTCAGCTGCATTAACTCTTCCGATGCATAATTTCCTGGAATTGTCCTAATTCCAGTACCAAACTTTGGAAACTACATAACAATTAAGGCTTATCAGTTTAGAAAATAGTATAAAGTCGTTATTTGATAATGTTAAGCTGAAACTTTCAGGAATTATTGCACATAAACTGATTTGCCATACTTTTTATAAGGCAATTTGATCAGATGACCTTGACCTTGAAAGACCCCATTAAGCTATTGTTTAAAAGTTTCCAATCAGCGACATTGGCAGTCTCCTATGGGTCACTCATCGGCGACATTGGCAGCGAAAGAGTTCAAATTGCCTTAAAATTTGTTATCTAAAAACAATTAAGTGATAAAAGTCAAAAATATTACTTAAGCTTTAAAGATTGATTCTTATCAAATTCAAGAAAAATTCTACCAGGGCCATTAACCAAGCACTCTGAAGAAAAATAATGTGACAAGAATTGTAATAGGACAAAAATGTCAACCGTGAATTATTTCCTGCGTTCTAATGGGACACAATTTGTACGATAATTGATCATTTCTGCTCTAACAGAATACTCAAGTGTCCAGATTGAACAAGTCATTAACGTCCATACTGTATTTATAGGAGAATTCCATAATAGTGTTGGACAAAGTATTGGACAAATGGCCCTTTAACATTTTCCTGATAATATCTTCTACTGATAAAAAAAATTAAGTGATTGTAACGATCATAATAATACAAAAAGTTCCATACTATTAATTTTTATTATTAGACAAATGGCCTTTTACCATTTTCCTTACAATATTTTATACTGATAGAAAAATAAAGTGACAACAATAAATTGTAATTAGACAAAATGTATGCTATTATTTATTTCCATCATCCTAATGAGACAACACTAATTTTCTGTTCTTAAGCGCCCATCCCCAAACATTGACGCTTTTTGACACCCTTCAAGATAAAGGCTTTGGAAAACATTGTGGGAAATGAAGAAATTGCTTGTGACAAGCAATTTCTTCATTTCCCACAATATTTTCTACCAGGAAAGGCCAAAAAATGTGCAATTCTATTTACTTAAAATTGTCGTCTGCAGCATCTTTGAATTTGGACAAGTCCAAAATTTTGTCGTTTGGTAATTGGTTAATTGAATACTCAAGTGCTGGGATTGAACAAGCCATTATAGAACAAAACTGTATTTACTGGTCTGAGTTCCATAATGGTATTAGACAAAATGGACCTTAAAACCTGGAACACATAAAATTGAGCGAGGATCTGGAAAAATGTCATGTATAGCATTTTTTCAAAATAGAGTTTAAAGATCAGCCTGTTGTCAAATGGGGTCCAATATGCATCCATGCTGCTCTTTTTGAGTTACTACAGGTCACGAAGAAGCTATTTGAGAACAACATTAATCCTGATCAGACTGTGCATATGCACAGGCTGAACTGGATCTATGTTGGGCTCAAATGCCTTAAGGGACCTTTTTCCAGATCCTGACACAATAATTTTTGCATCCATTACACCTTTATGTGAAAACCAAGTATTGTTTGGGAAAGGACTACATCATTGGCCTCATTCAAAAAATGCCCAAACTACGGCTTGAGAGATACAAAGAGACCCCAAGGTTTCTGGAAGATGGTATGATAGCAATGAATCTAGTGCTAAAAATAAACTAGATTTACCGTTATATATTGATAAGTGGTTTGAGTTGTAATAAAATCTCATAACTACAGCTTCAATCAAACTGCAGTTGCATAGTTTTAGACTTACACCGACAAAATACTAACTATTGGTGTCCAAAATTACATCAATTTTTACTTCATAAGATTGATCCCTTTCGTTAACTCTGTGATACATTATCATCCAAATTCAACCAATCAAAAATCAATGTCACGCTTGTCTTGCGTATGATTGTTGGACAAAAATCTAAAATAAACCAATCAAAAATCAAAGTCATGTATGTCTTGCGTATGATTGCTGAACAAATTTTGGCTAATGGATTCCAAACAAGACTAGATAAGATTTGTCCCACATACACCAACATTATCAGACAACTGAATGGCATAAGATAGGTTTAACTCTTTCTAAAATGGCGAAAATTTAGACTGCTCTAATTTAAAACTGCTGTAAAAGACAAAATGGATACTATTAGATTTGATCCGACAAAAACCTCGAAACCACAGATTAAAACAAGCTGCAGTTACAAGGTTTTTGTTGAAAAGCGACAATATAATTTAAGTCAAGGTCAACTATGTGCCATAACAGTAAATGTGGACAAACAAACACTCCAAGCTGACTCTAAAAGGAAGGACATTCTAGATAAAAAACCGGCAAAAAATGGCATTTATCTGCGTTTCCCCGGAAACCACATTTCAAACACTACAAATAAGCTGTTGGGAGTGTCTGATATTCTAGCTATAAACATTGCCTTTACAAGTTACTTGAATTCATGTTTATTATCATTGTTCATAAAGATAATTATATTGGGTAATTGTAAACAATAAACTTACATTTTGAACAAATAAGCTGTTGGGAGTATGATCATCTTCGCAAACCAAGGGTGACATCTACGACGTAACGTCATTTCTGTATTCACCCTTGGCATATTTAGTCCGATTTTCTTGGTCGCCTGGAAAGCGTTTTCATTGGTTCCAGCGAGGTCTCGCTGGAACCAATCAGATTGTCGACTGATACATTTGTGATGAGTAACCAATTCATGACAACGGGCGGGAAAAAGCATTGCATTTGCAACTCAAAAACGCGAAGATGGGCGATTTTTCCTAAGAATTTGAATGCAATAGACAGGAATTCCATATCTTTAATCGACGAATTACTATACCTTCGACAACTCGACCAAAGAAGCAGCTAACTTTTACCTAATCCGTATGACGCGAAAGACAAAGCGTGTTAATGACGTCAGCAATAATGGACGTAAACAACTAGCAGTACAACCGCTAGGCGGCGCTTCGCGATTTTAAGAAAATCGGACTAAATCCGCCAAGGGTGAATACAAACATAGGTGGGTTCAACCTTGGCTAGCGAAGATGGAGTATACTAGTAATAGGCATTCCTCTTGGTATCAACATTGGCTTTATTTAAGTCTCTTGAATTATTGTTCATTATATATTGTCGCTTTTCAACAACAAGAGGACCATGATGGTCCTATATCGCTCACCTGAACCAAAATGATATGAGCAACATTTTTGTTCAATTCAATAAATATTTATGACTTTAAGACTGAAAACAAACTTATGGTCAATAACGTTGTGAAAATCGAGCTCATCCAAGATCTTATGGTGCTCAACATTGTGTCCAAGATTTGTCTTGTTTGATAAATAATTGTAGATTCTGGAGTATAAACAAGATCGAAAACAGCCGAAAACAGCAATTTTGTCAAATTCAAGGGCACATAACTCTCAACTTTTTTTATCAGATCAGACTGAAAACCAAACTCATCCCAGAACTTATGATCCCCAACATTGTGTCTAAGTTTTGTCTTAATTGATCAATAATTGTAGATTCTAGAGTATAAACAAGGTCGAAAACAGTCGAAAACGGCAATTTTATCAAATTCAAGGGTACATAACTCTCGACTTTGTGGTAAGATCAGGCTGAAATTCAAACTCACCCGAGATCTTACGATACCCAACATTGTGTCCAAGATTTGTCTTGATTGGTCAATAATTGTAGATTCTAGAGTGTAAACAAGTTCGAAAACAGCCGAAAATAGCAATTTTGTTTAATTCAAGGGCACATAACTCTTGACTTTTTAATCAGATGGGACTGAAAATCAAAATCATCCAAGATCTTATGGTCTTAAACATTGTGTCCAAGTTTTGTCTTAATTGATAAATAATTGTAGATTCTAGAGTGTAAACTATGTCAAAAACAGCCGAAAATGGCAATTTTATAAAATTAAAGGGCACATAACTCTCATTTTTCTGGTCAGATCCGACTGAAAATCGAACTCATCTGAGATCTTATGGTCTCCAATATTGTGTCCAAAATTTGTCTTGATTGGGAAAAAATTGTGGATTCTAGGGTGTAAATAAGGTCGAAAACAGTCAAAAACAGCAATTTTATCAAATTCAAGGGCACATAACTCTCGACTTTGTGGTAAGATCAGGCTGAAATTCAAAGTCATCCAAGATCTCATGGTCCCAAACATTGTGTCCAAGTTTTGTCTTGATTGATGAATAATTGTAGATTCTAGAGAGTAAACAAGGTCAAAAACAGCCAAAAATGGCAATTTTGTCAAATTCAAGGGCACATAACTCTCATCTTTCTGGTCAGATCAGACTGAAAATCGATCTCATCTGAGATCTTATAGTCTGCAACATTATGTCTAAGATTTGTCTTGATTGATCGATAATTGTAGATGCTAGAGTGTAAACAATGTCAAAACTAGGTATTTTTGGCATTCAAGGGCAGATAACTCCTGACTTTCTGGTTCGATCTGACCCATAATCGAACTCATCCGAGATCTTATGGCCATACATGTTTTAACCAAGTTTGGTCAAGATTGGCTTATATTTGTAGATGCTAGAGTGTAAACACGAAATTGTGGACGGACGGACGGACGGACAGACAGACAGACGGACGACGGACAAAAAGAGATCACAATAGCTCACCTTGAGCACTTCGTGCTCAGGTGAGCTAAAAAACCTTGTAACTGCAGCTTGTTTTAAGCTGCAGTTACCAGGTTTTTGATGAAAAGCAACAATATATTTCAGAAATTGTAAATAACAAACTTACATTTTGAACAAATAAGTTGTTGGGAGTGTCGGGCATTCTGGGTATCAACATTGGCTTTACCAGTTTCTTGAATTCTTCATTGTTGTTGTCTTTATTGTTGGAGATCTCTTGTGCCAATATACGAAGTTCCTTCGGGTTCCTGTAGGGCATTTTCTGCAGCAACTGAAAAAATATGAGTTCAATAATTATACCATTGCTACACAGTGACACCTTTTGACGCCAAACAGCATAAAGGCTTTGGAAAACATTGTGGAAATGAAGAAATTGTTTCAACTTTTCAATTTCAATTTTTGTTTTTCTTATGGATGTCTTACTACAGGTTTGAAACAAGAATTGCATATCCCTAATTATTTAAAATCCAGGAAAAGCGATTGTTGCTTTAATCGATTCGTAAGACATCAGTATACCTCACGATAAATGACCTGGCAGAGCAGCCCATGCTAATCAAATGGAATGCTCTGCCAGGTCAATTCTCGTCTGCTATAAGACAAAATTACTTCTGTGTTTTTTTTTCTTGATTTGATGATTAGAGGCCCTTAGCTTTGGCATCCTTATTTGAATAGGCTTGGGAAACATTGAGGAAAAAGAAGAAAATGCTGATAATCAGCATTTTCTTCTTTTGCCTCAATATTTTCTGAGCTAAATTGTATATGAATTTTCTTTTTATCGACATCCATGTTCAAGATCTCTCGTGCAAATATGCGAAGTTCCTTCGGGTTTCTGTAGAGCATTTTCTGTAGCAACTGAAAAATATGATTTAAGGCTTACAGACCCTTAAAAAATCACCACTTTCTAGCCGTGCGAAATACATCGAATTACACACACTTGCAAATACACTTCACATAAGTTGATTCACCATGCCGGATTTCAAAATTATGCTTCAGGAAGAATATTATCTTACTCTATATTCAGATGCAAGGGATGTAATTTTGAACATTTGGTCAAATATTTCCATAAGTATGCATTAATAGCCAACAGTTTTCCCGCGTTGGTGTGCTAAAAATAGATTTCCGATGGGAATACCCCAACAACTTTTGCCGGGTACCAGTCTAATATTTTGTTTATCGGTCAATGAATCGGACAATTTTTCGTAACCGTGTTAGCAAAAAAATATTATTTTCAAGCGCGATATTAGTCGATCATAGATAATGCAGGCGGGAACTAAAACTACGAAACATTGCGCATATGCAACATGCAACATTGCTTCCAGATACGGAGACAGACCAGAAATGACAATCGTTTTTTCTTGAGATTCCTCAGCAGCTTAACCAGAAAAAACATCGAAAAGTCTGAAAGTAAAGTAGTTATGATCATGAAACTTCTCTGGTAGATAGATCTCACCAAGGAGAAGTGCAACGTACAAGGAACATAACTCTATCTTGCTTATTTTGTGAGTTATTGCCCATTGTTGTAGTGAAAGCCTATGGGGTATCAAATCACATTCAGCGACAAATTCTAGTTTTTTCTATATTAACCCTTTCCCAAACAAGACCCGTTTTGACGTCCCCAACAGAAATTCTTGGGAAAACATTGAGGCAAAAGAAGAAAATGATGATCGACAAAATCGGAAAGGCATGCACAGCAGACAAAATGGGTGTGAATAACTTCTTTGGATATTGATGATCATCCTTCTTTTGTCTCAATATTTTCTCCGAGATAAAACACTAAAGATATTCACATCCGTTTTTGTCGTCTGCAGACTTTTTTTCAATTTAGCCCAACATGACATTATGTCGTTTTGGAAAGGGTAAGCGAGCAAGCACGAGCGGCACGATGAAGTCAGGACATGTCCATATGTGTAAACATTACTTGTCAACTGCTTATTTCATAGTTACCGATCTTAAAAAGTACATGACAGTGCAGCAACCTTCTCTACTCGGAATTAGAATGTTTCTCAACAAATGATTACAGCAATCAAGCTCTTAGAATGTTATCTCCGGTAAGTTTAACGTGGAAAATCTTCGCGAGATTCACAGCCATATTTGTACGATAAGGGATTCCCAATCTATTTTTAGACCAGTGAGGCGTGACGATGACGTATTTGTTCACACGAAAAATCGAAGCCTATTCAAAATTCTAAACCTTACAAAAAGCTAATGTTTGTATTTGGAATGGAAATGTAGCACAGTTTAGAACTTACTGGTACTTTTCAAATTTCGCCTCTGGCTCTTTCATGGGTTTGAGGGTATGGATACCTTAACCCATTACCAGACGGCAAAATTTTGGACTGTTCCATTTTGAAAGATGATGCTGATGACTATTTCAAGTGATTAAATTTTCTGCATATTCTGTTTTTTTTTTTTTTTTGTAGAAAACATTATGGGAAATGAAGAAATACTTTGTCACAAGCAATTTCTTCCTTTTCCACAGTGTTTTCCAAAGCCTTTTTCTTCTAGGGTGTCGAAAGGACAGTGTCGATATGTGTTAGCGGGTCAATTCAAAATTTATCCCAATACTACACACTGATGTGTTTTGACACAAAATTACAAGGCAAGGAGGATCTAGAGAAGGGGGTGGGGGTCCAGGGCCCGGTTTCTCGAAAAAACTTAAGTATATTCTCATGCTCAAATCTGAGCACCGTGCTCAAATCGGCCATGATTTTGAGTATGGAAGATGAGAACGGTTTCTCGAAAATTCTCAGATTCAACTTCGTGCTCAAATCACGTGATTTGAGCACGAATAGTTGAGCATGCTCAGGGGCTCTCTCAAATCTATTTTCAATGCTCAAATATGGCGGATGTGTTTGAAGCGAGAGAAATTGAAACTTTGAAAGGCCCAAACTGCTAAAATAAGTTGTCAAGAGAAATGTCAACATTGATATCGTGTGTCCCAGATCGGAATGAACGATCTTACACGTACAGTGGAGGCTGATTTCGGTATCAGAACGCACAGAACGGAGGCAAAGTTTCGTTGAAACAGAGGTAAATAATCGTTCGAGATTGACCCAAATTAGCAAATCTAATGCAAAATTTACTGCCAACAATGACAAGAAGAATAGTTATGGTACGAAAAACTTGTGGTGCGAAATTTATTATGAAATACACGTCATTATGACGAATTATAACTCAAGGGAAACGACTCTCGATTGGGGATGTTGACAGTGTCAAGGACGCAAGGTTGAATTTCCTAGCTTGAAAATACTTTGTCTTTGCATGCAAACATATTGCATTATAAACTCATTGGTTGTAACAGAAGCCTATTAGATCATGGCAAAGGTATGCTTCACCCATATGATTGACTCTGACTTAGCCTACAGTAAACTTAAAGAAACATCCTTTGCCTAGCTCAAGCTGGTGGGTGGGATAAGAAGGGAGTTTGAAATGGTTGAATTATTTCATGATTAATGATAAAATGTATTTCATTACGTTTTTCAAATGACTGTGTTACTATTAATTAACACATACAGTTGGTGTCTGCGTGTATGACAAAACGTTTTCAGGGGAAGCTTCATGCTGATTTCACAAAGCTTTATGTTCATTTTTTTCCATAGACCATTCTGTACTTTAAAAATAGGGAAATACACTGCTCATTGTGTTAATTTATCTTTCCAGATCAGAGAATAAAAATCATAGAATGTAGCCTGATAGAAAAACAGATGCTAGACCATGAGAGTACCAATATTTGAAGTAAAAGGTAAGAATTATTTTATTTACAAATAAACAATGGTTTGCAAAGATAAGGTCTGATAATTTCTGAATCTCAGATTCACTAAATCCTTGATGGTCATGATGTCCCTGACTGTTACATCACAGGTTTCCACCGATTTTGTTTCGGCCGTGATCCGTCAGGGGCATCACAGGTTTTCCACAGATAATCAAAGCTTTTGTTTTCATTTAAAAAATAATGATGATTATCTGATTTGTATGATGGACCTCTATAATTGATATTGTTGATGCCTAGTTTTTTTAGACTTACAGACTCATTAAAAACGGACATGATTGTTTAAAGAATTTCAAAATGCTGATTTTATTAGAAACACTTTTACTGCACAAGTAATTTCCTTTTCTTTGTATGGTCGGCTGGCTGATCTGGATCCATGTTGTTCTCAAATGAAATGCCGTAGAGGCCCTTTTCGCAAAACCTGTCAAACGACCCCCCTCTGTAGCCAGATTAATATTTATATCATTTTCATGCAGAAATTCAGTCATGATTGTGTAATACTAGGAAAACTACCCCCCCCCCCCCCCCCCCTCACAGAAATCCTGGATTGGATGCTGATTTATTTTTGTGTTTTAACCAGTGAAACTTAGGAAGGAAATGCTCATTTCCTTTTCACTTCATTTCTCAAACTGTTTTCTATGTTATGCTTTCATTTGACCCTTTCCTAAACTGAAGCTGGTTTGCTTAGGAAAGAAGAAACTGCTGACAATGTGATGAGCAAATTCTTGTTATTCCTTAATACATATTATTTTGCTCTCAAATTTGAACAGTATTAAAGTTTACAGTGAAGAAAAGACTTAATTTATTTGCAACTGCTCTCAATATGGAACAGTTTGTTTATTGTGTGACAAATGTTTAGTAGGCCCTACATGTATTTGTTCAAATAACCCTTTCCCAAACAAGACCTGGTTTTGACTTCCCTGATCGATATGGCTTGAGAAAATATTGAGCCAAAAGAAGGAAATGCTGATAACCAGCATTTTCTACTTTTGTTTCAATATTTTCTTTGCTATTTTGTACATAACTGCTCTCTTTAAGTTTATCTCTATGACATTTGTCGTCTGCAGCAGCTTTTGAATAGGACCACCCTAAAGTTTTGTGGTTTGTGAAATTACCACACAGTGACTCCTTTTGACTCCCTACATGATAATGGCTTTTAAAAACATTGTGGAAAATGAAGACATTGCTAGTGACAAGCAATGTCTTCATTTCCCACAATGTTTTCTACCCAAAAACACCAAACAAGTTTAAATTTCGTTCACTTGAATTTGTCGTCTGCAACATCTTTCAATTTGGACCACCACAAAATTTTGTCGTTTGGTAATGGGTTAAATGTATTCTGACTTTCTTTCTTAACAGAATCCTGAGAGAATATCCTATAAACAAACAGATTATATACATCAGGCTCAAGATAGCATCAGAAGATTATGGAATGTCCAATGAAGCTGATCTTGCTCCACAATGTTCAACTTCTTCAGATATGCTGTGCGAGAGACTAGAGTACAATGTATATTCCTGGATACAGTCCATCGCCTCATTCCAAAGTTGGATCACTAAAAGATGATTTGATTTAATGGGGTTTTACGCTGTTTTCAACTGCTATGGTCATATTGTGGCGGCTAGAGCACCTATCACCTGACCAGTACCACCACAATTTCTAAACCAAGCCTCCAGCTGCTCTCTCACATAGATGATGCATCCATTGGTGAGAGACAAATGACTTTTGTCAAATGTTAGAAGGGATACTGGCGGAGCGGGGGTTCAAACCCCCAACCCCTGGATTGACAGACCTTGATGTTACCGACTGAGCTATCAGGGCTTTGCCACTAACATATCAATATTTGCAGTGACGATACATAATGTCAAATGGATTATAATAATGGCTGTCATCTAAAAATCCTTCAATAGTTTAAATGAACTATTTTAGACTCAATTTCAGACAGAGAAAGCTTTTTAAAGTATTGAAGAAAATTTGTTGTCTGAAAAAGGATCAAATATACGAGGGCTGTTCAAAAAATTCGTAGACTTTTGTTATAATTTCCATGTTTTACAACATATACCCATAAAACTTCACAATGTGGTAGAAAAAACCCTTCCCAGTCTGAATAACAAATGTTTGAAAGTTTTGCGCAACCAGAATTCCGACATGGGGTTGCTATAGAAACACATTTTTGCTAAACCGGGGCAGGGGGTCAAATGAATGTCTTCGCTTTTGTATTTTACTCTGTTGAATGGCATTCAATACTTCAAACATCAGAAAAAATTAGAACTTTGATGCACCACTATTAACCAACAGAATGACAAGTTATTGTATGATTTTAAATTTTATTATTCAAATAAACAACATTACAATTGAGCTGCTTGGTAAACAGATGTGAACGTCGTGACGTCGCTTTGAGGATATCAAAATGTAAGCTTTGCTGCATTTTGTCTAGAAAATACAAATATCACATCAAAAATGAAAGTAATCTCGCTTTTAAAAATGCAATATGAGCTTACATTAATCTTTCAATTGTATAGTTACATTTTGAGTGTTGGTAGGTACAAAAAGGAACTATGCTATGCTCAGTCATATAGCAGATTTAAAGAAAAGCTAGATGCATATAGGCGTTATTCACGTTTAAAGCACTAGTAAGAATATCATCAATATTCACGATTAAATAGTCATGAAAACGATTATTCTAATCTCTAGAAATTCAAAACAAAAGGTTTAGTATATGATAAAAGGACCTATAATCAAGAACTATCAAAGTTTTGCAATGCTTGAGAGCTAGAAACATTGCTTTCGTTGTGAAATATTTGACCTGACGTCGACGTCATTGTTCACCTGCCCCGCTTTGACGTCAGGGGGTGTTTTATAAAGTCAACTAAACACAAACCGTTAAAGATAAAAAGTTGAAATTTTCACAGTCTCTTCTCATATAACTGTTTTGTCTAATATTGGTTGAAATTTAAGATTTTGTTCATCTATATAGACGCTAGGAATAAAGTCTACGAATTATTTGAACAGCCCTCGTATGTGACCAAATCTGGGAAGTACCTGACTGGCAAAATATTTGGATATGCTGAAAATGAGCAATTTCTCCCTTTCCCTCAATATTTTCTATGCACTACTCTAACATGCTTTCTACTTTTGGCACCAATTGCTTTGTTTTCTGCATTTTCTTTGAAATTGGACTTGCCTAAAATTTTGACATTCGAGAAAGTGCCACTTTAAGGTATATTTAGTGAGGAGGAATGAACATCACAAAGTTTTTATTTATTTATTTATTTATTTTTTTTTTTTTTGCAAATAATCCTCACTATACAAGATATAATAACACAATGTGACATGTGAACTCTTATTTTCTTCCACGAATATCCCCATATTTATCTTTATTAGTTTCAGTTTATCCCAAGATCTTGGTATTCAGAACTTCATGATTATTACCAGTAACAATCTTGCGACCAAATTGTAGGGGGAAATGATAATGGTAAATTTGTCTAAAAAAACTAGTTAAACTACTTCCTTTTGTTTTCTTTATAATCCTAGACCCTGTTGCAAAATGCTATGATGAAGAAAACTGGAATTATTTTGTTGTATGAAACTAACTCATCAACAAATACTGTGAAACACGGTAAAAGGATTTGATGATTCTTATCTTTACAAAAACTGGTTTTCATTATCAATTATAAGAAGCATGAGAAATATCGAGACAAAAGAATAAAGTACTGATAACCAGCATTTTCTTCTTTTTCCTCAATATTTTCTGTGCTACATTGTAAATACCTTAGTAACAAACTCCATTGTGTTTGTAGTAGTTCGTTTCAAATTACAACAGTCACAGTTTTGACTATTTTAGTCGAGGCTTTCTACATGGGTGAAAGTTTTCAGGCATATGCCTGAAGTTCAGGTTTTTGAGTATTCCAAAATGCCCCATTTTCTCGATTATTACTATATAAATACAGACTTTTCCAGGTTTTCAGGTTTTTGAAAATTTTGTACTTTCACCCATGTTTCTAGTTCTTAATCATGTCTGTGTGGCACAGATTGGATGTAGCAACATGTAATTGATCGGGGATCTGGAAAAAGGCCGTTTATAGCATTTGAGAACAACATGGATCCAGATCAGCCTGCATATACATTATTACACAAACCTGGTTGATTAAGATCCATGTCATTCTTGGTGGGTTTGCCGTGCCTTGTAGCAACTATCAGAGAGCAATAATATGTATCATGGAGATCAGGCACTACTTGGGCATGGGCTTGTCTTGAAACATTATAGTCCAAAATGCTATAAATACCCTTTTTCCAGATCCTGTTTCGTTTACATTTCTGAGATGATAGGATCAAAATTATGGCTATCATCTTGCAAAATGAAAAAATATCCCCCCTTTCAAAAAGTGTTGACAGCGACCATAGAACAATTGTTAATGCATCAACTCAGAGTCTCACTCATGAGGTCCTACTGTGACCGTCCCAGGTTCAATACCCAGTCCCAGGTAATATCCTTTGGTGTATTTGAATTTGAATCACACCATGTTTGAATGATAGTATACCCAAGTGGGAAAGCAGCTGGGGTCGGAAAGGATGTTGCGGTTGTACTGGTGAGAGAAATGACAGGAATCCATGGTTGGGCGCTCCAGCTGCTAAAATGTGATTTTAGAGACTAGCAGTTGAAAGAGACGCTGAACCCTATTCAATCAATCAATAAGATGTCAGAAATGACTTTGGCCTGTTTAGGATTCAAACATGTTCAAAGATACTACTTATATTTAGGTAGAATACCCATAATGTGGCCATTTTGAGTTTCATAAAACATCAGCTTCTTCCGAGCGTTGTCATTAAATGTCCGAACCTATTCGGGCGCGGTCGTAAACATTCGGAGGTGGAAAGTTCCACCGCCGAATGTTTTCCACAACGTCCAAATAAGTCCAACATCGCGCGAATCTCGTGTGGAATACCTTTAAGTCCTTAACACTAGGATCTACCAACCAGTCTGGGGTTTTTGAAATCATGTGCAAGGAAAGCTTTTGAAAACAAAAGGCTAAAGAAGAAAATGCAGAGCCTGGCTCTCTTTATCCAATCTAACTTGCTGGAAAATCCATTTTTCTGCGAGCTCTATTTTGTCGTCTGCAATGCATGACAAATGCAAGAAGGCTGCAACTATAGCTTGTCTGTCTAAAGATCTTGAGGTCCCAAGTTCAAACTGTTTAATCCCTAATTATGGCCATATCCAGCAAAACGTCGCCCAACAATGATAGGATCATCGTAAACAAGGGATAACAGCTGGCAGCTCTGAACGGATGCAAAATTGGTGAGAGGAATTAGTCAAAGGAATACATGGCTAGGTGATGTAACTGGCAGGCCCGTAGGAAGAAATTTCATATTGGGTGGGCTCAAGCCCCTTTGTCGGGGGGGGGGGGGGGGGCTAAATTAGATTTTGCCTAAATTTTCAGTGTAAATGAAGGAAAATTTTGCATTTTTTGCCAACTTTCAATCAATCACAATTGCATTGCAACAGCTTAAAACGCTTTCACAGCAAAAACTAATTTTGATGTCCCTTACAGAAAATGCTTGGGAACAAATTGAGACAAAAGAAACTGCTGAGCTTGTTACAAAGCATTCACTCATCAAGCGCGGATCCAGGAATTTTCCCCAGGGGGGTCATCCGATCTTTAACCCCCTTTTTCGCAAAATTGTAGGGGGATCAGGAACTGTGCATGCAGATACGTGCCATACCATGAAGGACTAAACAAAACAACGGTTTGTCGTGGCACACAGGGAAGAATGCCGCAGCTTTTATTTGGGACACAACCAGTAATCTTTTTGATAACCCCTTTTTACGCCAAATTCCATGGGGGGGGGGGGGGGGGTCACGACCCCCTGACTCCCCCTCTGGATCCGCGCAGTCATTTTGCCTTAAAATTTTCTGTACTATATTATGCACAATTCCTGTATCAAATTCAATTCTGTCTTCTGCAGCAGCTTTCAAATTGGAACCATTCTGCTGTTTGAAAAAAGGTTCTAGGTCACCTGGACCTTTCTGACTTCACTAGGCCTATCGGGACTGAACGTCGGATAGGGACCCATCCGGTATTATTTAAATCGCTTAATTCGTCTGGTCGACGAGTGTCGACTGTCTTTTCGCCGTCATAAGGGCTCTTGCGTGTTCTTTAGGCGTCAATCTGGCAATTCAAACATTTTTCTCCTCGACAATAAGCTGATTATTGTGAGTACAAGAGCAATACCGTTGTATGTTTGGCTTTAAACGTTTGACACATTTTCCCGCAAAATGTCAAAACGTTCTTTTTTACTCTCATTTACCGGAGAGTATCGAGATTGAGGCCGCTTGTGTAAATGAAAATTAGAAAAACCCGTTGAGCACCGTGCTCAGTTGAGCATATACTTAAGTTTTTTCGTGAAACACACTCATGGCGACATGCTCAGTTGAGCAAATTTTCTTGCTCAACTCAAAGTTGAGCATGATATTTGAGTAAATACTTAAGTTTTTTCGAGAAACCGGGCCCAGACCACCCCTAGCATCGATCGAAATTCAAAATTTGACTATATATAGTGTTAGTACAACTTTACATAATTAGCACATTTAAAGCCATTATTTGGGCTTGGACACTCCTGGAAAAAAAATCCTGGATCTGCCCTTGCAAGGTTTGCCATGCAATGGTATGCCCTGTAAGGTATAGAGGCTTTGGAAAACATGGCTGAGAACGAAGCAATTACTTCTGCCAATAAAGACCAAAAGATGTATGTGGTCTGAATGAGGACACTTTCTAAAACATGATCTGGTTTTGACATCCTTAATTGAAAAGGCATGGGAAAACATAGACACAGAAAAGGAAATGCTGATTATTATCAGCATTTTTTCTTTTGCCTAAATATTTTCATGTATCAGGCCCGTAAGAACAGGGGGGGGGGGGGGGGGAGGGGGGCTAGGGGGGGCTTAGCTTGGCCAAAAATGCCAATTTTTCTTAATTTTACACTGAAAATTTTGGGAAAATCCAAATTAGCCACCCCCAATATTCAGGAGAAGAGCTTTAGCCCCCCTCCCCCCCCCCCCATATGAAATTGCTTCCTACGGGCCTGTGTATTCATTAATTTGAGTTTGAGTTTATTGGGGTTTTACGCCGTTTTTCAACTTCTATGGTCATATGGCGGCGGCTGGAGCACCTAACCGTGGGTTCCTGGTATTTCACGCACCAGTACAACCACAATATCCAAACCGAGCCTCCAGCTGCTCTCTCACATAGATGATCCACACCCATTGGTGAGAGACAAATGACTTTTGTCAAATGTCAGAATGGATACTGGCCGAGCCGGGGTTCGAACTCGAGACCCCGGGTTTGACAGACTCCGAAGTAACCGACTGAGCTATCCGGGCTCGGCTGTGTATTCATTAATCCAATCTAAATAATGGACAATACACTAATGAGCTAGGATAGGATCTGGAAAAAGGGACTTAAACCCATTACCAGACGACAAAGTTTTAGACCAGTCAAAATTCAAAGAACTTGCAAACAAAGAGAATATGAAATTTTACATTTTTTGTTCTTTCTGGGTAGAAAAATTTAGGGAAATGAAGAAATTGCTTGTCAAAGGTAGTGTGTGTGTGTGTGTGGGGGGGGGGGGGATCAAAGGGAGTCAATAGGTGAGAGTAGGTTTATAAGCATTTAAGATCAACAACATAGATACCAAGACAATTTTGCATATACACCATGCAGTCTGATCAGTGATCAAAATCTGGGTTTTTTTTTCTCCATAAACCAATTTCAAAATTACTATTTTTAGAACAGTTTACCTCATTTGCATAATTGCCCCGCTACGGGAGGCAAAACATTCCACTGATAAGCCATGACTAAGTATAGAGTGTAGTTGAATTAACCACTTTTTGCAATGTTTAAATGATATTGCAACCAGTTTTAACCTTTCCCAGTTACAAATGCCAGATTATGCTGCTAATTTAATGGCATCTGATCTTGTAGTTTACTTGCATAATTTAACCCATTACCAAACGACAAAATTTTAGACTAACCCAAATTCAAAGATATTGCAGACGACAATTTCAAGTGAATGAAATTTATCTCTTTTGGATCTGTTCGGGTAGAAAACATTGTGGGAAATGAAGAAATTGCTTGTTATAAGCAATTTCTTCATTTGCCACATTGTTTTCCCAAACCTTTATGTATGGGGCGTCAAAAAGTGTCACTATGTGGGAATGGGTTAATTAACCAAACACTATCGGATCCATAAAGAGTGGCCCGACATAGACTATCTGCACATATATCACTATTTCTTGATAGTGCAATAATTAATGTGTGAAAAGGTCAACTTGTGTATCTGAGAAATAATCAAAATGTTTATAATAAATTCTTACCTTTTTCTCAAAGTAACAGTACAATCATTTAACAAATACATTCAGTTCAAGAATGCTTTGTAGATTTCTCCAAGTTTTTTTTCATAATCATTGATACAAAAACTAAATTTATTTTTACGAACTGATTCTTTGTAAAATGACAACATGGTTTATATAATTTGACTGAATATTAATTCAAGTATCCACATAGTCCTAATGTCTAATCTTAGTCCTTTCTCAAAATGAAATTAATACAGGATACTCAAAATGAAGGCTGTTGCACACAACAAGTTGGAATATAGACCGGCTTTATGTACAATAATAGTACATGAAGTATTGAGACAAAAGAAGAAAATATTGTTATCTGGTTTTATTCTTTTGCCTCAATGTTTTCCCACGCCTATTTCTGCTAGAGACTTCAAAACCAGGTCTTGTTTGGATCAGGGTCTAAGCTTTTGTTGTTATTTTTTAGCTTAACCCTTTTCAAAACGGCATAATATCAGGGTAGTCCAAATTCAAGGCTGTTGCAGACGACAAAATTGATGTTGATAAAGATAATATCTGTGTACAATATGGCTTAGAAAATATTGAGACAAAAGGAGAAAATGCTGATTATCAACATTTTCTTTTGTCTCAATGTTTCCCAAGTCTTTTCCACCAGGGACATGAAACCTGGTCTTGTTTGGGAAAGGGTTAACATAAAGGAAATATGTATATACCAGCTTTACTTTAACAATATATATTTCATGAAAATGTACGTTGTAGGTACTCAGAGTCCTCCCAAGTACTAACAACATAGGGTGCTAAAATTATAAACGGTAATTGGCTTTGTCACTTCACGGGGTCTTGAGATAACAGCGTGTTAATTTATGTGTTTTTACTATTGGAGGCATGATAGTAAGGCTCCTTTTGCCTCCTCATGAATAATTCATTAGTTACCTGATATTATGAAACTGGTCTATTGGTTTAATTCTTCATGATTTGAAGCAAATCTATTACTCTAAGTAACCTTTCCCAAACAAGACCTGGCCCCGGTTTCTCGAAAAAAATTCAGAATATTCTCATGAGAACATGCTCAACTTTAAAGGGATACTCTCCATCAACGTTGAAGGGTATTCCATTGAAGTTCATGCGGGTGCGTTTTGAGTATAGTACTCAGATTTGAGCTTGAGAATGTACTTAAGTTTATTGTGCTCAACAGAACATGGTTTTGGAAACATAGATTGAGGCAAAATGCAGGGAACATAATAACCCATTGCCAGATGACAAAATTTTAGACGTAATTGTCCAAGATCAAAAATGTTGCAGACGAAAATTTCAAGTGAACTGAATTTGAATTTTTAGGTCTTTTTTTTTTTAAGAAGAAAACATTGTGGGAAATGAAGAAATTGCTTGTCATAAGCAATTTCTGCATTTTCCAAAATGTTTTCTAAACGTTTATCTTAGGAGCCTCAAACGGTGCCATTATGTGGAGATGGGTTAAACTATAAAATCTTGTTTTGAAAAGGATTAAACTTACTGCTAATCCATCATATCCAGACTGACTGCTGCTGATGCTACTACCACTATCAACATCATATTGTTGTTGTTGTAGTTTGCTGTACCACACCAGAAACTTTACAAACTCAACTCCAAGGTTCATCCTTTTAGGCTTTAACAGTATTTATATCATTCGCTACTACCAATGATAGTATACTATAGCTCACAATATATGACCTGACACAGCATCTCTATTGATTAGCTAGATATGCTCTGTCAGGTCATTTATTGTGGGTTATACTAGTTATTAAACTTAAACCTTTCTTAAATCAAGACATGACAAAAATATGGACATGTTCATATGCAAAGGCGTTGTAGACGAGAAAATGAATCCAATTTTCAGAATGAGACTCCTCTTTGATATAGTGAAAAATATTAAAGAAATGGAAGAAAATGCTGATTATATAATCAGCATTTTCTTCCTTTTCCTCAATATTTTCCAATGTTTTAAAAATTTGTGTGCGCCAAAAGGCATCACTGTTTTGGAATGGATTAGTTTGTCTCAACCTTTTCCGAAAAATAAAATATTCTTAATCTAATAATGTCACTTTTCAATATTCCGAATGATATGAAGTCCCTAAACTAAATGAAACTTAAAACTGTTTGAAGTATCTAATATTCGATATTCATTTAATTCTAACACTTTCTCGAAAACATGTTGGTTTTGACATCACTGACTGCGTAACAGAAAGCTTCAGAAAACATTCAAAACATTGATGAAAAGTGATAACTGACCCAAGTCATAATTATTATTTCAAGTGCAAAATCAACTTCAGAATTTTCAAAATAAGAATTTTTTCCAAATTTATTTCTGAATTTCCTTTTGCACTGATTTCTAAGAATTTCTGTCATGAGGGAAAAGTGCAACAAAATTATTATGATCGAATATCAATAAATATTGACACCAGGTAATTAATTATACCTGTTTTTCAATAAAAACCTCGTAATTGCAGCTTAAAACAAGCTGCAGTTACGAGGTTTTTGTTGAAAAGCTACATTACATGTATATGTCTGTATTGGTTACATCCTCCAGTCATTTAATGTTAATTGTATATCGTAGCTTTTCAACAACTCATAACTGCAGCTTGTTCTAAACTGTACTAACAAGGTTTTTGCTGAAAAACAAAGATATGTGATCTGTCATGCTAAAATCAACCATCTTAAAAGTGTGAAAAGTATAGACCCTTGTCTGTCTGCTCAGACTGCATAGGCTAGCAGATTTAAGATCAAATCATTTCTGTGAATCTTACAAAACGTTTCTGAATCTTACATGTTTACTCCTATCTTATATTGATGGCGAGAGTTGACCCGGCAGAGCAGACCAAGCGGAAAGGTCAGCAGACTTATCGTCCAGGTATGATAGGTATGCCGGAATCCCTCATGATTTGCCGAACACTTCGCATGCTTCGCTATTTACAGCTAATAATCATATTATTCAACGACTTAACAATATTTGCACATGCATACATTTGTCGCGTCATCTTAAGATGGTAATTGGTTAAATGAATATGCAAAAATGCCGATGCCAAAAATGCCGGTCAGCCTGTGCCATCTGTGCGGTATGACCAGGATGTGAACTGTATTTAAATATTTTCATTTTTTTGGAGATTATGCCTATTTTAATGATAATCTTTACTGAAAATTTCGATCCAAACGGACCCTGGTAGCTTAACATTTTTATTTGACTAGATTAGATAAAATCTTATTTTCACATGACGGCACAATGTTGCATAACGGATACAGTGCACGCTTTTAAGTAAATTAACGACGGACCATTCCCATCTAAACTGGACAATAGACTTTTCCACTTTTGAGTACAGTTAAGGTCAATCTGCCGGCCCCTGTGAAATGCTTTGTCATTCTTCATGAAGTATTAAATAAATATTCATTAGCTATTCAAGAACGGAAAAAATGAAATCTTCATGAAGAAGAAGTGAACAGAAAATGGCCCATTTTGCATAAATCTTCATAAAAACAGAGTAATGAATTTTTCATGAAGTTGGAAATGCATAATAAATCCTTAAACCATGCAGTTTTGCATTCCGAGAAAAAGGCAAGAAGTCTTCATGAATAAATAATCATATAATTCATGAAGACTTCATGCAAGAAAAATACGCAAACGATCTTAAGAAGAAATCATGATTATTTTATTAAAAATGAGTATGGGCCATTTTCTGTTCACTTCTTTTCAATGAAGAATTCATGAGTAATATTTCTTTACATACTTCATAAAAACATACAGGTTTCTCTAAACACAGAGTAATGAATTTTTTATGAAGTTGGAAATGCATAATAAATCCTTAAACCAAGCCATTATTTCCTTTTTAAAAACACGTCAAGGTCATGAAAAATACTAAAAAACAATTTGTACAAATATGTTGCTGACAGAACAAAACTTAAGAAACTTTTTGTAGAACAGGTAGTTTCAGAACTGTAATAAGTAACAGGCCATTAAAAATCAATGATTCCTATTTATAGAAGCAAAATAATAATATCCATTTTACAGAATAATTATGTGGGTGGGGAATGGTAAAAGAAATAAACATTTGAATTTGTTAAATTTAGTCTAAAGAACACTTACTAACATTGCCTTCCTTGGTTTTATCATTTAGTGAGCTCCTTAATCACTTGATTATAACTAAAAATATTAATTATAACTCTTAACAAAAACATATTTCTTGAAAAATAGTCAGACAAGCAAAATTCCCTCCATTATTTTCTAAACCACATGTCATAGACTGGAACATAAATTAGAC
The DNA here is from genome assembly GCA_963680895.1 of Fragum sueziense. NCBI lineage: Eukaryota > Metazoa > Mollusca > Bivalvia > Cardiida > Cardiidae > Fragum > Fragum sueziense. The sequence goes on from OY804593.1 coordinate 26,282,439, forward strand.
TGGGAGATCATGAACGTTTTAAGAACATTTTATGAACTGTACAAAATCCATTATCAATTCATGATTAGTCCATGTTTTTTTGCCAGAATGGACACATTAAGAGTATTTACAGAACTGGGTCTGAATCTTTATCAGTCCTTAATCACTTCTTTATTCAAAATATGGACTTATTATGTACCTTTTAAGAAATGTAACAATCCCTTACTAATTAATTACCAGTTCATTTTTTCCAAATGGACACATTAAGAATATTCAAAGAATGAGGCCTGATTCTTTACCAGTTCTTACACAGTTCTTTATTCAAACTATGGGCATGTTAGTGACATTTTAAGAACTGTTACAATCCATTATTAATTCATGGTCAGCTCATTTTTTTTCAAACTGGACCAGATTCTTTATGAGTTCTTTATGCACAATAATGGACATCTTATGAACTAATTAAGAATTTTATTGAACTTTTTTAAATGAAAACTTCATAATAAATCCTTTGCATTCATCATGAAGGTTTTAAGGATTCTGTCAATCATTAATATCTTCATAATGTCTTCATGAAGCAATTATCATCATACTTCATGCAGAAAACTTCATGAAGTGTGTTAAAGAAGTGATAATGAGTAATGTATGAAACATTCTTAAGATTCATAATATGTTCATTATTTTATGAATTACATTTCACAGGGGAGGTCAATTATTTTCCTCTATACAAATATATTATGTTTATTTTCCAAATGCAATAATACTGGTTGTGACCACCATTTTAGTGTGACAAAATTAGAATTGGATTCATTAAGTACATGTGTACATAGTTCACATTGAACCCATCCTTGCTTTCAGTAAGACAAAACATTAGCTAACGTTGGGCGTTTAATTCCGAATACTCGGTCAATTCTGTGAAATTTGTGTCAAAGAAGTTGCGACTGTTGCTAACGTTCCCTAACATTTTGTCTACTGAACGCAGCCCAGGTGTTTTACAAGAGGATGGCTTGGCCAATCCTTTATATTTTAAAACCAATTTCTTAGAAAATTATTGACTAATAACCCTATCCAAATAAAAAAAATCAAACTATTCAAATTTAAGGCTGCTGCAGACAAACAAATCTTTGTACATGTAGATACATCTATTATAATAATAGATGTATTTACATGTACAAAGATTTGTTTGTCTGCAGCGGCCTTAAATTTGAATAGTTTGAAATTTTGTTGAATTGCATGCAGCAGCTCTCAAATTGGCAAAAAGAATTATCATTTTTTGTCATTTGTGAAAGGGTTGGTTAACTGTGATTCTGGTATTATAAGACCTATCCCTGCTAATTCTAGGAAGAAACTGCAAAATGGCCGCCAGACTGCACATCTTTTCTTCATAATAATCGTGATAATTGATAATTAAATAGCGGAGAACAGACATTTTACAATGACATTTAACATTATTGTGAAAGTTTGCCACTCCAAAGCTTTTATTTTCCAGACAGCATAAAGTCCTTTTCCTTCAAGTTATCAATGTTTGCCATCCAACGATACAGTACAGCTCGCACATTTTTTTTGCCTTAAACACTTGCACACAGCTGGACAAAAGAAATTTTGGATGGAAAATCACGGTGATTATCCACCGCGACCACTACGTTTTTCTACTCGCAATTTCCGTGCATCACTGCAAATCGAGGTGGCGTGTAGAAAATTATGCTGATCACGGTGAGTGGTAGAGTGGAAATGCCAGGTAATGTTGAAGCTTGTCCGTACCAATCACCACGGTGTATATAAATCACGTGACTCAGAATTTCCGATAATCTTCAATATCTTTTTTAATACTTGACCAATTTGAATTCGGTTTGAAGCAGAGAATTAGGTGGGAAAATGCCAGGAATAAGCTGGACCTGTTGGATTTTTGAAAAATTAACTGATAAAAAAAGTTATTGAAGATAAACCAAAATTTTGGTTTATCTTCAATAACTTTTTCATCAGTTGATTTTTCAAAAATCAACCACGCCCCTCTAATGCGTGACGGCTGTCCACATTCTCTGCTTCAAACTGAATTCAAATCGGTCCAGTATTTACAAAATTATTGAAGATTTTCTGAAAATATTGTATCATGTGATTGTCCACCATGATCACTGTGATTCGCAGTGGTCAAGTGGAAAATCATGTTGGTAAATCATTGTGATTCTGCGGGTTTGGGTGGAAAAACATGTTCAAGGGGGCCATCATATTTTTTCACTCCAAACCACACGAAATAAAATTGTAGTGATGCATGAAAATAGGCAATAAACACAGTACCAGGTCCTGTACTGAAGGTATTACCATTTCACAACAAGAGGCCCCTCTGGGCCTTATCGGTCACCTGAATCAAATGAGCAGAAACATTTAAGGAAAATGTTAAGTTAACAAAAAGCGCAACCCCCCAGCACCACCATTTCTTGACAGTCTTTTTTTCTCTTGTACAAACTTATTCAAAGACTCAAATACCAAAATGTGAATTCAATCCAACAGTAGAACATTTCTTAATATGTACCCTATTTACCCCCTTTTGGCACCTTTTGGGGCCCCAAAGGAAGATAACTCCATGATTTGTAAAAATCTGAAGCGACTTCCCATTGGAATGCTTCCTGCCAAGTCTGGTAGAAATCTGTCCAATGGTTCTCAAAAAGAAGAAGAAAATGTTCAAAGTTAAGTAATAACGCGAAGCCCTCCCATCCCCCATCCACAGCACGGCCATTTATTGACGAGTTTTTTTCTCTTGTACAAATTTTGTAGTCCTTGCCCTAAAGACTTTAACTTCCAAATGTGTATCCAATGCAACAGCCGGTTCATGAGTAGAAGATATTTTAAGATGTACCCAATTTACCCCCTTTTTGGCCGTTTATGGGACCCCAAAGGGAGATAACTCCATGATTTGTACAAAGTCTGAAGCAGTTTCCTATTAGGATGCTTTCTGCCAAGTTTGGTAGAAATCCAACCAATGGTTCTTAATAAGAAGTTGAAAATGTTAAGTTAACTAATACCGCAACCCCACTCCCATCCCCCATCCCCAGCACGGCCATTTCTGGGCGGATTTTTTTCTCTTGTACAAACTTTGTTGTCCTTGCCCTAAAGACTCTAAATACCAAATGTGAATCAAATCCAACAGCCGGTTCATGAGAAGAAGATTTTTTAAGATGTACCCTATTTAACCCCTTTTTGGCCCCTTATGGGGCCCCAAAGGGAAATAACTCCATGATTCATACAAATCTGAAGCGGCTTCCCATGGGGATGCTCCCTGCCAAGTTTGGTTGTAATCCGTCCAATGGTTCTCAAGAAGAAGTCGAAAATGTTAAGTTAACTAATAACGCGACCCCCCCTCCCATCCCCCATCCCCAGCACGGCCATTTCTGGGCGGATTTTTTTCTCTTGTACAAACTTTGTTGTCCTTGCCCTAAAGACTCTAAATACCAAATGTAAATCAAATCCAACAGCCGGTTCATGAGAAGAAGATTTTTTAAGATGTACCCTATTTAACCCCTTTTTGGCCCCTTATGGGGCCCCAAAGGGAGATAACTCCATGATTCGTACAAATCTGAAGCGGCTTCCCATGGGGATGCTTCCTGCCAAGTTTGGTTGTAATCCGTCCAATGGTTCTCAAGAAGAAGTCGAAAATGTTAAAAGTTAACGGACGACGGACGACGGACGACGCACGACGCACGACGCACGACGACGGACGAAACACGGTCGCAATAGGTCACCATGACCTTCGGTCAGGTGACCTAAAAAGGGCAAAATTTTAGGTCAAGTTTGAAAGCTGCTGCAGATGATAAAATCATGTATGTTGAGAAATAAGGGATTCATGTAAAATAAAATTAATGTATAGTACAGATAGCATTGAAGCAAAAGGAGAAAATGTAGATTCAGCATTTTCTTCTTTTGCCTTAAGGTTTTCCAATGCCATTGTTATTAGGGATGTAAAAACGAGTTCTTGTATGCCACTTGTCAAAGTCCTAATAATTGATAATCATGTTAGTCCATGCCTAATGAAATTCATGCAATGTCGGAATCTTTTGTGTAACCTCGTAATCATTTGTAACATTATATCCAATGTATATGGACATGTCAAAAATTTGAATACTACAATCTTGAAAACTTTAATGGTTGAAAAACAAAATGGTCTTCAAAAATATCCTGCCTAACAAGTTAGGATTAAATACCATCTCAGATTGAGTGTAAATCTCCGAAGAATTTCCCGAGACTTTGTAAGACTTCCCAAATGACATTTTCTAGCTTCTCGACAATAAAATCCCCATTATAGAAATAATATATCACATGAAACATTTGTCTCTATTTGCCTGCATTATAGCAGAAACTTATCCCAAAGGTGTTTGATTCTGAGAATATTACTGCCAAGTCCTAACTTAACCCTTTCCCAAACCAGATCTGGTTTTGACATCCCTAAAAGAAAAGGCTTTACAAGTATGTTAGAATTGTCATTGTTAAAATCTTACTAGCCTACAACAAATTTTACTAGACTCTTAGTTTTGACCGTCCATTTCGATCAAATTATGATCATGCACTGCTGATATAGCCGGTATTTTCTCCTTGTGTTCGAAAAATAAAATGGTCATCAAAAATACCAATCCTGCCTAATAACCATCAAATATCATTTCAGAGTGTAAATCTCCGTAGAATATCCTGAGACTTTCTAAGACTTCCCAAATGACATTTTCTGGCTTCTCAACAATAAAATCCCCATTATAGAAATACTATATCACTAGATACATTTGTCTCAATTAATTTGCCTGCATTATAGCAGAAATTTACCCCAAAGGTATTTGATTCTCAGATTTTTACTTCAAAGTCCCGACTTAACCATTTCCCAAACCAGACCTGATTTTGATGTGACCCCAAAAGAAAATGCTTGGGAAAACAATTATGCAAAAGAAGAAAATGCTGATAACCAGCATTTTCTACTTTTGCCTTAATATTTTCTGTGTTGTATTGTTCACAATTCCTATCTTTTGCAATATATCGATCAGCAATACATTTGTCTCAATTTGCCTGAATTTATAATATACGCCTCTAATTCATCTTTAATCAAACTTTGTCGGTGATTTCAATTTTGATGTGGTACAGGCCTTCTCTTCTTAGAATCTGTTATATAAAGCCACTTTTCTTCAAAAATCTTGTCACTGCAGCTTATGTACAACAAGCTAGGTTTTAGAAGAAAAGCAACCGTAAGTTCTTTTGGTTTTCATTTCTTAATTGAAGTAATCATTTGGAAAGCTAATTTCGCTAGTGATGAAGATAGTTTTTGATTTATAATTCACAAACTTATTTTGTCATTTTCCGCAAGCTTGAGGCATATATTATAGAAAACAAGTTTTTCACCTTGAAGGTATAGGTATTTTGACAAAGTTACATGGAAATAACTTTTGACTTAACCAATAAAAAAGATTTGAAACAGAGAAGGCGGGTAACGTAGCCAGCAATTTGCTGACATTGAATGTGAACAAAATGATCTTTTAACCCATTACCAAACGACAAAACCATAGGGTAATCAAATCAAAAGCTGCTGCAGATCGACGACAAAAAATATTTGATAAAGGTAATATTTGTGTATAATATAGCACAGAAAATATTGAGGCAAAAGGAGAAACTGCTGGTTATCAGCAGTTTCTTCTTTTGTCTCAATGTTTTCTTAAGCATTTCCTACTTGGAACGTCAAAACCAGGTCTTGTTTGGGAAAGGGTTAAACAGCACCAGCCCTGATAAAACAGTAATTGACGACCAACCAAAATAATGTTTTCTCCAGCCCTTTTCTTTAGGGGCGTCAGAAAGCGTCAATATGTCTTTCCAAAACAAGACCAATGGTTTGACATCCCTTTCAGAAAAGGCTTGGGAAAACATTGTGGCAAAAGAAGAAAATGCTGATAACCAGCATTTTCTCCTTTTGCCTCAATTATTTTCCATGCTATATTTTGACACAAATCTCTTCTATATCAACAACCTTTGTAGTTTGCATTTAACTTTCAAATGAAATCTATCTAAGATTTTACTGTTTGGGAAAGGGTTAACCCTTTCCCAAACAAGACCTGGTTTTGACGTCCCTAATAGAACAGGCTTGGGAAAACATTGAAACAAAAGAAGAAACTGCTGATAACCAGCAGTTTCTCCTTTTGCCTCAATATTTTCTGTGCTAAAATATACACAAATCCTGTGCTTATCCTCAACAATTTTGTCGTCTGCTGCAGCTTTGAATTTGGACCACCCTAAAATTTTATCGTTTGGGAAAGGGTTAACAGACTCTGGGTGGAACCTTCTAGTGTGACAGGTCCAACATTATCAATATTCATAGTAGGAGTGAGCTAGGTATCAAATATTACCAATTTACCAAGTTATCCTGGTAGTGAGATTTAGACCAGATTATTCCATAAATAATTTATGAGACGTACTAGCATTGATCCTGACCCCCATAACTATACAACAACATTAATTTTGGTATAGCTTACGATAAATTACCTGGCAGAGCATATGTAGCTATTAGCTAGGGATCATGCTCAGGGAGCACCATGCTCAGATTTGAGCATGAGAACATACTTAAGTTTTTTCGAGAAACCGGGGCCTGGTTTTGACTTCCCTTATAGAAATGGCTTGGGAAAACATTGAGACAAAAGAAGAAACTGCTGATAACCAGCAGTTTCTCCTTTTGCCTCAATATTTTCTTTGATATATATTACACAACTCTTTTCTTTTTCAATGTTTATTTTGTCGTCTGCAGCAACTTTCAAATTGGACGGCTCTAAAATTTTGTCGTTTGGGAAAGGGTTAAACAGCACCAGTCCTGATTAAAACAGTTATTGACGACCAACCAAAATAATGTTTTCTCCAGCCTTTTTCTTTCGGGGCGTCAGAAAGCGTTGATATGTGGGAATGAATTAACCCATTACCACACAATGACTCTTTCTGACACCTTACAAGATAATGGCTTGGAAAAACATTGTGGAAAATGAAGAAATTGGTTGTAAGAAGCAATTTCTTCATTTCCCACAATTTTTTGTACACAGAAAGATCAAAGAATGCAAAATTTCATTCAATTCATAATTTCATATTGTCATCTGCAGCATCTTTGAATATGGACAAGTCCAAAATTCTGTCATTTGGACCATTGGTAATGGGTTAACAGACTCTCTGGGTGGAACCTTCTAGTATGACAGGTCCAATAATATCAATATTCATAGTAGGTGTGAGCTAGGTATCAAATATTACCAATTTACCAAGTTATTCTGGTAGTGAGATTTAGACCAGATTATTTCATACATAATTTATGAGACATACTAGCATTGATCCTGACCCCTTATACAGCTACATTCGGCATAGCAGACAATAATTGACCTGGCAGAGCATCTCTAGCTAATAGATAGGGATAATCTGGCAGAACTTCTTAACACTTTCCCATATAATTGGGAAATGGTTGAAATAAGTTTTCTGACCAATTTGAATTTGATTTGATCAAAGCAGTGAAGATGGAAATATGTCAGGAATTTGCTGGATGTCATATGGTAGATTTTTTTAAAATCAGTTAACCCATTACCAGATGGCAAAATTTTAGACTGGTTCAAGTTCAATGTAATTTGCTTAAATACTGAAAATGCTTGAAAATATTTCTTTAAACACAAAGTAAATAGTCTTTAGAAGCAACTGCTAAGCTGACAAGGGCAGATCCAGGATTTTTTGCCGGGTTTGGGGTCAAAGCCCAAATGATGGCTTTTAATAAGAAGTTATATAGTCACTAGACAGTCCTGGCGGCCTGGAAGCGCTCCACAGGCCTGATTGTTTGTCTTGTTGAATACAATTTCAAAGGTTCAGACTGCGCAAACAAGCAAATGCATGACCAAGCTGAAAATTACAAGCAAGTAAGATCGTATGGTCAGTAAAATTTCTGTGAAAATTCTGTATTGATTAGTTAATACTAATTAATGGTTGTAAAAGTGAACATAAAGCCTGAAATGGCAATTTTGTTCAATAACAAGGGCACATAACTCATATAAAATTCAGATCAAGCTGAAAATTACACCAAGGCAAGATCTTATAGTCACCAACATTCTGTACAAGTTTTGTCTTGATTGGTCAATATTTGTAGTTGCTAGAGTGAAAACAAAGTCAAAATAGAGTCGAAAATGGCAATTTTGTCAATTTCAAGGGCACATAACTCATGATGTAAAATTCAGATCAAGCTGAAAATTAAATCAAGGCAAGATAATATGGTCACCAACATTCTGTACAAGTTTTGTCTTGATTGGTCAATATTTGTAGTTGCTAGAGTGAAAACAAAAGTCAAAATAGAGTCAAAAATGGCAATTTTGTCTATTTCAAGGGCACATAACTCTTGATGTAAAATTCAGATCAAGCTGAAAATTATACCAAGGCAAGATCTTATAGTCACCAACATTCTTCACATTCTTTACAAGTTTTGTCTTGATTGGTCAATATTTGTAGTTGCTAGAGTGAAAGCAGTGTCAAAATAGAGTCGAAAATGTGATTTTGTCAATTTCAAGGGCACATAACTCATAATGTTAAATTCAGATCAAGCTGAAAATTATACCAAGGCAAGATCTTATGGTCATCAACATTCTGTACAAGTATTGACTAGATTGGTCAGTATTTGTATTTGCTAGAGTAAAAACAAAGTCAAAATAGAGCCGAAAAGGGCAATTTTGTCAATTTCAAGGGCACATAACTCATGATGTAAAACTCAGATCAAGCTGAAAATTATACCAAGGCAAGATCTTATAGTCACCAACATTCTGTTCTACTTTTGTCTTGATTGGTTGATATTTGTGGATTTTAGAGTAAATTAAAAGTCAAAACCAGCTATATTTGGCATTCAAGGGCAGATAACTCAGGTTATTCTGATTCAATCCAAATTCTTTGAAGGAATCTGAGAGAGGGTCACCCAAGGATCATTCTTGTGAAGTTTGATTGAAATCCATCTGGTAGTTTCTGAGAAGAAGATTTTTAAAGAAAAAGTTTACGGACGGACGGACGCACGGACGCACGGACGCACGCACGACGGACACACCGCCATGACAATAGCCCGCTGGCCTGTCGGCCAGTGGAGCTAAAAATTCAATTTTCGGCCAATTCTAGGGGGGTCATGACCCCTTGACCCCACTTGTAGATCCGCCCTTGGGAGAACCTTGCAAAGGTTTGGACATTGATTTATTAGGGGAAAATTGCAGTTTTAGGGGAAAAATCCCAGAGGGGAAGGGGCAGATATTCAGCCCCACTTTCATTGTAAAAAAACCCTTGAATTATCCAACCATTATGGGAGACAAATTTCAGAAAGGATGTTTGCTGCGGCTGTGGATCGAACCCAGGACCTCAAGAGTGAGTGTCTGATGTGCTATGACTGTGACATTGAAACAAAATAACAGTCAAAGAAAAAGAACAACATGCTTAAATACTACAAACATTATTTCTCCTTTTGCCTCAATACTTCCTATGCTATATTTAAGATGAATCCCTTCGAAATGTACCATCATGGGGATTCGGTGGTCTGTAGTGAATTTCAACAAGAATTGTCCGCGGACAATAAAGCTCGCCCTAACGAGAGCTTGTCACAAAGAAAAGTCATTTCCTAAGTCAAGGTAAAAAGGTCATGGCCAAAAATGAAATTTTTTAAAAGCAGGTCAAACTCCAAGGTCAAGGCCACAAGGTCCAAGGTCATGGTCAAATGTGAACTGTGTTGGAAGGAGGTGTCCATGTGTGAAATATCAAGGCTGTAGGTGTAAAAGGACATGAGATATAGGCCAGGTTAAAAAAAAATTAAAGGTAGGTCAAACTCAAAGGTCAAAGTCAGAAGGTCCAAGGTCATGGTCAAATGTGAACAGTGTTGGAAGGAGGTGTCCATATGTGAAATATCAAGACTGTACGTGTAAAAGGACATGAGATATAGACCAGCTTAAAGTTTTTTGAAAGTAGGTCAACCTCCAAGGTCACAAGGTCCATGGTCATGGTCAAATGTGAATGGTGTTGGCAGGTGTCCATATGTGAAATATCAGGGCTGTAGGTGTAAAAGGACATGAGATATAGGCCAGCTTAAAGTTTTTCAAAAGTAGGTCAAACTCCAAGGTCAAGGTCAAAAGGTCCAAGGTCATGGTCAAATGTGAACGGTGTTGGAAGGAGATGTCCATATGTGAAATATCAAGACTGTAGGTATAAAAAGACATGAGATATAGGCCCGGTTAAAGTTTTTTAAAAGTAGGTCAAACTCCAAGGTCACAAGGTCCAAGGTCATGGTCAAATGTGAATGGTGTTGGTAAGTATCCATATGTGAAATATCAAGGCTGTAGGTGTAAAAGGACATGAGATATATGCCAGGTTAAAGTTTTTTAAAGGTAGGTCAAACTCCAAGGTCAAGGTCACAAGGTCCAAGGTCATGGTCAAATGTGAATGGTGTTGGAAGGAGGTTCCATATGTGAAATATCAAGACTGTAGGTGTAAAAAGACATGAGATATAGGCCAGGTTAAAGTTTTTTAAAAGTAGGTCAAACGTCAAGGTCACAAGGTCCAAGGTCATGGTCAAATGTGAATGGTGTTGGAAGGAGGTGTCCATATGTGAAATATCAAGACTGTAGGTGTAAAAAGACATGAGATATAGGCCAGGTTAAAGTTTTTTAGAAGTAGGTCAAACTCAAAGGTCAAGGTCACAAGGTTCAAGGTCATGGTCAAATGTCAATGGTGTTGGTAGGAGGTGTCCATATGTGAAATATCAAGGCTGTATGTGCAATAGGGCATAAGATATAGACCAATGTTAAAGTTTTTTTTAGGCCAGGTTAAAGTTTTTTAAAAGTAGGTCAAACTCCAAGGTCAATGTCACAAGGTCAAAGTTCATGGTCTCAAATGAAAGGTCTTGGTAAGAGGTATCCACATGTGCAATATGAAGGCTGTAGGTGTAATAGGGCATTAGATATAGGCCAGGTTAAAGTTTTTTATAACGGTCAAAAAGTGGGTCAAACTTCAAGGTCACAAGGTCAAAGGTCATGGCCTCAAATCAAAGGTCTTAGTTAGAGGTACCCACAGGTGAAATATGAAGGCTGTATCTCTAACAGGGCATGAGATATGGGCCAGGTTAAAGTTTTTGCGGACGCTGACGCTGACGCCGACATCCGGGGCCGGGGTATGACAATACCTCTTCCGAAACTATCGTCCCGGGCGAGCTAAAAAGGGAATGATTTCATTCAGTTAACCGTGACGTAATTTCGGACAGTGAAGTATATTTTGAGGTTGTTGTTATAAAATCTTGTAACTACTGCTTGATACAAGCTGTAGTTACGATATTTCATGACAACACCGACGATTTATCAATACATAACAGTAAACCAAGTCTATTTTTAGCACAAATTCATGGCCATTGGGACAGCCCAAATTCTTGTCATTTGGGAAAAGGTTAACCCATTACCAGACAGCAATTTTGAAAAGTTCCAACTAGAAACGTGTTGCTGACACAATTTCAAGTTGAGAAATTTTATAAATCTGCATGTAGGATTAGAAAAAATTGCGGATAATGAGGAAATTCCAAATGTCACAAGCAATTTCTTCATTTTCCACAATGTTTTCCAAAACCTTTCTCTTGTGGGGCGTCAAAAAGTGCCATTATGCAGACATGGGTTCACCTCATCAATAATTAACCCTTTCCCAAACAAGACCTACTTTTGACATCCCTAATAGAAAAGGCTTGGGAAAACATTGAAACAAAAGAAGAAACTGCTGATAACCAGCAGTTTCTCCTTTTGTTTCAATATTGTCTGTGCCATATTTCACACAAATCACATCTTTAATAATATCCATTTTGTCTTTTGTGGCAGTTTTTGAAGTGGATTGTCCTAAAATTTTCTCATTTGGGAAAGGGTTAATGGGACATTCACATTGATTTTACCCTCCCTAATTAGGTATGCCACAAATAAGTCAGTAACAGATACTGTCCGTGTTATTTCAAAACCTTGTAATTCCTGCTGGAGTTATGAGATTTTGCAACAAGAATTTGAGTTTATTGGGTTTTACACCATTTTCAACTGCCAGGGTCATATCGCGCCAGCCGGAGCACCTACCCATGGATTCCTGTTGTTTCTCAAACCAGTACTACCACAACACCCTTACCAAGCCTCCAGCTGCTCGCCCACTTAGGTCATCGATTTCAAACCCATTGGTGGGTGACAATTTTGTCAGGAAGGGTATTTGCCGCGGCCGGGTATCAAACCCGGGACCTCTCAAATGAGTGGCAGATGTGCTACAAACTGCGCTAAGGCTGCAGCTTTTGCAATAAGACAGGCAATTATAATTAGTATTGGTTTTAATTGACTTGCCTACATTACAATACTCCTCTGTTAAATTACCAGTAGCCTTTCCAAAACAACAAAAAATTGTAACCTGTCAAAATTCAAAGGAGTAGCAAGCTGCAAAGTTAATCAGACTATCTGAATAAAATACAAGAAACGCAGACGTTGCCTACATAGATGTCTACAGTGGTGAGAAATGGGAAGAAAAAAAAAATTCATTGATACATGTATATTGAAAAACACAAAGGAAAATGGAGGAAATACATTTTCTTCCTACAATCCTTTTCTTCAATTATCCTCTCAAAAATTAACACTTTAATGTGTCAAGAGACGTCATTGACTGGGAAAGGCTTAACAACAATAATTTTCTTCTAGAAATATATTATCACACTAAATTAATAGAACTTTACCCATAACCAGACAACATTTTAGGGTAGTTCAATTTGAAAGTTGCTGCTGATGACAAAATAGGTGTTGATAGAATTTGATCAATGTACAATTTAGCATAGAAAATAATGAGGCGAAAGGAGAAAATGATGATTAACAGCATTTTCTTCTCTTGTTTCAATGTTTTCCCAGGCTATTTCTATTACAGATTGTGGGGACTAAAACATTTTAACCCTTTCCCAAACAAGACCTGGTTTTGACGTCCCTAATACAAAATGCTTGGGAAAACATTGAAACAAAAGAAGAAACTGCTGATCACCAGCAGTTTCTCCTTTTGCCTCAATATTTTCAATGCAATATTTAACACAAATCCAACAGTTTTCGATCTTATTTTTGTTGTCCGGAGCATCTTTTAAATTGGAGCACCCTGAAATTTTGTCGTTTGGGAAAGGAGTAAATCTTCAATTTCACACCCTATGTTGTGGGTACTCATTCCATTCATCAGAGCAGACGATGGCAATGTGTACCCACAACATAGGGTTTGATTGAACAATTGACCAAAGTTTCCTCTTTAGAATCCTCAATTCAACCCCTTTTTTTCTGTAGGTGTCATGATCAGTACAGATGCCTACCGAAATTATCTGGTCCAGCACTGTAATAAACAAAATACAGTGGCGGAGCCAGAGGGGGTTCATGGGGTTCAAATGATTCCCCTTCTGTTGCCTGATTTTTTCATTTTCACGCAGAAATTCAGTCAGAATTGTGTAATAATTGAGAAAAGAACTCCCTGCTATTTGTATGTTTGAACCCCCTACACAGAAATGCTGCATCTGCCACAGAAATAATCAAATAGGGACAATCCGGATACATTCCTTATGTACAGACATTAAAAGTTTTTCATGAATATTTTAAGAAATTGAATGGAACTTTGTAGAATTTCAAGCTTATTTGTTTAGAATATTTTATGTACCATAATTATTCTAATACATGCACTTATTCTTATAAAATTTTGATAAACGCCCATCCCCAAGGTTTCCAAAAGAAACGAATCATGCTTTCAAAATTCATTGTCTCAATTTCAAAACAAATGATGCAAAAATAGTTTACCTGTCAGAGCAATCTGAATGAATCCATTTTTTATTATAACCGGATTTTTCACTTGTCCACGGACAACCTAGCTTTCAAAATCTGCTTGACCGTACAGGTAAACGCCACTAAACGGACAAGTCGGACAACTCGGGCAATTTATTTCAGAAGCACTGGGCTATTATAAACTATATATTGACGCATCCATAACCAGTTGGCTGAATAGCTCAGTGGTTGAGCTGCCGACTTGAGTACCAGAGGTTAGGCGTTCGAATCCCACTCCGGTTACATCTTTTTGACCCCTTTCTTTTTTAAATTAACATTTTCATGACAACAATTATCAATTATGCTTTTATTGCGTGTGCGATTTCTAGAATCATTTTGTTTGAAAAATGTAAAAAAAAATAGTAGGAAAAAAATGTTCCCACTGTGGGAATCGAACCCTGGTCGTTTGGATGACAGGTCAGACGCTCTACCACTGAGCTAATCAGGCATCTGATCATAAGTAATCAAATTGCCAATATATGCTTTATACGTTCATAAGTTGACATTGCTTTATATCGGGTAGCGCGATAATCATATAAACTGTTACTTCTAGTGTCAAAAATATACCGAAAACTATCTACTTCATGAATGCCATATCTTTGCGCTCAAAATTAACGGACTTTGGTCTTTGTCTTTGTAGTGAAATCACCACACTGGAGGCAACCATGGCTACTAATCTTGTTATCGTCAGAAACGGAAGAGTAGTGAGCGTGCCCGTGCACACGCCAAATTTCTTTCAACTGTTCCAAAGCTAAAATCTGATTGGTCTAAAAAAAGGTCACAGAAGATGACCCCTAACGGGTAGTCGTTAGTTGTTACTGAAAGATAATATATCTTAATTTATTTTGATTGCCTGTCAGATTTACCATTCACGCCAAATTGTTCATAAGGTTCATAAGGTCCTCGAGGCCATCCATGCGGCTGCATGTAAGCTGATTCCAGCTTCTTAGGGCCCTTTCTAGTGTGTTTTCCCTGTCTTTGTTGTTTCACGGTTCCTCACATCGTTTGTCATTGTCAAGTTTATATTTGAGTTTTTATTTTTTTGATTTATAATAGCTTGGTTAAACTTAACCATTTCAACAAATTGTAAGGAATACCGCACTTATTAAGAGTCTATTGCTTTATCATATAATATATATTTATATATTGGCTGTGTTTCAACACAGACAACTTAGTCGTCAATAGACAATTTCTTGACTAAGCAATATTTGGGGTTTTTTTTTAAACTATTGAAGTAGACATTGTTCCCAATAATTGCTTAATCTTACATTATTTTACAAAACTTGAAATATGTACAACATATTAACATTTAAAAGGGAGTTTATTTACATATCGCCTATTCTTCGTGCTGTATTTTGTTTTGCTGTCTAACACTGATTGTTAGACTTGTCTCTACTGTTATTAGAGACCTGCGTCTTTAATTTTTTTTTTTTTTTTTTTTTTTTTTTTTTTTATGATAATACATACATATGTATGTTCACACATAATCATATGCACATACACATGCCTACATTATACTATATTTTTGCATGGGGATTAGCTGTAGCAATCTGCTTCGAACTTGTTTCGGGGGTGCCAGTGTTTATTGAGTCTTTGTTTAAATGAGTTTAATGACGGGGCTGTAACAATATTATCAGATAAGCTATTCCATAAGTTTATCACTCTATTACTGAAAGAGTGTTTTTTGATTTCTGTATTACATCTCTTTTTGTACAGTTTGAGGCTGTTTCCCCTTGTATTTAATTCATTGTTAAGTGTGAACAGTTGTTTTGATGTTTTGTCGATATTATTTATTAGTTTGTATGTCTCTATAAGGTCTGCCCTGTCTCTTCTGAATTCTAGTGTTGGGAGCCCCAGAGTTCTTAATCTTTCAGAGTAGCCTAAATGTTTGATTGCCTTTACAAGCCTGGTGGCCCTCCGCTGCACATTTTCTAATGAAATTTTGTCCTTTTTTAGAGATGGGGACCATATCACAGATGCATACTCAATGTGTGGTCTCACCATTGATTTGTACAAATTTAGAAACATTTCTATATTCAAAAATGTGAAAGATTTACTAATCAAACCAAGATTTCTATTGGAAATGTTTATTTTGTTACTTATGTGCTCTTGAAAGTTTAATTTTTTGTCAAATGTTACGCCTAAGTCTTTCTCATGTTCTATTGGCTCAATTTTTATAACATCCCCTTCTTTATTTTTAACGAAGAAGTCGTCTGCTTCTTTTGTCCCAATGTGGAGCGTTTTGCATTTATCTGGGTTGAATGTCATCTCCCATTTGTTACACCAGTTACAAGCGTTGAAAATGTCGTCCTGCAGTTTCTCATCAATTGAGTTATTGTTTGTTTCAGCATATATTTTGGTGTCGTCTGCAAATAATTTAATTGGACTTTCAATTTCCTCTGGTAGGTCGTTAATAAAAATCAAAAATAGGATAGGACCAAGCACACTTCCCTGGGGTACTCCGCTTGTTACTTCTCCCCATGTAGAATATTCCCCATTGGTGACAACTCTTTGTTTTCTGTTGTTTAGAAAATCTTTTATCCAGTGGTAGGTGTTATTTCTTATTCCAATATGCCAGATTTTGGTTAACAGTCTTTCGTGAGGTACTTTGTCGAAAGCTGCCTTAAAGTCCAGATAAATTATATCGACATCGCTTTTATTTTCTATGGAGGTGGTCCAGTCTTCCAAACATTCTAGAAGTTGAGTAGTACAAGATCTCCCTTTTCTGAAGCCATGTTGATCGATATTCAATAAGTTTTTAGATTCGAGATGTTCAACTATATGGTTCCTGATGACTTTTTCTAATAGACGACAGCAAATTGAAGTAACGCTTATAGGTCTATAGTTCTCCACTTTTTTCTTGGGTCCTTTTTTATGAATCGGTGTAACGTTTGCTGTTTTCCATTGCTCTGGTAGTTTCCCTTCTTGTAGTGACTTGTTGAACAATTTTAACAGTGGCTTTATAATGGTGGTTTTGGTACCAAGTATAAATGCGGGATGTATCCCATCAGGTCCTTGCGACTTTGCAGGATTGATCTCATTGATAATCTTCAGAAGATCTTCCTCTGTTACGATGATATCGTTCATTTCATCCTGAACAAATGTTTTGGGGTTTGGTATTGGTTGAGATTCTTTTGTAAAGATGGAGGTGAACTGTTTATTGAATTCCTCAGCTATTATTTTGTTGTCAGTGCATATGTTATCTTGAATTTCTATGGCATTTATCCCGGAAGTCGTTTTTGTTTTGCTACGGACGTATTTCCAAAATAGTTTTGGATCCTTTTTTATTTTACTTGCTATAGCTTTTTCATAGTTATACTTGTTTTTGTGTAGTAGAGAAGTTACCCTGTTTCTGGCAATCTTGTAGTTTTCGTATGATTGATTATTCTTACTGTGTGAGTATTTTTGCCATTTTTTTCTTTTTTCTTTGATGGCATTCATGGCTTCCCTATTGATGCTGGTACTGTGGTTACCCTTCGACTTCTTAAACTTTGGTATGTTTTGTTCTAGGATATTGATAATTTTATATTCGAAGTCATTCCAGGTTTCCTGGGTGCCTACATCTTGGTTGGTCCATGAAGTTTCTTGAATCAATCTATTTATTTCTTGCCAGTCAGCTTTATTGTAGTTGTGTTTTTCTGTGTTTGTTTGTTCATCTGAATGACAACAGTGATTGGGAAATACATTTCTTCAATGGGACAATGTCGCTTCCACTCACAAAATCAATGTGACATTTTGAAAATTGATGTGACAATTATAAGCTTAAATTGCTCCATTCTCATATACAGCAAAATTCAATGGGACAAGGGCCCACTCATTAGCTAAAACAATGTGACATTTGGAATTTCAATGTGACTATGGCGCATGGCGCAGGCCTTTCCCAGTCACTGTGACAACATACTAGTTTGAAAATTATTATCATATGGTCACTTTTTCCAAGACTAGGAATAAGTTCTATTTCTTGTACATCGTTTTCGCTCTTAGTGATTACCAAGTCCAATAGAGATGGGGTGTTGTTATGTCTGTATCTTGTTGGTTGTGTTATATGCTGGTAGAGAAAGTTATCTCGGACGCATTCAACAAATTTATACTCGAAGTGGTTTTCGTTTGTACTAGTTGTCAAGCTTGTCCAGTCAATGTTTCTCATGTTGAAATCTCCAACTATTAGTATCTGCGAGTCGTTTGAAGATGTTTGCTCATTGATCATCTTGATTAGGTGGTCACAGTTTTCTTTGGAGCTGTTTGGGCTTCTATAAATACAAGCAACTTTAATTTTCTTCTTGTTCGGCAGATGAATTTCGAGCCAAATAACTTCTTCGAATTCATTGTTGCATTTAACTTCCACTGCTTTGAATTGTTGTTTGACAAATACCATTATACCTCTTCCCTTTTCTCCATTGAAAATGGAATCGTAACCATCCAACTTGAAAAGCGTTGACGGGTTAGCTGTTTGTTGGGTTTTGAGATTAATCTCTGTAATTGCAACTATGTCAATTTTATTGATTTCAACTTGATTTCTCAGTTCTTCAAATTTGTTTGTTGTCATGCAGTCTGCGTTTGTGTACAGAACTTTAATGCCGTTATTTTGAATATTTGGTTCTTTTGAGTAAGTGGGGTTGTTTTCTTTGTTTTGGTGTGGCGATTGATTTTTCTTGTTAAAAAAGTTTCCCGTAGTTGGGCTAAAACAAACATTATTCACAGTTTTGGTTTCTTGGTTGATGTGACTGACTTCTACTTCTGGTATTTGGTGTGTTGAATAAAGTATTTACACCGCCAGGAACAGTTGTGTCACTTGGTGCTGTTTCCATGATTGTCTTGTTAGGAGCTGTACTCACTATTGTAGTAGATAGGAAGGGATCTTCGGCTTCTTGTGATAATCGACTTGGTGAAAGAACTGGATGTTGTTGAGAGTTACTTGCAGGTGGGTTTACCAAAATATTGTTTGTTTGTTTTTTACGTTGTCTTTTCTCGTTTCGTAGTTGTCGTTGTTCTTGTGTCAAGTCTTTAATAATAACCACTTTCTGATGTTCTGTTCTGGCTTTTTCTTTGATGTGTCTGGAGTTTTCAATTAGGTGTTTTCTTTGTCTTCTCTCTTTGAGTATTAATTTTAGAGGTCTGATATCTGTTGAACCTTTTTTGCCAAGCCTGTATGATGTTTCTATTTGGAGATTATCAATTCCTAATGTGTATGCAATTTCTGCTATGCTGTTTTCATCATATTCTTTATTTTCGAAGTTGTTGGCACTTTTACCTTCCGGTAAGTTGAAGACCACTATGTTGAGCTCCCTCCTTCTTCTATCTTCCAATTCGTTAGTTTTCTCCTCTACTATCTCTTGGATCCTCGAGTCTAAGCCGCTCTTCATTCGATTTTCAAAGATAAATAGCTCGTTTTCGACTGTCCTTGCTGTATCTATTTGTATGTGGTCCATTCTGTTTTCGAGATCACATATTCTTTTATCTTGCTTTTTGTTGATGTCATGGAGTTGCCTGTTAATGTTGTCGAGAGTGGGCATGGTTTGTTTACAGCTTCTACATGTATAGTGAAAATCTTCCATACCACCCTCTACAAATACTTCATATGCTCTCATTGTGAGACCAGAGCACCTTAAACAGAAATTTAATTGACAGCATATGCAAGATACATATTTACCTTTATGATCATTAGAACACCTTGTACATGTCTGTTCGTTGTTTGGGCTCGATGGATGTTTTCGTTTTGGATCCGACTCACCAGCTTTCCTGTTGGGTGTGCTATGTAATGGCGATGAAAAATTATTTGATGCCATATTGCTTTATTTAGTTCTTAAATGGTATTTTTTTAATTGTGATAAAGTTAGTTTTAATGCTCTAGTCCTATTCTACTTGGTATGGCAGTCCATCACACAAGCGTAGAACAGAGCCCTAATCTTAGTTTATATGTAGTTTTGTAAAAATACAATTATTATCTTGTGAAATAAATTTCATTAACTTGATAATGTTCTTTAATACAGAAAATGGAAAAGGTGAACTAATACGAAAAGTCTTATTGGAATGGGTCTACTACCGTGCAGCTAATGATGATTTTTAGCAGCCACTTGTTTGCTACTATATCAAGAGGATGAACACCGTCTTTCAGTAAAATATGGTTGTAACTCTCTCTTGTTCTCGGTTGTACAATTGTTGTTGTTCTTCTCCGTCTGTAGATGAAGTCGCAGCTGAAGATAGGTGACACGTAGTTAAGATTTTGATTGTATTCTCTTATGATCTCATTCAATCTTGAAACCTGATCAAGCAAATTACTGTCGTTAAGACTGTTAGTGTCTGGGTAGTTTTTTCTTTTGTTCCACTCTTTTGCAAAGATGGGGGGTGCTTCAAGGAGGCCAATGTCAATATCGGACTCTGTCACATGTATTTCTCTGAGTGTATCAAGAGTAGGTCTAATTCTATCTTCTAAATCTGTGAAGTCAGCGTACCTTTGAAAAATGTAGTTTCCTTCCTTCAGAGTTATGTCGCACATAAAGTGCCAGAAAAGGACCAATGTGTGAAAGGCGTATTTTATAATTGAAACAAATAACATACAGTCATACGGACCCGTACGTTATTTCACACACAATGATTTGGACTTATACTTATGTATTGAATTTTGTAATAAAATGATAAGGAAAACCCCATTTTAATAACCATTTTCCTTATTATTTTATTGCAAAATTCAATATAAGTGAATGTGTTTAATGATAAACAAATGCTAAATATCTTAACACAATATATGCATTTATTTCCAGCATATGATTGAACTGTCAATGTCACATAACACATAAATGTCACTTTGACAAAACTTTAAAAAGTGACATGTACATTCACCCCACCCACACTTTAACACGTGTTAAATGATCACTTACCGCATCGCCTTGTGGTAAGACGAAACTGTACACCCCAATAAGTATCATTCCATACCAACAAGAAATTTGTATCCACATTTTTGAATTTTCAAAGCTGTTTTGTTCTGTCTACATCAAGGCAGTCTGTGTGCTTCCTTCTGACAGCTGTCAACAAATAAACTGTGTAGGATGTATCGATCGATTTCATTGGTCGTTACAAAGGAAAACTGACCATTCTGAGGGCTTGATGCAAGGTTCTCTGACCAAGATGCTGCGATTTTACCTGTCAAAAAATGTTACGACGAAAAGGTGATTTTCTCTTTATTTTTTCATAAACTCACTGATTTTGTGTGAAAAGAATAGCAATTTGGTACCAGACACGGTCTTTACAATTTTTGTCGGGTATTTCTACCCATTCAAGCACCAAAGAATGAATAAATCATTGTCTATTTTTCACGTAAAGACCCCATTGCCGGATAGCACCAGTCGCGGATAAAGATAAAGTCTGTCAGAACTGGAATCTCAGAATTACTTGTCTCATTTTGATTCTAAAATACAAACAGTCAAAATAGTTTCATTTAACCCTTTCCCAAACAAGACCTGGTTTTGACGTTCTTATAAGAAAAGGCTTTTGAAAACATTGAGACAAAAGAAGAAACTGCTGATAACCAGCAGTTTCTCCTTTTGTCTCAATGTTTTCTATGCCATAGTTTACACAAATCCTCTCTTTAATTACATCCATTTTGTTATTTGTGTCATTTATTGAAGTGGATAACCCTAAAATTTGTTGTTTGGGAAAGGGTTAATGTTAGATTCCCACTGCTAATCAGGTGACAGGTTTTGAGAGGTAGAGTGTCGGCCTTGCGACTAAGAGGTTCCCAATTTGATTCATGTTTTCACAAACTGTTTCGCCGCAGCGAACCACCCTCTGTAGCCAGATTATTTAATTTTCATGCAGAAATTCAGTCACAATTGTGTAATACTAGGAAAACGAACCCCCCCCCCCTATTTGTATTAGATCAGTTGCAATGACGTCAGTCATAGCCTCACTTTCATTTTTTCATCGAGGCTATTTCCTCGGTCTTTATTGTTATCCTTTCTTCTCATACTTTCGATAGGTCACATGGTTTCGATAGCCTTGTGATTTTCAGAAGTGCATACAATCTGAGTACCATTCCTTGTGCATCTAAATGCTGTTGCTGCAAACAAAGTCTTTGGTCAAAGAAATTTGGAGAAAACTGATTTTTACATGAACAAGCTATATTTTTTGCAAAACAAAACAGAAACTAGAAAATCGAGGTCAGGGTAAAAATCATTGAACCTTATCCAAGCCTCTTACCATCCTAGAAAAGTTTTCAAGATGCTTGATTTTCTTCGGGAGTGACTAAAACGCAGACAATATAGAATATAGAGTAACGCATACAATATGAAACAAAGAAGGATATCGATTAGGTGACTAAAACGCAGACAATATAGACAAAGAATGAGTGTTGCCTTACGCATACAATATAGACAAAGAAGGATTTTGATTTGAATCTTATAGTATATAATAATTTACTTATTATTTCATTATTTGATAAAAAAAAAAATAATGTACTAAATATGTCATAGTTTGATAAACATTTTTGTAATTATTATTATTTATTAATTGACTTTGATATCATATAATAATTGACTTTTTATTTCTTGTTTTATAAAAATTTTATGTCATTATTATCATTAATTAATTGACTTTGATTTAATATACTAATTGACTTTATATTTCTTGTTTGATAAACATTTGATGTAATTATCATTATTAATTGATTGTCTTTGAAATAACATAATAATTGATTTTATATTTCATTGTTTGATAAACACTTTATGTAATTATATTATTATTTTTTTTTTACATAAACAAGTAGCCTACCTTGATCTTCGATTTGTTTGTTAATCATTTTATACATTCATTATTTGATCTATTCTGTTTACTGTTGTAGTTTTTGCTTTTCTTGTATACATAAATGAATAACATAGAAGGTCTCACTTATTGGTGGACTATTGTTGTCCAGAGATTGGTATTCTGACTGCCTTTATAAAGAATACAGGTTTTCTTTCTTGAGTTGAATCTTAACTTATATCATGTAAATCAATTTTCAAACGAAAAGATTTTAAACGGGTCCAAATTAAAAGATGATTCGAAACAAATTCAAATGAATGATGTATAGAATTAATGCAGTACATTTGGTCAGAATACACTGCGGGTCGAAGGAATTGTCTGTCACTGGTGTGTTCTTTTTCCACAATGTTTTCAAAGCTTTTACAAGATCGGTATCATACATCATTATGTGTGAACGGGTTACATTATCAATACCAAAAGTATTATTGTCCTTTTCTTGTTTAAAAAATTTAGAATTTCAAACATTTTCGCAAACGCAAAGAAATTTGACTGCAGTCGACAAAAGGAATATTGATAAAGAAAGAACATGAGTAATGAAGCACAGAAAATAATGGGTCAAAGGATAAAATTATCAGCATTTTCTTCTTTGCCTAATTTTTTTCTGATTTCTTTTCGTATAGGAACGTAAATATCAGGTATTGGGTTTACCAGGTATTGATTGTTAACTCCATGCATTATTCGTTTAATAAAGAAAATGCGATAACCGATCAAAGTGTGTGACAGCTACTGTAAGTGTGCACAACTCTTTCAGTTATCACCCATTAATTAGTGTGTATATTTGTTTGAGACTCTGTCAATTAACCCTTCAGTAGGCCCTATATACCTTAAATAGGTGATTACTGAAAGTGTGTTGGGCACACTTACAGTAGTTATCACACCCTTATAATGCATTTAACAATCAATTTACCTGGTATTTACGTTCCTATACGAAGGGAATCCGAAAGTATTGAGGCAAAGAAGGAAATGTCGATAATTTTATCCTTTTGCCCCATCGGTTTCTGTGCTACATTACTCATGGTCTTTCTCTCTTCCTTTATCAATATTCCTTTTGTCAACTGCAGTAGATTCAAATCAACGGTCAAATTTCTTGGCATTTGCGAAAATTCTAAATTACTTAAAGTGACATTTCACATTTATTTCATTTTTTAAAAGTATGTCTTGATGCAAAGATTGTGTATTCTAATTCGTAGAAATGCTATCAGGTTTTTTTTTGAAGTTGTTATTTATAAGCGAAAAATGCGCCGTTAAAGTTGAGACAGAAATGACAAGTTCTAAAGATAAATCTGAACTGTTGTCCAAAACAATTTGTCTAATTTTAGCACAAAAATATATATTTCTCGTAAAAGGTTTAATATTTTGACTTGAAATTTTCAGAATTTCCATAAGAAAAAGATGTTCTTTCAGATAGAATAAAAGTAAAATTTGTGTAAAAATAATTGTGAAATGTCACTTCAAACAAGAAAAGGGCAATAATACTTTTGGTATTGCTAATGTAACCTGTTCACACATAATGATGTATGATACCGACCTTTTAAAAGCTTTGAAAACATTGTGAAAAAAGATGAACACACTAGTGACAGACAATTCCATCATCTTTTAATTTGGACAAGTTTAAAAAATCGTTTGATAATTGATTTACATGATATAAGTTAAGATTCAAATCAAGAAAAAAAAAACTGTATATTTTACATGGGCGGATCTAGAGGGGGGGGGGGGGGGTCGGGTGGTCCGGACCCCCCCTGGCATTGACCGAAAATTAAATTTTGACTAGGTTTAGTGTAACGTTACATATTTATTATATTTTAAGCCATAATTTGGGCTTGGACCCCTCCAAGGAAAAAAATCTTGGGCTTGGACCCCCCCCCCCCCCTGGAAAAAATCCTGGATCCGCCCTTGTTTTATAAAGGCAGTCAGAATACAAATCTCTGGACAATAATATAAGGAAAAGGGCCAAAGGAGCTCAACAAGCTTATGCTTATCATCAATGCCTCGAAGACTAACAGTCCACTTATTCTGAGCGCTTCAAAGTTTTTCATTTATACAAAAAAGAAACAACAACAACTCCAACGGTAAACAGAATTATAAAATGATAGACGAATAAGATGATTCACAAACAAATCGGAGATCAAAGTAGGCGAAATAATAATAATTACAAAACAATGTTTATCAAAGGATGAAATATATAAGGTTAATCATTATATTATATCGAAGTCAATTAACTTATAATAATAATTACATTTTTTTTATCAAATGATGGAATGATAAGTAAATTATTATATACTATAAGATTCAAATCAAAATCCTTCTTTGTCTATATTGTATGCGTAAGGCAACACTCATTCTTTGTCTATATTGTCTGCGTTTTAGTCACCTAATCGATATCCTTCTTTGTTCCATATTGTATGCGTTACTCTATATTCTATATTGTCTGCGTTTTAGTCACTCCCATTTTCTTCATGGTTGAGTGAGTCCCCATCCAAAAAATTGCAATTGTTATTAGGTCATCCTAGTGCTTTAAATAGGAACAAAACAAAGCCCTATCGGAATGACGAGAGCCTCACCTTGACGCCGCTTGATGACATGCTTTGAATATTCTGGCCAATCTATTTTGTTAGTCTGTTTTCAAATGTTGTTTTCCATTTTTAGCTCCACTGGCCGAAGGCCAGCGGGGCTTATGTCATGGCCCTGTGTCCGTCGTGCGTGCGTGCGTCCGTGCGTCCGTGCGTCAACTTTTTTTTTAAACATCTTCTTCTCCAAAACTACTGGACCAATTTCAACCAAACTTCACAGAAATCTTCCTTGCATGAACCTTTTTCAAATTCCTTCAAAAAAATAAATTCCGTGTAGAACTTGAATTTTAATTAATTTAATTGAATTAATTTTCAAAAAATCTTTAAAAATTCTTCTTCTCCAAAACTATTGGACCAATTTCAACCAAACTTCACAGAAATCTTCCTTGTATGAATCTCTTCTTAATTCCTTCAAAAAGATAAATTCTGTGTATTACTTAAATTTTAATTAATTTAATTGAATTAAATTTTTCGAAAAATCTTTAAAAATTCTTTTTCTCCAAAACTACTGGACCAATTTCAACCAAACTTCACAGAAATCTTCCTTGCATGAATCTCTACCAAATTCCTTCCAAAGAATAAAATCCACGCAGAACTTGAATTTTAATTAATTTAATTGATTTAAATTTTCGAAAAATCTTTAAAAAATTTTCTTCTCCAAAACTACTGGACCAATTTCAACCAAACTTCACAGAAATCTTCCTTGTATGAATCTCTTCTTAATTCCTTCAAAAAGATAAATTCTGTGTTTAACTTGAATTTTAATTAATTTAATTGAATTAAATTTTTTGGAAAAATCTTTAAAAATTCTTCTTCTCCAAAACAACTGGACCAATTTCAACCAAATTTCACAGAAATCTTCCTTGTATAAATCTTATTTTAATTCCTTCAAAAAGATAAATTCTGTGTATAACTTGAATTTTAATTAATTTAATTGATTTAAATTTTCGAAAAAATCTTTAAAAATTCTTCTTCTCCAAAACTACTGGACCAATTTCAACCAAACTTTACAGAAATGTTCCTTGCATGAATCTCTTCTTAATTCCTTCAAAAGAAAATAAATTCTGTATTAAACTTAAATTTTGATTGATTAAATTAGATTAATTTTTTGAAAAATCTTCTTTTCCAAAACTATTGGACCAATTTTAACCAAACTTCACACGAATCTTCCTTGCATGAATCTCCTTTAAATTCCTTAGAAAAAATAATTTCCGTGTAGAACTTAAATTTAAATAAATTTAATTAAATTGAATTTTAGAATAATTTGTAAACAATCTTCTTCTCCAAAACTACAGGACCAATTTCAACCAAACTTCATAAGAATCTTCCTTGCATGAATATCTCCCAAATTTCTTCGCAATCGGATGAAAAGCTTGGCCGCTGTGGGCTAGGCTTATTTTTCGCTATATGAAACAGTGTAATTTAAACAAAATTTTAAAGACATTTCTGCCCCTTAATTACTTATTAGTCCCCTACCGGCGAAGCCGAAGGGGACTTTAGGTTTGCACTCTGTCCGTCCGTCAGTCTGTCCGTCCGTCCGTCCGTCTGTCCGTCAGTCCGGTGAATTAGTTTTCCGGACTTTTTTTCTAAACCGGGTTAGCTATTGAGCTGATTTTTGGTATGTAGACCCGCATTGATGAGTTACAGAACAAGTTCAAGTTTCGTTCCGGTCCAGTGATTTTTGAGGAAGATATGGATGCTGGACTTAGAAAATTACTGGGAAATTACAGTTTTCCAGACTTTTTTTCTTAATGCTGGCAGCTATTGAGCTGAATTTTGGTATGTAGACCCGCATTGATGAGTTACAGAACAAGTTTAAGTTTTGTTCCGGTCCAGTGATTTTTGAGGAAGATATGTATGCTGGACTTAGAAAATTTCTGGGAAATTACAGTTTTCCAGACTTTTTTTCTTCATGCTGGCAGCTATTGAGCTGATTTTTTGTATGTAGACCCGCATTGATGAGATACAGAACAAGTTTAAGTTTCGTTCCGGTCCAGTGATTTTTGGGGAAGATATGGATGCTGGACTTTGAAAATTTCTGGGAAATCACAGTTTTCCAGACTTTTTTTTCTTAATGCTTGCAGCTATTGAGCTGATTTTTGGTATGTAGACCTGCATTGGTGAGTTACAGAACGAGTTTGAGTTTCGTTCCGGTCCAGTGATTTTTGAGGAAGATATGGATGCTGAAAATTACTGGGAAATTACAGTTTTCCAGACTTTTTTTCTAAACGCTTGCAGGTATTGAGCTGATTTTTGGTATATGAACACATATTGATGAGATACAGAACAAGTTTGAGTTTCGTTCTGCTCCAGTGATTTTTGGGGAAGACACGGATGCTGGACTTAGAAAATTTCTGGGAAATCACAGTTTTCCAGACTTTTTTTCTTAATGCTTGCAGCTATTGAGCTGATTTTTGGTACGTAGACCCGCATTGATAAGTTACAGAACAAGGTTGAGTTTCGTTCCGGTCCAGTATTTTTGAGTAAGATACGGATGCCAGCAACTGGACTTTGAAATTTTTTGGGCTTCTTTTTCTAAACACATATATAAAGCCGGTAGGGGACTTGGTATTGTTTTGCAATACTTCAGAATGCTTGCTGCATTTCATTCTGGTGTAGCATGAATCTTCTTTGAATAGACCTGTATTGTATTCCTTGAAGAAGTTCGTAGTCTAAATGTCTAAAAGCCAGTGGAGCGATACAGGGCCATCTTGGCCCTCTTGTTTATGTCTAGAACTTTGGTTCTTGAATCTATTGAGACTATCAGAATTTTATAAAATCAGTTTGTAAGTATGCAAGCACATGGCTTTAGATAAGGCTATCAAAACTATGGGACGTCAGGCTACAGGATACTATTTTTGAGGCAGAATATCTGAAGTGACATTTCACATTTATTACATTTCTTGATGCAAAGATTGTTTATTCTAATGCGTAGAAATGCTATCAGTTTTTTGAAGTTGGTATTTATAAGCGAAAAATACGCCTTTAATGTTGAGACATAAATGACAAATTCTATATAAATCTGAACTGTTATCCACAACAATTTGTTTAATATTAGCTCAAAAATATGTATTTCTCATAAACGGTTCAATATTTTGGCATGAAATATTCAGAATTTTCATTAGAAAATAATTATGCTCTTTCAGATAGAATAAAAGTAAAATTTATGTAAAAATAATTGTGAAATGTCACTTTAAAGAATTCATCGTCAAAATTCAAAAACAAAACTTTTAAGACTTTCTTTAAAGAATGTGATTTAAACTTTCTAACAATCAACGCATTTGTAATAATCAGGCATAGTCGTCGAGATATTAATGCTGAAAGTTAGTAATGCTTTAACCAAAAAGACAGAAGCTTTCACCTCCTCCAAATGAGTGCAGGTGCACTTTTTATGAATGACCATGTTTTTGATTGGCTGAAGGGATTGTTCCGACCAAATCAATATTCGAACCCGGGCCGGGCCCTCACAGAAATCCTGGATTGGCCGCTGTAATCGCCTAGGGGTTGTGAAAACCAATGCTTGTTCGGGTAAGGATTAAGGTAATTTGCGGTCTGAAGCACCTTTCAAATAAAAACACAAATTTACCATCTTGGAAAGGTTAAAGTTAATCTTGATCCACGTATTCTTAACCCATTCCTACACAGTAATGCTTTCTAATGCCCCTCAGGAAAAACAGAGCTTCAGATTTATTTGAAGAGTGGTGGGTCGAAATGACCCATGGCAGGGAAATTGATGGGTCATTTTTGGAAATGATGGGCCATAGCAATGAAAATAAACATAGTGATATAAAAAATTCGTAAAAGCTTGGGCCGCTTGGCCCCTTGAGTTGAAAAGTGATGGGCCATATTTGCAAATAGTGTGTCAAATGGCCCGGGCCCACTGTAAATCTGAAGCTCTGGAAAAAAAAACATTTCGGAAACATTGCGCAAAATAAAGAAATTGCTTACAAGCAATTTCTTTATTTTCTCTCAATGATTTTTAACCCAATATGGAAAGATTTTTTGTTATCAACTTTTAAAAAATAGACGTCTGCAACACTTTTCAGATTGGAACAGTCCAAGATTTTGCCCTATGGCAATGCATCAAATTTCATATCTATTTCCAGTTCTAAAGTTTGCTGTCAGTGAGTTAAAATCATCGCCTGTCCAACAAAAGTGGTGCTCTACGATAATTTCACGAAATTCACCAAAACATTTACAACGACTTCGACCAACAGGTGCTCTCCAACAGAAACTTGGCATAGTAAAGACCATGGACACTATGAAGCATAGAGTTCATTCTAGCTCCAATCAAGTCCAATTTGAAGTGAAGCCCGCTGGTTTCCTGCTTGTGGATGAGGAATTAGAGATAGTTTTACGCGGTCTTACGGATAGGCAGATTATTACGGTCCATGCTGTGTTAAAGGACGAGAAAAAGGTGTATGAATCATGTGCTGTGTTTGAAGCCGATAAAGATGGAGTTGTCAACCTTGCTAGCCAGCCTTCAAGATCTGGCACATATACTGGTAGGTCTTAAATCCTTTCGGAAATGATAAAATTTCGGGATGACCCAATTTGAAAGTTGTTGCAGAGGACAAAATGGCCTTATGGGGGTTGATAAAGATAGAATTTTATAGCAATATATGTAGATCTAACACAGAAAATATTGAGGCAAAAGAAGAAAATGCTGATAATCAGCATTTTCTTCTTTTGTCTCAATGTCTTCTAAGGCATTTCTTTTAGGGACGCCAAAACCAGGTCTTGTTTGGGAAACGGTTAAAGGACGAGAAAAAGGTGTATGAATCATGTACTGTGTTTGAAGCGGATAAAGATTGAGTTGTCAACCTTGCTAGCCAGCCTTCAAGATCTGGCACATATACTGGTAGGTCTTAAAACCATTGCAAGACAACAAAATTTTAGGCATGTCCAAATTCAAATATGTTGATGACGACAATTTCATGTGAGGGAAAGTTCAGATTTTTAGCTCTACTGGCTGAAGGCAAGCGGGGCTTATGTCATGGCCCTATGTCCTTCATGTGTCTGTCTGTGTGTAAACTTTTTTTTAAAGATCTTCTCCAAAACTACTGGACCAATTTCAACCAAACTTCACAGGAATCTTCATTGTAATTTAGTTTGAATGTTCAATGTACATTTCTCCATAAGATTCTTTGAAAAAAAAAAAATTGGATGAAAAACATGGCAGCTGTGGGTTGGGCTTATTTTTGGCTATATGAAACATAGTGTTATTTTAATTGTAATGTAATGTTTGTAATGTTTTGGATAGACCTCTATTGTAATCTTTGCAGAATTCTGTAGACTAAAATTCTAAAAGCCAGTGCAGTGATATAGGGCCATCATGGCATCATGGCCCTCTTGTTTGTTTATAGTGAGTCAAAAAGTGTCAATGTTTGCGGAAGTGTTAACTCGGTTTGTATTCAATAGGTGTATCATCAATGGGCCTATTTTGGAGCATGGTACCAGCCCCAGGTCAACAAAAGGGAATCAGACTGATGAAGAAGAATATGGAAACACCTTTCAAAACTGTTTTATATGTGTTTGATAGAGAACATTCACTCGAAGACCTACACAAATCTGAACAGACACCTTTGAAAGTATTTGAAATCGAGAGATGGTACAAAGGTCAAGATGTTACTACGGAAATGGTGAGGGATGGAAATGTCAGAGGAAAACTGTTTTTACCAAAAGGTTTGTATTCAGCATTTTCTTCTTTTGCCTCAATGTTTTCAGGGGCCTTTTTGTATTAGGGTCGTCAAAATTAGGTCTTGTTTGAGAAAGGATTAAACCTTTAAATTCTGATAATCATCATTTGCTTCTTTCCCCTTTATCACAAAAGGTTCTTTTCAATGGGTTGTAATAAACAGGAAATCATTTTATAAAAATGATTTTCATACAATTAATAGCCTCTGGTCTAAAGGTTAAATAATAA
Organism: Fragum sueziense; assembly: GCA_963680895.1. NCBI lineage: Eukaryota > Metazoa > Mollusca > Bivalvia > Cardiida > Cardiidae > Fragum > Fragum sueziense. The sequence continues at coordinate 26,313,548 of OY804593.1, forward strand.
ATCAATAGACATTCAACTACTAACATGTAGCTATTGATTTTAAATGTCAATGAATTTTGTGCTGAAAATAGACTATAGAATAAATTTTCGTAACTACAGTTTTAATCAAGATGTAGTTCCGACGTTTTAGATCTACACCAACGAAATACTAATGGCTGTCTGAAATTGTAGCACTGTATGTACTTGATAAAATTGATCCGTATTGGTAGATGAGCATTAAACCATAACCCTTTTCGAAATGGAAAAAAATAAATCTAGATAGGCAACAGTAGAAAATTGCAGGTTATCAGCATTTACTTCTTTAGTCTAAATGTTTTCCGTGGCTTTGTCTAAGGATGTAAAAACAAGGGCTCTGTAATAGATAACATTTTGGAAAGGGTCAATCATCATAAAATCCCTTGATGGTTAATTTACTATTGAGCTGTAATTCCTATAAGTTCAGCCAAATCACATAGTTGTTAATTAACCCTTTCCCACACATTGACGCTTGTGGACGCCCCACAAAATAAAGGCTTTGGAAAACATTTGTTGAAAATGAAGAAATTGCTTGTGACATTCAATTTCTTCATTTCCCACGATGTTTTCTACAAAGAAAGACCAAACAATATTAAATTTTGTTCAATGATAATTGTCGTCTGCAACACCTATGAGTTTTAACTAGGCTGAAATTTTGTTGTTTGGTAATGGGCTAACCCTTTCCCAAACGACAAATTTATGTTTTAAAAACATCTCTTGTTTTGTTTTCATTTGGAATGGAATAAAATTACTGTCTATTTCATTATGTTTTCAACTGTAAAATGTTTCATTCAGGGCTACAGATAAGTGGGGGTGAAGACATTATAACTTCATTATTTCAATTCCAAACTCTATGTTGTGGGTACTCATTTGAATCGTCTCGACGAGACGATACAAATGAGTTCCCACAACATAGAGTTTGATGAACAATAACAGAATTATTGCAATTTGAAAAGTCATCACTCCGTCTTATCTGGAGCTCTGTTCATTGTTGCCACAGGGCCTGGACCACATCAAGGCATCATCGACCTATTTGGCACCGTTGGTGGTCTAACAGAACATAGGGCTGCTCTGTTTGCATCCCGTGGATTTGCTGCTCTAGCTCTGCCATATTTTGCTTATGAAGACCTGCCGAAATCTCTATGGGAATTAAACCTTGACTATTTCCTGGTAAGTTTCTATCTATTGTGGGTATTAGATATTTCATAACTCAAAGTAGTTATTTCTACCTCATAACTTGCGTCATAGTTGTCATTCAGCAATTTTATGCCTCCTTTCAAAGCAAATGGGGGTATTAGTTTTGCAAATGCTTGTTGGTCGGTCCAATGTTTGATTGGTCAATAGACTAAAACTTGTCTATAGTATAAATAAAGTATGCAAGACAGAATCATGAAACTCAAAGATGCTGCAGATGACAAATTCAAGTGAATACACTTTTACATTTTTCTTTCTGTGTAGAAAACATAGTGGGAAATTTCCACTTTGTATTCCAGGAATTTTATCTTGTGGGTTGTCAAAAAGCTTCAATATGACCACGATGGATAAATCATGTGATACAATATTTTCAGAAAATCTTCAATAATTTTGTAAATACTGGACCAATTTGAAGTAGAGAATGTGGACGGACGTCACGCATTAGATGGACATAGTTGATTTTTAGCTCCACTGGCCTTTCAGGCCAGCGTGCTATTGTCATGGCGGTGTGTCCGTCGTGCGTCCGTCCGCCCATAAACTTTTTCTTTAAAAATCTTCTTCTCAGAAACTACTGGATGGATTTCAACCAAACTTCACAGGAATGATCCTTGGGTGACCTTCTCTCAGATTCCAGTATAACCTGAGTTATCTGCCCTTGAATGTCAAAAATAGCAGGTTTTGACTAGTTTTCTTCTAAAATCTACAAATATTGAACAATCAAGACAAAACTTTGACAGAATCATGCTGACTACAAGACCTTGCCTTGGTAAAATTTTCAGCTTGATCTGAATTTTACATCATGAGTTATGTGCCCTTGAATTTGACAAAATTGCCATTTTCAGCTGTATTTTGACGTTGTTTTCACTCTAGCAACTACAAATATTGACTAAACAAAACAAAATTTTGACAGAATAATACTGACTATAAGATCTTGCCTTGGTAAAATTTTCAGCTTGATTTGAATTTTATAGCATGAGTTATGTGCCCTTGAAATTTCCAAAAATTGCCATTTTCGGCTCTATTTTGCTGGTTTTGACTTTATTTTTACTCTAAAATCTACAAATATTAACCAATCAAGACAAAATTTGGACAGAATATATATAAGCATTATATGCTGCCTGGGTGTAATTTTCAGCTTGATCGGAATCTTACATCACCAGTTATGTGCCCTTGAATTTGACAAAATTGCCATTTTCGACTTTGTTTTCACTCTAACAACCACTAATGTTGACCAATCAAGATGATACTTGGAAAGAATCTTGTTGACAACAAGGTCTTGCTTATGTGTAATTTTCAACATTATCACACTGTTACAATCTTAGTTATGTGCCCTTGAAATTGACAAAATTTCAATTTTTCGACACTTTTTCCACTCTTGAAGCCACAAATATAGACTAATATAGACAAAATTTGAATAGAATGATAGTGACCATAACATCTTGCATGTGTTTAATTTTCGATTTGATTTTAAATATACAAACTGAATATACAAACTGAACTGAAGTCTTTGAATTTGGCAAAATCACAGTTTTCAATTTTATTATCGATCTAACATCCCTAAAATATTAGTCCATCATTGACTTTCTTTTTGCATTGACCACATGATTGTTGCTTTTGACTTTGTTTTTGCTGTAAGAACCATAAGTATTCAAAAATCTAGTCAAAACTTGGATTTGATATTAAAAGAAATTCAGGCCTGTGGAGCGACTCAAGACCTTCAGGTCTTTCTAGTTGTAAAATCAACTGATAAAAAAGTTAATGAAGATAAACCAAAATTTTGGTTTATCTTCAATAACTTTTTTATCTGTTGATTTTTCAAAAATCCAACACGTCCAGCTTTTTCCTGGCATTTTCCCACCTTCTCTGCTTCAAACCGAATTCAAATTGGTCAAGTATGAAAAAAAATATTGAAGATTATATCGGAAATTCTGAGTCAAGTGATTATACACCGTGATGACTGTGGTAATTTGATAAATATTTTCCCTTAATATTTATCAGGAGGCAGTTGATTTGATGCTGGGTCACAAGAACATTTGCTCAAAAGGTGTAGGAGTTATTGGTACATCCAAGGGCGGAGATATATCCTTGTTAATGGGAGCTCACTCACCTAAGGTAAATATCTTTCACCAAATCTTGAATTTTTGTATCCCTACACCAAAAGATCAAAGCCATGTGTAGGTCTTGTCTTCATGAAGATTTTCAGAACCCATAGTGCTTTGATTATTGATGGAAGGCAGTGGATTGAATGCTTGGTCACAAGAACATTTGCTCTAAATGTGTTGGAGTAATTGCCAATTGGTACATCCAAGGGAGGAGATATATCCTTGTTAATGGGAGCCAACTCTCCTAAGGTTATTAACTTTTACCAGATTATGAATTTTTATTTCCCTTTACTAAAACATTGGAGCTATATGTAGGTTTTATCTTCCTTGAGATTTTCAGGACCTCCGGTTCTTTAACCCTTTCACAAACAGCAGAATTTTAGGGTGATCCAATTCAAAAGCTGCTCCAGGTGACAAAAATAGTGTTGATAAACATTGGATTTGTGTACAATAAAGCATGAAAAATATTGAGACAAAAGGAGAATCTGCTGATATCAGCAGTTTCTTCTTTTGTCTCAATGTTTTTCAAAGCCTTTTTTTAATAAGGACATCAAAACCCGGTCTTGTTTGGGAAAGGGTTAATCATTTATAGCAGCTGATTGAGTGAAAGGGGAAATTGTTAGATCAGGGTTCGTTATTTCTGCCTTTCATAAGACAATAAACCAGCATTCTTATTCAATTTAACCCATTACCACACAGTGACTCCTTTTGACTCCCCACATGATAATGGCTTTGGAAAACATAATGGAAAATGAAGAAAATGCTTATGACAGATCTACGTAAAAAGACCAAAAATTGTAAAATTTCATATTCCTTTGAAAATGTCATCTACATCATCTTTGAATTTGGACAAGTCCAAAATTTTGTCGAGTTAAACAAAAAAGAATACTGTAAAAGTCAATTTATTCACGAGGACAATATTTTAGCTATTTTTCATGAATGGGTTATCCCGCGAATTCATCAATCTTGTGAATATAACAGTCTGCAGAGTGCTGGAGATTACTGATGGTAAGACGATTATCAAAACCTTCCGAAATCATACATGTTTATGTTGTTGCTAGTACATCAAAATCGATTATTATCAAAATTGCTCATATTTAATGAATACCTATCAAACCTATAATTATATCGGAGTTCTTTTGACTTTGTAACGATAAAAAAATGTTTAAAAGAGTTGCTTTCCGCATAATTATAAGTAATTAATTTAAGTTTTACATAAACGTTAAGGAGAAAGGATGTTTTATACTTTGAAAACCGATTATTATATAGGAACAATAGTTTTCGATACCTGTATTATCCTTTTAACAGGTGTTAATTGAACGAAGGTGCAAAGACAGGTATACATTTAATAGAGGTGTGAAAAATATTTCATACAAGCATCGCACATGTATTTATCAAATTTAAACGGACCTGTACGAAAATTAACCTAACGAAGATTTCCGGAAAATGACGGAAACTCATGATCGTTATATATCAGCCACTCGCGAATTTTTAAACTCGTGAATATATCCGAGGCAGCAAAATCGCGAAATGTTGAGCTCGCGAAAATAAAGACTTTTACAGTAAGTCACATGTTACACATGCCAAAAATTTGTTTTGTAAATCTTCATTGTATGACTGAGTCTCATAGTAAAGCAAACTTGCAATGGCATTGTGGTTGTCAAAATCAGAATTTTGTCCGATGATGATATGCCTTATCCTAAAACTTAATGATTGATGAAAATAAAGTTATTCAATTTAAAAAAATGGAACTTAAAAGTATTTTTGGAACTTTTAGCTTAGTGTAATTATATGTATGTATACTGCGATATTGGCTTTGAAGTTTTGAACAAAAATCTTCTATTATTTGATTACAACTTGCATGGATCTGCCATAGTAATTGTGAATGGATGTACAATTCGCCGGTGTTATTGCAAAACATTGTAACTCCAGCTGTACTCAAGTTATTACACAAATTATTACAATTTTGCAGGTATCTGCCATAGTAAATGTGAATGGATGTATAATTTGTCAGTGTTATTGCAAAACCTTGTAACTCCAGCTTTACTCAAGCTGGAGTTACAAGGTTTTGCAATAACACTGACAATTATTACAATTTCCCAGTATTTGCCATAGTAAATGGATGTACAATTCATCGATGTTATTGCAAAACCTTGTAACTCTAGCTTAACTCAAGCTGGAGTTACAAGGTTTTGCAATAAAACTGACAAATATTACAATTTTGCAGGTATCTGCCATAGTGAATGTGAATGGGTGTACGTTTAATGCATCACTACCCCTGAAGTATAGCGGAGGGGATATACCAGAAATCGAGTAAGTATGATAACCCTTTCTCAAACATCAAAATATTAGACAGGTCCAAATTCAAAGGCACTGTAGGCATTTACAATCGACACTCGTTATCTTGACATCCAATATGTAAAAATTCTCCTTAAGTCGAAGTGAGAGTCATGTCCCATCCTCAACAATTGATATCAAAATGAATTCCGAAACAAATACAGCCATTGAAATTTAGTAGGAAAAGGATAGAAATTGTTTGTTTTGAGCAATTTCTTTCCTTTTCCTACTATATTTCAATCATGGACACATATGATGCCCATCAAAAATGGTTAAATATCGTTTTCATCGAAAATGATAAAAATCGGATGAGACGAACTCCAGATATGTCGAGGTATTTTGACATACCCTCTGACATCGACACAATGGGTGTCGACTGTACATAATTAAAACAAGATGTTTTTGTGAAACACCAGTGCTCCTAAATGGCATACTTTTGGAGAAAAGGCCAATGTTAAGTTTCAGGATGGACAGACAGACACAAGTAAAACAATATACCCCTGATCTTTCGATATTGATTTAAAAAGAGAAATATGATTGGTTAATCATCATATTCTATGGATTATAAGGTGACTCAATGTTTTCCCCAGCAAATTCAAATAGTGACCTCAAACCAGGTCTTGTTTCGAAATTAGTTAAACCATTTCTGCATAGTGTGGCTTTTGAATCCTTGACAAAAAAGGGCTTGGGAAAACATGGTAAAGGAAAAATTGCATGTGACAAGTAATTTCTCCATTTTCAACAATGTTTTCCAACCCAAAATGGACACTTTTAAAGTTTAGCAACTTTAAATTATCATCTGCAACATCTTTCAAATTGGAATAATCCAAAATTTTGCTGTCTGGTAAATGATTAATTCAATAGAAATTAATTCTGATTTATCATCTTATTTTTAACCTGTTGTCTGAAATGCCATAAAGGGTTCTTTTCCAGATTCTTTTTCGATTGTTTTCTAGCCACGGCCATGGCGCAGTTGGTAGCGCATCTGCCTCTCATTCGAGAGGTCCCAGGTTCGATACCTGGCCGCAGCAAATACCCTTACTGACAAAAATGTCACCCATCAGTGGTTTGATATCGTGAACCTGTGTGGAGGAGCAGCTGGAGGCTCGGTAAGGGTGTTGTGGTAGTACTGGTATGAGAAATGACAGGAACCCATGGTTAGGTGCTCCAGCCACCGCAATATGACCTTAGTAGTTGAAAACGGCGTAAAGCCCAAATAAATCAAATGGATTGTTTTCTAAATCTTTCCCTGGTTTAATTTCTTTGACAGCATGACAAGGGTAAGAGGCCAAGTGCTTTGACATTTTGTACCTAGCATCATCTCAATTATATTTGAATCTGATCAATGGTAAAGGACAGTTTCAGGATGGTGAATTACATGACACAACAATTTCATACAATATTCAATAATTTTGTCAATATATTACCAACTTGAAAAGGATTTAAAGTGGAGAAGGATCAAATACATCAGTGATTTGTTGAATGTAACAGATATTTTCAAATTTTGGTGATTAAAAAGTTATTGATGACAAAGTAAAATTTAGCATTGTCATCAATAACTTTTTTATTTGCTGATTCTTTTAAAGATCTGCCACACTGAGCAAATAGCTGGCCTTTTCAAACCTTCTCTGCTTTTAATTTAAGTCAAATTGGATATGTTTTAACATAATAATTGACTGTTTTCTGAAATTCTTGTCATGTTATTCCCTGCAGCCCTCTTGTTTTTCAGAATGCAATTGTTTAGAATGAAAGAGGAAGATGGTGCTTACAGTACATGTGATGTTTTTGACTACAGTGAAAAAGATTTGACTCCAGTTAGTAGAGAAAAATATAGTTCGTAGTTCTAGTTTTGTTGCACAATAATAATAGAGCCAAGATCTGGAAAATGGGCCCTTATAGCGTATGAGACTAATATCAAACAAGATGAACTGTTGATTATTACTGCCAAACAAGACCTGGTTTTGACGTCCCTAATCGAAACGGCTTGGGAAAACATTGAAACAAAAGAAGAAACTGCTGATAACCAGCAGTTTCTCCTTTTGTCTCAATATTTTCTATGCCATATTTTCCACAAATTCTATCTTTAATAACATCCAACTCGTCATTTTTGGTACTTTTCGAAGTGGATCACCCTAAAATTTTGCCGTTTGGGAAAGGGTTAATACTGCCAAAAAAAACTTTCTAAGAGCAGTATGGATCTTGATCAGATATATATCAGGGGTTACATAAATCCTTTCCAAAACAGCCAAATTTTAAACTGTTCCAAATCGAAAAGAGCTACACACAAGAAAATGAGTGTTATTTTGTGTATGAAAGTTGTATATGATAGCATCATTAGCATGGAAAATATTGAGGCAAAAGGAGCTTAATTATTTTCCCAAGCCATTTCTTTAAGGATTGTTAAAAGCAGATCTTGTTTGGGACAGGGTTAAGAGACGGTTTCTTTTTGAGTATCAACCCTCTGCTACTGTGGAAAACTTTTGGTTAATGGGGAAAACATAAGAAATTCCTGCCTACTTTGCCCTGAGTCTTGGATAGCCAAAGAATTATTGAAACCCCTGCTACATGTATATGCAGGCTAGTCAGGGACCATCATTCTTATTGGTTCAAAATGCCATTAGGGTCGTTTTTCCAGATCCCAGCTCATATATAGTTCTAGCCCTTGACATGCTGAGATTTAGGTACAGTCGACACTCGTTGTGTCGAAGTCGGAGGGATCGTCAAAATATCTCGACATATCCGGAGTTAGACTCATCCGATTTTGTTCGGCTTCGATAAAGTTGATATTTGACCATTTTTGAAACTAATCAAGTACGGTTATTATTGAAATATAGTAGGAAAAGGAAAGAAATTGCTCGTTTCGAGCAATTTCTATCCTTTTCCTTCTATATTTCAATAGCTATATTTAGTTGGAAATTATTTTATTTGGAAAAAAAATATGTCAATTGATGAGGACGGGACCAGATTTGAACTTCGACTTAAGCAAAAATTTGACTTATCCATTGTCGACATAACGAGTGTCGACTGTAGTTGATTATGCTTGTTTAATACTTTCCCAATTGACAAAATATTACGGTAGTCTTATTTGAAACTGCTGCAGACAACAAAATTGAAGTTGAAAAAGAGGATTGTGTACCATAAAGCCCAGAAAATATTGAGGCAAAAGGAGAAAATGCTGGTTATCAGCATTTTCCTCTTCTGCCTCAACATTTTCAGAAGCTTTTTCAAATCACAGATTTCAAATCGAGGACTGGTTTGGTAAAGAGATCGGATATACATGTATTTCCAGGTTACGTTTAGATAAATTGTCTAAGGTAGATGATGCTTGTGTGTGGAATACAGCTCATGACTATGGTGAAAAGGACTTCATTCCTGTCAGTAAAACATTGCTGGAAGAAAGAAATCCCTTTTCCCTTTCCATTCATACTACTGTATAAGTCTTTATTTTCACGGGCTCAACATTTCGTGATTTCGTTGTCTGTGATTTATTCGCGAGCTTATGAATTCGCGGGTGTTTGAATTAAAGCTCGGGTACTTCCGTTGTTTTCCGGAAATGTTCGCTTCGTTATATTCCGTATTGTTTGTTTAACCCCAATGAATACATAAGAGATGGTTACACAAAATGTTTATCACACCTGTCTTCTCTTTATAATTGTTTTCACACCTTTTCATCTTTAATTGTTAAAAGGACAATACATGTATTGTCGCTTCATGTACGACAAAAGGTGATTAACGTAAGAACGTAACTGCTTCATGTACTATACTTCTGAATTGTTACGATAAAGAGGTCACTCTTTTACGGCCATATTCTAGAGAAACGCATGTAACAAATATACTTTGTATTTCTAATCATGTTTATCATCATAATGGTATAACATTATCATACCTGCCAAGTTTCACGATTTAGGCGTGATATCACGATTTTAATATCAAATCACGATCTCACGATCGTTTTTCAAAAAATGTGCAAAAATCACGATTTTGTACAGGTCTCACGCTTACCGTCATATTAAATTCAAAGATAAAAAAAGTTTTTCATTTTGTCTCCAAGTCATAATCAGAAAACTTGATTTAAGGGTGTAATCGGGAAAACTTTATCTATCTTAATCCTATAGAAATTCTAATTTGAAATGTCTTATCTATGGTGTAAAGAAAGAGTGGTTACGATGTTTTTCACACATCATAACAGTTTATGACCTTTCCAGGCGAGTGTGATATATGACCTATATGACCTAATTATGTCGTTATTCAGGCATGCATTGTGTTAATCACTGATGCCTATAAATCAGATCACCTGTAAATCATCACCTGAATAAGTGTTTTGAGATTAGGCTACCAAAACCTATCGGTGATTGTTCAGTTCTTTGTCCTCAACAGTTACCTCCCTGGAAATTTTATACTTTAATCTTGGGAAACGTAGTTCTTTCCCTTGATAAAACCACCGCCATTAATAGGTAAACAAAACCAGCTTTAACACAAACGCTTTTTGAACTGTTTAAGCAGATTGTTGACGGAGAATGATTAGATTATTGAGTTATGATATGAAAGAAAGTTGAGAGAAAGGATTGGTACAACCTGTAAGGTAAAAACATTGTGTCAAAGGGAAAAGAGGCTTGGGGCAAAAAACAAAAAACCCAACAATTTTCCTTCTTATTTTTTCCAACTCGAACATAGGCTACTAAAATCTCAATGAATAAGTTTTAGATTTTTGTTTCAAAATTTTGTAAGATTTGAAGAGTGACATAAGAAAACAAGGATGAGTAGAAAACTGTGAGTGAAAAGGAGAAATTCATTGGTGAAATACCTAAATGGCTTGCAACATCATTTATCTAGATCTTTTTTCCTAATGTCTAATGTCCTTCTAGAAAAATCTCCCCCATGAAAATTTTGAAGGATTTTTTGTGCGCGCTTAAATTGGTTAAAATTTGGCGCAAATTTCTGTAAAACGCGCAATCTCCCCCATGGAAATTTTGAAAACTTGGCAGGTATGCATTATGATGTTACAAAATTTGCACTTTTCATACATTGAAAGGTGAGTAACGATCAAAATTACCGATTTGAAGTGTTTTACTGGACAAATATAATTTCGGAATGTTCCGGAATCCGAACAACCATCGGTAATCTCCGGCATATATTCACGAGATTGATGAATTCGGGAGATGACCTAATCGCGAAAATTAGCGAAGATTAAGTCCTAGCGAATAAATAGACTTTTACAGTAGTTATAATGTAAAGCTGCCGTAACCCTTCCTTTGCTAGACAGAATTATTAAATTTTCAAACGAAATTTAGAATGTCCCAATTTGAAAGCTACAGTAGAAGACAAAATTTATGCTAATAAAGAATTTATAGAATTTGTACAATATAGCAAAGACAATATTGAGACAAAAGGAGAAAATGCTGATCATCAGCATTTTCTTGTGTTGCCTCAATGTTTTCAAAGCTTTTTCAAATAATTTTTAAAGAACTTCAAAGCTATGGTATGTTTAGGTAAGTTGTCTATAATAGAATATGCTTGTGTGTAAATACAGTTCATGATTATGGTGAAAAAGACTTGATATGATACTGTTAGTAAAATATTGCTTAAAGGAGAAAATCTTTTTTCTTTTCCTTACATTATATTAAGTCTATCTCACATAATCTGATCCTAAACCCTTCTTTACTAGGCAGGATTTATTAAACCTTTCTCAAAGAGCTAAAGCTTAGAATGCTCCAATTTGAAAGCTGTTAGAGATGACAAAACTGTATATTTATATAGATGTTTCTTCATAATAGCACTTAAAATATTGAGACAAAAAGAAGGAAATGCTGGTTATCAGCATTTTCTTCTTTTGCTTCAATGTATTTGCAAGATATTCATACAAAATATGAAATTCAGATCTTGTTTTGAAAGAATTAATTCAGTATGCTTAAAGGGACATTTCATTCCGATTTCAGATTTTTAAAGTATGTCTTGATGCCAAGATTGGGTATTCTAATGAGTATAAATACTATTGGTTTTTTGAAGTTGTTGCCAGTAAGCGAGATACACGCATTTAAAGTTGACACATAATCGATAAATTGCATATAAATCCGAACTGTTGTCCACAACAATTTGTTCAATTTTAACACAAAAATATAAATTTCTCGTAAACGGTGCAATATTTTGGCTTGAAATTTTCAGAATTTTCAGAAGGAAATATGCTCTTTCAGATAAAAATAAAAGTAATATTTATGACAAAAAATTCTGAAATGTAACTTTAACAAAACCTGGTTTTGACATCCGTAATAGAAAAACTTGATTTGGTATTTGAATCAGACAAAGCTTTCATAAGCACTAAGAGAAAAAAAGGAAAGGATGACTCCAAGCAGTTCTCATTTCCTGTCAATATTCCGCTATAGCAAAACACTTGAACCCTTTCCCAAATAAGAACTGGTTTTGACAAACCTTATTGAAATGGCTTGGGAACATTGGGGCAAAGAAGAAAATGCTGATAACCAGCATTTTATCCTTTTGTCTCAATATAATCTATGTTATAATGTACAAATATCCCATCTTTTTCATGAATTCTTTTTGTTGTCTGCAGCAGCTCTCAATGGGGACCACCCCAAGTTTTGTTGTTTTGGATAGGGTTAAATGATTAATGCTGCTAGCTCACTTTTTCCTCCTGAAGCACTATTCTGCTTGATTTTTCTGTAGGCAAGGCAGAGCTTAGTAAACTGTTAAAATTGCATTTGAGATTTAGGTTGAAATAGCCTTATCAATTAGGGGTAAATGCATTTATAATGATCCATTATTTCAATTTCTTAATGTATCCATGCACATGCTGTGCGCTGTTGTCTTATATTGACTAAACTATTGAGAAGTTAACCCATTACCATACAGTGACTCCTTTTGACTCCTCATAAGATAATGGCTGTGGAAAACATCGTGGAAAATGAAGAAATTGCTTGTGACAAGCAATTTCTTCATTTCCCACAATGTTTTCTATTTAGAAATACCAAAAATTCTAAAATTTCATTCACTTGAAATTGTCGTCTGCATCATCTTTGAATTTGGACCAACCCAGATTTGTCGTTTGGTAATGGGTTAACTCATAGAATGACCTCTTGCCTTAGCCACATCCTGAAAGATGAAGAAAATTTAGAATGCTGCTATTAATTGAATCACTAATATATTTGAGATGGAATCTGTGAAAAGGACCCTAATGGATTAGGCAGTCTGATCAAGATCCATGCTGTTCTCTAATGTAGCTTCTTCTTGATATGTAGCTTGACTGCATATCGTCAGTCACATTTGAAAACGTCGTAACTACAGTGTAAATAAGCTGTAGTTACGACATTTTCGAATGTGGACTGCATTATATTCCAACAATTTCCATGAAAGTGTTGCATCTCTTTCTACTAGTGATTTTGCTCTGAAACTTTGCCCATGTTTTTGGGTTAATGACTTCATTTTCTAGGCATAGACTCAATACTCCAACATTTGATTGTGCAGAAATTTAAAACCGTTTCGCCTTACAATTTCATTGAAAGTTATACTAGCAAATGTCATAAGCCGCGTGCGATTTAGGCCAAAAGTAGTCTTCCGGAAGAGGAAGACCATAATTTCTGTTCGTTTTACCTCTTCTGAAATCAGAAGAGTCACGTGACAAGCACTTCCGACTAAATCGAACGGGCCTCTTCTATTTCTGGAAGCTCTTCTAGCACTTCCATTTTTGAGCAGAAGACGGAAGACGGAAGAGGTCACGTGGTCGGCAACATGAGAGCGTCTTTAGTTACAAAGTACAGATTTTCTCAAATACATGTACTGAAAATCGCTTGTTTACAGCTAGTTTGTATTAATTTTGGGATCAAAACGAGAACAAATCTTGTGCTTTTGAAAAAGAAGTGCCTTTATCAGTACAACGTAGTAGTATCAGGAAGGGTACCCAGTCTACCGAAATGGAGCTGGCCATTCTAATTTCCTCCTTTTTGAAGAGCTTTTCGATAGAAAAGCCACTTCCGTTTTCAAGACATGTTCGATTTATTTTTAGTCTTCCGACTTCTATGCGTCTTCTATCACGTGACCAAACATCTTCTATGACGTGGTCTTCCGGAAGAAGAAGTTGCCAAATCGCACCGGCCTATACACCTGTTGTATCTCTGTTTCTGCTAATGCTATTGCTCTGAAACTATGCACATACTTTTTTAACAAATTATAGATCTATATAATTCTCTAAGCAATGTTTCATTACCCATACACTTATTTTAGGAAAATACTTCTTACTGTTTTTGATAACTTAGTATAGAAAATATCTTTTTTCTCAATGTATAAAAAAGAGAAAAAAATAGCCATTATGACAGCTGATCTGGTAGAAATAGTCCAGCAGATATCCACTTATACCTTGCAGTGGAGTATAAAGTTTTTTTCTTTGCTGATTCCTGGAGTAGACATCCTACTGTTAAAGATTCCGACGGGCGCCATCGTGTCACCCTTTAGCATTTTAAGAAATTCAAGATGGCCACCAAGATGGCGGAAATTACTTAACCCTTTACCAAACAAGACCTGGTTTTGACGTCCCTAATAAAAAAGGCTTTGGAAAATATTGCAACAAAAGAAGAAACTGCTGATAACCAGCAGTTTCTCCTTTGTCTCAATATTTTCTATGTGATATTTTACACAAATTCTATCTTTAATAACTTCCATTTTGTCATTTGTGGCCATTTTTGAAGTGGATCACCCTTAAATTTTGCTGTTTGGGAAAGGGTTAAATAATCAATGTTAGGGTTTTAAATCATATGAAAACTGATACATTTTAGGTAAAATATCTTTAATTCACTTACTGTTGCTCTAGGAATGAAAAACAATAAGATAAGACATATTTTTACCACTTCAGTAGAAATTTTTGTGTAATTTACGTTACATTATTGGATAATTGCTTCATTTATTCACTTATCCCCTATTATTTGGACATAAGTCATTCAAACACAACACTGAGTGGTTTTGTTATCAATTCATTCACTTGAATCTTTTGATGAGAGCAAAATAAGAGCTGTATAAATGTATTATGTTGTTTACGTTACCTTGATATTAGCATATTAGCTACATTCATTCACTTATCTTATATTTGACCATACGTCATTTAAACACAAAAGTTTATGGTCTGGTTATCAATTCATTCCAGTTAAAGGTTTTTGTAATAGCAAAACAGCAGGTTGTATAAATGTATTATGTAGTTTACGTTACCTTGATATTAGCGTATTAGCTTCATTTATTCATTTATCTACTGATATTTAGCCATAAGTCGTGAAAAACATAGTAAATATTTTGACGACCAACTTTTTTACTTGAGGCCTTAGGTAAGAGCAAAACAACAGTTGTATAAACGAATCATGTTATTTACGTCACCTTTATTTCGTGTACTGTTACATATTTATGAAAAAATATTATCATAAATTGAACAGAATACCCCCGACAGCTGGTTATAGAGGGATAAAATAGAGTTAACAGTAATTTAAACAAGACACACCTGCAGTCTCTGATTCACAAACCCATCATGTTCTAGACACAAGAGAATAGTGAATTAAACCTATCCAATAAGGGCACAATGACTAATATTGGCAAATGAAAATCCTTTGACTTGCTTAAAAAGTAGTGCATAGTGACCTATTTTTGGTGCATGACAAAACTTGCCTGGGTCATGACTCATCCATATACTATATTCTGTGTCTCTATGTCAAACGGCATGAGAAATGGAATGGAATGGTTAGTTTTTCAGAGTTAAGCACAAAAAGTAGGTCACTCTATCCTGATTTTGGTACATGACATAGCTTTTAGTCATTGCACATTTGCACATTAAATTTGGTATCTCCAGATCAAACAGAACATGAGATAATGAAACAGAATGGAACTTCGAACTAAGTAAATTAGACTCAAAGTGACAGTGACATCGTTTTTGGTATATAATGCTTCTGTTGGTCATGGCGCGTCTTATATTAAATTTGGTGTTTCTAGGTAAAATAGTGCAGGAGATATGGAGCAGAACAGAATCGTTCGCAGGCTGCCCGATCGCCTGACAAAGAGTATACAATAATATACCAGCATTTTTCTCGACGACTTAAGGAAACTAATTAATTTTAATTGCACAATATTAGGTATCAATTTCTAACAGCTGATCAAAATTCACATTTTTATGCTCCCCGAAAAAATTTCGGGGGAGCATATAGTCGCCACGCTGTCCGTCCGTATGTCCGTCAGTCCGTGTGTCTGTGTGTCCGTCCGTCCGTCCTTCCGTCCACAGCCATATCTCAGCAACCCTTGGACCAAATTCAATGAAACTTCACATGTGAACTCCCTGGGTCAATACCTAGAGACCTTTTTCTCCGTTTGTAAATTTAAGGCTGCGTCATGGAAAAAGGGGCCTTAGTGTAAAAATTAGTTTTTCTCTTATTTCTCTTCATCTAATGGGCAGAATTTAATGAAATTTTGTGCTCATGTAATAAATAGGATGTTCTAGACCATATTCTATAAATAATGTGTGTACAAAAAAGCTGTCATGGGAAAAGGGGGCTTAATGTATGATAGTTTTTATTTTGTGACAAACACTTATTCGGGGAGCATAATCCGTCTGTGACGGCTCTTGTTGTAAATGATGTGTATAATGTAAGGTGCGTCTCTACATTGTTCCATTAGTCCAGGATTCGATCCCCGGTCGCGGCAAATATTCTTTCAGAAAAATTGTCTCCCACCAATGGTTTGATATTGTTATAAACCTATGTGGGCAATGCTTGGTTAGGATGTTGTGATAGTACTGGTATGAGCCCATGGTTAGGCGCTCCAATCGTCGGGATATGACCATAGCAGTTGAAAATGGCGTTAAACCCCAATGAACAAAACAAAGCCAATTAAAAGATGATATATATTTTTTCTCCATCAAAGTCTTGTATAATACCCATGGTACATTGCTAAGGGGCCAAAACTTGCATGCATGTTCTATATAAAACAATAGATTTCATTGTGTATTCATATTTCTGGGTTTTAAGCTCGACTTTTCGAAGAAAATGAGAGCTTATACTGTCACCCGGGCGTCGGCGTTGGCGTCGGCGTTGGCATATGCGTCGGCGTTGGCGTTGCAACCAAGGTTAAAGTTTTTTCAAACATCAATAACTTACATACTATCAAAGGGATTCAACCCAAACTTGGAATACTTATTCACCATCACACCCTCTACCTTACTATCAGGGCCCATGACCCTGGGACTACTCTATTTGGAGTTATGCCCCCTTTATACTAAGCAACTTAGAAAGTCGAGCGCGCTGTCTTCGGACAGCTCTTGTTAAGGTTTATGATTGCATTGTTACATAGCACTCCTCCTTGGCATTTACTATGCAATGCACATCCCTTTTTAGCTTAGCACAACTACATCTAGTTGAAGAATATGGTCCGTCACTTTCTCACTGCCATTTTGTCATTTTCAAGATATTGTTATTTCCAGGAGCTAGAGCTACACACTCGGCTTGGGGACAATCAATTGTAGTAGCACTTGATCCCTTGGTCCCACGTCTGGTTGATCTTGTACAAGAGTGTGTTTGCAATTTGGTGCTTGATTCCTTTTGTCATTCTATTAAAATGCTTGTATCTGGAGAGAATGATACTAGCTTTTGACATGCTACCAACTAAGTAATGCATGCAACGTGACATTACAGCTTAAGTAGCCTACTAGTATCACTGATTGACATCGAAGTTGAAGGTCTAGCTCTTCAAAATGATAAAATGTCAGTGTGGAAGGGATGGACCTAGTTTTCCTACTAAATGCAGTCGTGCTAAGACTAGAATGGGATGTTACAAATCACATGCCGAGGAGGTGTGCTGTGTAACACTGAATACTATAGAAAACACGAAATACACTGTGTGGAAAGCAAAGTCTTTACCTCTAAGAAATCTGTGGTGGGTTAAATGTATAAGGCTTAATTGACCAAACGCCATTCAATAGATCGCTCCGCCCAACGAAGCATTTAAGACAAACACTGGGTGTGTGGCATTTTTCTGATCGTCCATGGGCTTATCGATGGTTTTAATTGACAGGCCGGCGTTTGGTCAATTGACGGGGCATAATGTTGCCGGCTCCGTCCGCTTCTTCCGCTCAATAGCTCATTTACTGTTTAATGTAAGGTACGCCAAATCCATTGTGTAGATGTGCCATGACCCAAAGCTTTGTCGTGTATTATTGTACCAAAACCAGATCGCTGAGACCTACTTTTTAGCTCACCTGAGCACAAGATGCTCAAGTGAGCTATTGTGATCACCTTTTGTCCGGCGTCCGTGCGTATGTGCGTCGTCCGTCGTGCGTCGTCCGTCAACAATTTCTTTAAATGACATCTCCTCCTAAACTACTTGGCCAATTTCAACCAAACTTGGCAGGAATGTTCCTTAGGTGATCCCCTTTCAGAATTGCTAAAAGAATTGAAATCCATAGAAAACTCTGGTTGCCATGGCATCAGAAAAGGGGAAATTTGACTGAATCTCAATACTATCTTTGAACGACATCTCCTCCAAAACTACTTGGCCAATTTCAACCAAACTTGGCTGGAATGTTCCTTAGGTGACCCCCTTTCAGAATTGCTAAAAGAATTGAAATCCATAAAAAACTCTGGTTGCCATGGCAACAGAAAAGGAGAAATTTGAATGAATCTCAATACTATCTTTGAAAGACATCTCCTCCTAAACTACTAGGCTAATTTCAACTAAACTTGGCTGGAATGTTCCTTAGGTGACCCCCTTTAAGAATTGCTAAAAGAATTGAAATCCATAAAAAACTCTGGTTGCCATGGCAACAGAAAAGGAGAAATTTGAATGAATCTCAATACTATCTTTGAAAGACATCTCCTCCTAAACTACTAGGCTAATTTCAACTAAACTTGGCTGGAATGTTCCTTAGGTGACCCCCTTTAAGAATTGCTAAAAGAATTGAAATCCATAAAAAACTCTGGTTGCCATGGCATCAGAAAAGGGGAAATTTGACTGAATCTTAATACTATCTTTGAACGACATCTCCTCCAAAACTACTTGGCCAATTTCAACCAAACTTGGCAGGAATGTTCCTTAGGTGACCCTCTTTAAGAATTGCTAAAAGAATTGAAATCCATAAAAAACTCTGGTTGCCATGGCATCAGAAAAGGGGAAATTTGACTGAATCTCAATACTATCTTTGAAAGACATCTCCTCCTAAACTACTTGGCCAATTTCAACCAAACTTGGCAGGAATGTTCCTTAGGTGACCCCCTTTCAGAATTGCTAAAAGAATTGAAATCCATAAAAAAAACTCTGGTTGCCATGGCATCAGAAAAGGGGAAATTTGACTGAATCTCAATACTATCTTTGAACGACATCTCCTCCAAAACTACTTGGCCAATTTCAACCAAACTTGGCAGGAATGTTCCTTAGGTGACCCCCTTTCAGAATTGCTAAAAGAATTGAAATCCATAAAAAAAACTCTGGTTGCCATGGCAACAGAAAAGGAGAAATTTGACTGAATCACAATACTATCTTGGAACGACATCCTCTCCTAAACTATCAGGCCAATTTCAACCAAACTTGGCAGAAATATTTCTTAGGAGGTTCCTTTTAAAATTTGCTAAAAGAATTGAAATCCTTTAAAAGCTCTGGTAGCCATGGCAACAGAAAAGGAGATTTTCCTCCAAATCTCAATGACATCGTTGAATGATATCTCCTCCTAAACTAACAGGCCAATTTCCACCAAACTAGGCAGAAATATTCCTTAGGAGGTCACATTTAAAAAATTTCTAGCAGAATTGCAATTTATAAAAAAAAACACTTCTGGTTGCCATGGCAACAGAAAAAGAGAAATTACACAAAATCTGTCAGAAGCAATTTCTCAATAACCGCAGAGCCAAATTTGACAAAACTAAATATTTGCATTGCTTATGATATTGCTAAGAGGTACTTTTCTTGGCTTTTCAATATGAAACCTTGTCACAGAAAAAGGGGACTTCTTGTGAAAATCTGCTTATCAGGGGCATAGCATCTACATTTATGCATGGATTTAAAAAAATGTATGGGTAAATGTGTTCTTTATCATGAGTAGATGTTCTATTTGAAATATATATTAAGGTAGGTTCAAGGTCATAGATCTAGGTCAATTTGTAGATTTCTTTTTGTTTGACAGTCTGTATGTTTGTCAGTCTGATCTGTTAAAAAACCCAATCTCAGGTGAGCGACCTAGGGCCAACGGCCCTCTTGTTACGATTGTGTGCACTTAGTTCACTACTCTGCTCTGTATAAAACATAATGTGTGTGCATTAGTGGCTACATGTGTGTCCTGTTTCATATACTTTACCTATACAGGTATTTCATCTGACTTACACAAATCAGCTAAGTTGCATTTCCTACGATTTACAATATTCTTATTATCGTTACAAGTACATGTAACGGTACATGAAATTAAGGTAACGTAAGCTACATAATACATTTATACAGCCCGCTGTTTTGCTCTTGACAGAATCTCCTAGTAAAACAATTGATAAGCAAACTATTCACTGCTGTGTTTAGATGATTTATGGCAGATTTGTGGCCACATACTAGTAGATAAGTAAACAAACGAAGGTAATGTGCTAATATTAAGGTAACGTAAATTAAATAATACATTTATAAAACATAGGATTTGCTGTTGAAAAAGCGTTTAGTAAAGATATTGATAGACAAATCATTTGTCATTGTGTTTAAAAGACTTATGGTCAAGTGGTAGTATTCTAGTGAATACATGAAGCCAATTATGCCATAATGTAACGTAAGTTACACAAAATTATCAACTGAAATACATTCATACAACCCATATTTGCTCTCACCAAAAAATTAAGTAATAGAATTGATAACAAGATCAGGCGCTGTTGTTTTTGACTGACTTATGTCCTAATAATAGTGGATAAGTGAATAAATGAAGCAATTGTCCCATAATGTAAATTACACAAAAATGTCATCTGAAATGGTAGAAATATGGCTTATCTTTATTGTTTTTCATTCCTAGAGCAACAGTAAGTGAATTAAAGATATTTTACCTAAAATATATCAGTTCTCATATGAATTTAAAAGCCTTACATTGATTATTTAAGTAATTTCCGCCATCTTGGCGGCCATCTTGAATTTCTCAAAATGCTAAAGGGTGACACGATGTCACCTGTCGGAATCTTTAATAGTAGGATGTCTACTTCAAGAATCAGCAAGGAAAAAACTTTACACTCCTCTGCAAGGTTCAGCTAAGAAGTGGGGAATATCTGCTGGACTAAAATTAAGAAACATTTATTCTGTTACCTGTGCTGTCTTTGACTCTGGATCTGGCTGAAGTTTTGTATTCAGTAGTATGTAACTATCTAACATAAATAGTATGTTGCTTTTCAACAAAAACCTCGTATCTGCAGTGATTATGAGACTGACGTTGTTATAAGCTGCAGTTACGAGATTTTTGTTGAAAAGCAGCTTGTAATAAATTCTACCATTATTTTGACAGGTTTGGCGATACAGTCCGAAGGTCCTACATATACTCAGTGAGGATGACTACTGTTCTCCTAAGGAATGTATACGTCTGATGAAGCGATGTTACCCGCCAGATAAAACGGACAACTGCACGGTTCTGGCCTACGACAAGACTGGTCATCTTGTAGAACCCCCATACTCTGCGTTGTGTAGAATGTCTTATCACAAATCATTTGGTAAGTTGTTAGCTGTTAACCCTTTCCCAAACACGACGTCCCTGATAGAAAAGGCTTGGGAAAACATCGAGGCCAAAGAAGAAACTGCTGATAACCAGCAGTTTCTCCTTTTGCCTCAATATTTTCTTGGTTATATCACACACAATTTCAACCTTTATTCACATCCATTTTGTCGTCTGCAGCAGCTTTTAAATTGGACCTGCCTAATATTTGGTGTTTGGAAAAGGGTTAACTGAAAAACAGACAGACAAGACATGGGTCTGGTGTACAACAAGAAAGTTATTCTTGTAGAGCCTCCTTAAGGCGTGTTCCCCTTGCCGACCAAATCAACTCGATCAAGAGATGGAGTACTGATGGAGCTTGGTCGGCAAGAGTCATCGAGACGAATGAGCGTGGTCGGCAAAAATGATTGGGAGTTAATTCACTAGAAATAAAGAAGTCGTGTAAATACATTTGATCAAGTTTAATGGAGTTTGATCAGGGAATTTAGGCCATCGAGTTGATCGAGTTGATTTGATCGGCAATGGGAACGCGGCTTTACTCTGTGTTTTGTAGAATGTCAAGCCATAATTCCTTTATAGGTTGATTGATAACCCAATAAGAGACAGCAAAATTCCAGATTCGTCCAAATTCAAACATAACTCCAATTCAAAATTTTATGTAAATGAATTGTTACAGTTTGGGTCTTTTTAAGTAGAAAACATAGTGGGAAATGAAGACAATTAATAGTATTTTGCCGATGTAGTTCTAAAATCTTGTAACTACTCCTTGACTTATATTGTAGTTAGGAGATGTTATATTAACACTAATGATTAATCAAAATAAATTGGTCTATTTTCAGCAAAAATTCATTGCTCTCAGTAACTTACGAAGAAAGTGTTCTTTCGAAAAATAGAGCATCTCTTTAACAACAAGAACCTTTAAATTTGCTGATGTTCAATTAATAAAAGGCTTCTTAGTCATTGGCAAAAGGAACACCATCTTGTTTACATTTGTATATGAAACAAATATGTCACCTTTATTTCAGATATGTATTTCATGTGGGGAGGCTTCCCAGAGGAACACGCCAAAGCTCAAGAACATGCCTGGAAAAGCATTCTGTCCTTCTTTGATCAAAATATTCCAAAGACTTCAACAAATGATTCATTCAAGTCAAATCTGTGATATCAACAGTATTTCTTATTAGTGTTTAACCCTTTCCTAAATGACAAAACTTCAGGGTGTTGCAATTTAAAAGCTGCAACAGACAACAAAATGGATGTTGATAAAGATAGAATGAGTATACAATAAAGCATGGAAAATATTGAGACAAAAGGAGAAACTGCTGTCTATCAGCAGTTTCTTCTTTTGTCTCGATGTTTTCCCAAACATATTCTTTTTGGGACGTTGAAACCAGGTCTTGTTTGCGAAAGGGTTAAAGTGTTTTTATTAGCCAATTAGTATTATAAACTGCAATGTGCTTCTATTTCTATTCAAAGTCCAAATCTTCCGAACACTTATCAAGCCAGTTTTACTGTACGGATCAGAAAGTTGGACACTTTCAGCAAAACAGCAACGCCGCTTGGATGGATTTTATACACATATTTTGAGAAGACTCCTCAATCTGTCATGGAGGAACCATCCTACTCTTGAAATGATATATGGTGACTTACCCAGAGTATCTGACATAGTCTGTAGAAGACGTGTCCAGTTTGCTGGACATTGTGCATGTGCCACGGATGAACTTGTATCATCATTTGTACTCTGGAGACATCCATCATCAGACAATTGGTCATGCAAATTATCATTTCCAGATAGGATAAAGCAGGATACGTCGATCCCTAAGGAAGATCTCCTTGTAGCTATGACAGACAAGCGGTACTGGAAAAGTGTAGTGAATTCAATTTCGGCTGAGGCCGCAAGATGATGATGATGCTTCTATTGCTGATTTCATTTGTCATGGCACTGACCTTTATGCAAAACTTCTTGGTATTTTGCAAATAGCCTAACATAATTAAAGTTGTTTAACGATATTCTGATTGCTGCCAAACAATAAAGACCATGCCTATTTACTGATTGAAGGTAATACTGGTCAAAACGAAACCATATCTATGATAATCAGGATTGTTATGTTATATTGATGAGACGAGCTGCATGTGCGTCTCTATGATAACAGGATTTTATAAGTTAGAGGTTTGTTTATTAACAGCAGATTAGCGTTGGACTACTTTACATCAAAGAGACTTAAATCAAAGTACACAAATATAAAAGGAAAGAAAGAAAATATGATTGACCTATTTTTAGGTAAAAGTTCCAAGTGAGTAATATATGATAATAACAACTAATGCTGCACTATGTCAAATGAACTCAGTAATACTTTTGTGTAATATTGTTGGAATTTGTTGTTATCTCCATATTCATCCAAATTAAATCGAGACAACTTAACTTTCGTGTGCAAAGTCTGTTAGTTGAGCATCCTAACAAAACATTGCCAAAGTGGGGTCATTACATATGCAGATGTCCCCGGTTAATCTTGTTGGACTATACTAGCTACTGAACATGGATGTGGTGTCAATCACTCGGTGTGTTAGTGTGTGAAATGGTAGTAACACATAGTGAAAAGCTACATCTGACGGCCGCAGCCTTAGGGCAGTTGGTAGCGCATCTGCTTCTCATTCGAGAGGTCCTGGGTTCGATACCTGGCCGTGGCTAATACCCTTTCTGACAGAAATTGTCACCCACCAATGGGTTTGAAATTGTTAACCTAAGTGGGCGAGCAGGTGGAGGTTCGGTTAAGGTGTTGTGGTAGTACTGGTTTGAGAAACAACAGGAATCCATGGGTAGGTGCTCCAGCCGCCGTGATGTGACCCTGGTAGTTGAAAACGGCGTAAAACTCAAACTACATCTGACATCATATAGATTAAAATTATTAGGTCTAGAAAAAAGTGAGGCAAAAAGTAATCCGAGTCTTCTCTGATGCAAATTATGATCTTTGATATTGCGACGTCTCTCCTTAATGGAGAGACATCGCAATATCAAAGATTGAAATTTGCATCAGGGAAGACTCAGACTAGGCAAAAAGAGGACAATGCTGCTTAGTGACATTTCACAGATATTTATTGATAAATTTTATTTTTTCTGAAAGAGCTTATTTTCTCATGAAAATTCTGAAAATTGCAAGCCAAAATATTGCACCGTTTACGAAAAATATATTTTTTTGTGCTAAAATTAATCAAATTGTTGTCCACAACAGTTAAGATTGTTAAGTAATTTGCCAATTCTGTCTTAACTTTAAAGGCATATTTTTCCCTTTTAAATAACAACTTCAAAAAACTGAAAGCATTTATACCCATGAGAATAATCAATCTTTGCATCAAGACATACTTTAAAAAATTGAAATGTTATGTCCCTTTGACGGCATTTTCTTTCATGTTTTCCAAATTTGTCTCTGTTGACATCAAAATCAGCAATTGTTAGGGATAAGGTTAACAAACTGAAAACATTTGAAGAAAATGTGTAAATGCTTCTTATAAAAATGCTATTCTTTCCTCTTCTTTATGAGCTTTCTTTATGAAGGTCATCAAAATAAGATATTGTTGGGAAAAGAATAAAAAAAACATCCCAAACAAGACCTTGTTTCGACATCATCAATGGAACAGACTTTAAGAAAATATGAAGACGAAAGAAGAAAATTTTCCTCTTTTGCTTCAATATTTTCTACTATACAGTGTAATCATTTACTTTCTTAATCAGATTTCATTTTGTCATCTGCTGCAACCTTAGAATTAAAACAGTCCAATATTTTGCCATTCTAGAAAGGAATAATTCTTTCCTACACAATGACTCTTTTTGACTTTCTGCAAGATAAAAGATAATTTTTTCTATTCCCAAAATGTTTTCTACCTGAAAAAAGATGTAAAATTTCAAATTTTCATCACTTCTGTGACTTTTTCAATTTGACCAGTCTTAAAATTTTGCCATTTGGTAATGGGTTAAAGATAAGAGGATCATGATTGTCCTAAATCGCTCACCTGAACCTGAATTGCGAAGCTAGAGTTCCATTTAAACTTGCTTGCTTACAAAGATGCAGCGTCAACAAGGCAGATAGCGAATCAAAATCCAGAACCCGCGTCACATAGCCAATTATCCATGCTCTGCAGATATCCGTTGTTGGTTGACACGGTGGGGATTGTGCATCATGGGATGGATTACGAATACGGACAAAATAATCTTGATTCTGGTAAGATATTTATGCCCCCTTTCGAAGAAAATGGGGGTATATTGATTTGCAAGTGTCGGTCGGAAGGTCGGTCGGTCGGTCCGTAGGTCGGTCGGTCTGTCCGTAGACCAAACCTTGTCCAGAGCATAACTCGAAAAGTATTAAAGGTAGAATCATGAAACTTCACAGGTGGATAGATCTCATCATGGAGAGGTGCAGTGCACAAGAACCGTAACTCTGCTGATCAAATTTTTGGAGTTATTGCCCTTTGTTGATTTTCAAACTTGATTCTTGTCCGGAGCATAACTCAAAAAGTATGTTAGGTAGAATCATGAAACTTTACAGGTGGATACATCTCATTATGGAGAGGTGCAGTGCACAAGAACCGTAACTCTGCTGAACATATTTTTGGAGTTATTGCCCTTTGTTGATTTTCAAACTTGATTCTTGTCCGGAGCATAACTCAAAAAGTATGTAAGGTAGAATCATGACACTTTACAGGTGGATAGATCTCATTATGGAGAGGTGCAGTGCACAAGAACCGTAACTCTGTCGATCAAATTTTTTGAGTTATTGCCCTTTGTTGATTTTATAACTTTATTCTTGTCCAGAGCACAACTCAAAAAGTATGTAAGGTAGAATCATGAAACTTTACAGGTGGATAGATCTCATTATGGAGAGGTGCAGTGCACAAGAATCGTAACTCTGCCAATCAATTTTTTTGAGTTATTGCCCTTTGTTGATTTTCAAACTTGATTCTTGTCCGGAGCATAACTCAAAAAGTATGTTAGGAAGAATCATGAAACTTTACAGGTGGATAGATCTTATTATGGAGAGGTGCAGTGCACAAGAACCGTAACTCTGCTGAGCATATTTTTGGAGTTATTGCCCTTTGTTGATTTTCAAACTTGATTCTTGTCCGGAGCATAACTCAAAAAGTATATAAGGTAGAATCATGACACTTTACAGGTGGATAGATCTCATTATGGAGAGGTGCAGTGCACAAGAACCGTAACTCTGCCGATCAAAATTTTTGAGTTATTGCCCTTTGTTGATTTTATAACTTGATTCTTGTCCAGAGCACAACTCAAAAAGTATGTAAGGTAGAATCATGAAACTTTACAGGTGGATAGATCTCATTATGGAGAGGTGCAGTGCACAAGAACCATAACCTTGCCGATCAACTTCTTGGGAGTTATTGCCCTTTGTTGATTTATACACTTAATTCTTAACCTTGCCTATATCTCATGTATTTTTACACATACAGACTTGATATCTCACACATAGATACCTCCTATCAACATCATTCACATTTGACCATGACCTTGGACCTTGTGACCTTGACCTTGGAGTTTGACTTACTTTAAAAAAAATTAAACCGGGCATATATCTCATGACCTATTACACATACAGCCTCGATATGTCACACATTGACACCTCCTACCAAGACCTTTCACAATTGACCATGACCTTGGACCTTGTGACCTTGACATTGGAGTTTGACCTACATTTTAAAAACTTTAACCTGGCCGATATATCATGTCATTTTACACATTCAGCCTTGATATTTGACACATGGAAACCTCCGACTAAGACCTATCACATATGACTATGACCTTGGACCTTGTGACCCTGACCTTGGAGTTTAACCTACTTTTAGAAAAAATAAACTGGGCCTATATCTCATGTGCTATTACACATACAGCCTTGATATTTCACACATGGACACATCCTACCAAGACCTTTCACATTTGACAATGACCCTGGACCTTGTGACCTTGACCTTGGACTTTTACCTACTTTTATAAAATTTTAACCTAGCTGATGTATCATGTCCTTTTACACATACAGCCTTGATATTTGACACATGGACACCTACGACCGAGACCTTTCACATTTGACCATGACCTTGTGACCTTGACCTTAGTGTTTGACCTACTTTTATAATACATTAACCTGGCCTATATTTTATGTCATTTTACACATACAGCATTGATATTTCACACATGGTCGCTTCCAACCAAGACATTTCACATTTGACCATGACCTTGGACCTTGACCTTGAAGTTTGACCTACTTTTAAAAAACTTAAACTAGGCCTATAACTCATGTCCTGTTACCTATACAGTCTCGATATCTTACACATGGACACCTCCTACCAAGACCTTTCACATTTGACCATGACCTTGGACCCTGTGACCTTGACCTTGGTGTTTGACCTACTTTTATAATACATTAACCTGGCCTATATTTCATGTCATTTTACACATATAGCGTTGATATTTCACACATGGTCACTTCCAACAAAGACATTTCACATTTGACCATGACCTTGGACCTTGACCTTGGAGTTTGACCTACTTATAAAAAACTTAAACTATGCTTATATCTCATGTCCTGTTACCTATACAGCCTCAATATTTTACACATGGACACCTCCTACCAAGACCTTTCACATTTGACCATGACCTTGACCTGTGTGACCTTGACCTTTGATTTTTACATACTTTTAGAAATCTTTAACCTAGCCTTTATCTTATGTCCTATTACACCTACAGCCTTGACATTTCACACATAGGCACCCCCTACTAAGACCTTTAATATTTGACCATGACCTTGAATATTGCAACCTTGACCTTGGAGTTTGACCTACTTTTAAAAAAACTTAAACCAGGCATGTATATCATGTCCTTATACACCTACAGCCTTGATATTTCACACATGGACACCTCCAACCAAGACCTTTCACATTTGACCATGCCCTTGACCTTGGCATTTGACCTACTTTTAAAAACTTAAATCTGGCCTATATTTCATTTTACTTTTACATATACAGCCTTGATATTTCACACATAGACACCTCCTACCAAGACCTTTCATATTTGACCATGACCTTGGACCTTGTTAATTTGACCTTGGACTTTGACCTACATCAAATGTAGGCACTTGAAGGGGGCATATATGTTTTACAAACATCTCTTGTTTGCAATAACTTTCTTATTCGTGCGTCAATCTTCAAAAGGTTTGTTGCATGTACCCCGCCTTACCGAGCTCTTTCATCGGATGTATGACATGTTAGATAACTCATGGTACTTTTTCCGAAATATTGTCCCAACCGACCAGAAAGCGAAATGGTTACGACTCCGGCCAAATTAACCATGCTTCAGGTAGGAATTTGTGCAATAACTTTCTTATTTCTGCGTCAATTTTCATGCGGTTTGTTGCATGTACTCCGTCTTACTGAGCCCTTTCCTCAGGCGTATTACTTATCTGGAAACTCCTTGTACTTTTCTCAAAAACCGATCCCAACCGACTAGAAAAAGGGCCTGATTTTTTTGTCGTTTTTCTGGTCGGTTTGGATCAATTTTTGGACAAAGTACAAAGATTCTACAAACAAGTCATATATCTGAGGAAAGAGCTCAGTAATGCAGGATACATGCAACAAACCGCTTGAAAATTGACGCAGAAATAAGAAAATCATTGCACAATTTCTTACCTGGAGCGAGGCAAATTTGTCCGTATTCGTTATCCATCCCATCATGCACAATCTCCACCGTGGTTGATGACCATAAGAAGATTTTAAATCGCTCCTTATAAGATTCATTGCCATTTTCCCAACACCACACTCCAAATAGGGAACAATTTTATCCAGTTGACCGTGACGTAATTTTGGACAATCACACGTATTTCTGTTGATTTTGTTTAAAATCTTGTAGCTTCGGCTTGAATTTTATTACAACACTGACGGTTTATATAACATAACGTTCAACACAGTCTATTTTTAGCGCAAAATTCATTGCTATTTCTTCTTCGAGGGAAGATCGGTAGAAACTTGTTATCCAACTTTTTGAAAATAGTCGGTGTAAATGCAAAACCTCTATGTTAATTTTTGCGATTTTCAAAGTAAAATATTGTGTGTCCAGTTAAGACAATTCTAGCAGGTTTTGAGATATTTTGCTGATCAGTATTAATGACACATTATTTGTGACCAACGCATCCAAATTTCAAGTAAACCTTTCAGTTTGGGAAAAGTTATTACACTTTTTTCCTTCCCATTTATTTTTTTCCAAAATTTAGAGGTTTTGCATTAACAACGACGAAATATAGTTCCTTTCTAATTATCCCCCGCCGATGAAATCATCGGGGGATTTTGTCTTTGCGTCGTCCGTCTGTCCGTCCGTCCTTGGTCAACAGGTTTGTGAAGAGAAGATATTTTAAAGAATTTTTTGCCGGACGGACAAACTGACACAGGGACAGCGTGGCGACTATAACATATATGCTCCCTGAAAAAAATCGGGAAGCATAATGCCCGTAAATCTATAATGAGAACGATGAGCATATCGTCGTTCATCTTCGCTAGCCAAGGTTGAACCCACCTACGTTTGTATTCAGAAACGACGTTACGAGGTTTTGCATTGACACCGACGATATGAGGTATCAAATGGGTCAAAAGTCCTTATTAAGCATGCAGATACTAAAAAATTGCCCGTATATTTTATACGCCCGTATCGAAAGATAGGACATATTGTTTTACCATTGTCCGTCTGTCAATCTGTCCGTCTGTCTGTCATTCCAAAAATTAACGTGAAAACTTAATGGTCATTGATATTTTCTCCAAAAGAGGCATTTTGGGGTCATTCGTGTTTCACAAGTTAACTCATCTTGTTTAACCCTTTCCCAAACGACCTAACTTTGACTTGTCCAATGTGAAAATGGGTTGCTGACGACAAAATTCATGTTGATAAAGATAAGATTTATGTTAAATGAAGGCCCAGAAAATATTGAGACAAAAGGAGAAAATGCTTATTATCTGCATTTTCTTCTTTTGCCTCAATGTTTTCCGCAAGCCTTTTTTCTAATAGGGACGTCAAAACCCGGCCTGATTTGGGAAAATGTCAAGGGCGAATATCCGTAATGTGGCCATTTTGAGATTCATAAAACATCGGCTTTTTTTCGAGCGGCGTCGTTATACGTATCCGAACCTATTCGGGCGCGGTTGTAAACATTCGGCGGTGGAAAGTTTTACCGTGGAATATTTTCGACGTCGCCCGAATAATTCCGATGTCGCGCGAATCTCACTAGGGATGGACTACCATAAAGGTATTTTTAGCCTGCAAGCTTAAGTTTTCCAGACTGATTGCATAAAACGCATTTACGCTCTCGAGCACGTAAATAATATGCATGCGCATGCGTATTTTTCATGCGCCCGCGTTCAATATCGATTCAAGCACGGTGGATAATCAAGTGATACAACAATTCCAGAAAATCTTCAATAACTTTGTTACTATGGAACCGATTTAAATTCGGTTTGAAGCAGAGAAAGTGGAAAGATGTCACACATTCGATGGATGTGGTTGAATATTGACAAATTAACAAATAAAAAAGTTATTGAAGATCAACCAACCTTTTGGTTGATCTTCAATAACTTTTTAATCAGTTGATTTTTTAAAAAAAATCCACTACGTCCAGATTATTCCTGACATTTTCCCACCTTCTCTGCTCCAAACCGAATTCAGATTGGTCAAGTACCGACGAAGTTATTGAAGATTGTCGACAATTCTTAGTCACGTTATTAACCACCGTGTTTAGACCCATTTGGTATGTCATAGCTGCAGGCTCAGAAATGATGTTGAGGTACCAAAAGTGATAGTAAACCAGTGATTCTATTATTCTATGTTAAGCCTGTCCCAAACGGCAAAATGTTCCGGTGGTCCAATGTGAAAGCTGTCGCAGACGACAAAATAATTGTTGACAAAGAAAAAGTTTGTTTACAGTATAGCCCACAAAATAATGAGGCAAAAGGAGAAATGCTGATTTTTTTTATTCAATATAGCTTGTTTTACAGACATGAATTCTAAAGTGGACCAAAATTTCAAGCTATGCCACATGCACAGAGACACAGCGTGAGACAGAGCCAGTCCAATAAGACAGAGCCAGTCCAATAGGACAGAGCCAGTCCAATAAGACAGAGCCAGTCCAATAGGACAGAGCCAGTCCAATAAGCCAGAGCCAGTCAAATAAGACAGAGCCAGTCAAATAAGACAGAGCCAGTCAAATAAGACAGAACCAGCCTACAATGACAGAGTATATCTGCCTTTAACCTTTCCTAAATAAAACCTGATTTTGATGTCCCTGATGAGAATGGCATGGAAAAGTATTGAGACAAAGAATGCTGTTTTTCAGCATTTTCTCCTATTGCTCCCGTATGTATATAGCCAGGATCTGGAAAAAGGTTCAACCCATTATAACACAGTGACGCCTATTGACGCTCTATAACACAACATTTGACTTTGGAAAACATTGTGGGAAATGAAGAAATTGCTTGTGACGAGCAATTTCTTCATTTCCCACAATGTTTTCTACCCAAAAAGAATAATATATTTTAGATTTCATTGATTTAAAAATGTCGTCTGCAGCATATTTGAATTTGGAACAGTCCATAATTTTGCCGTCTGGTAATGGTTTAATAAGGCATTTGAGAAAAAAACATAAATCCCGATCAGCCTGTGCATACGCACAGGTGTAAATAGAATGTCCGCACTTTCCTTTGCCTTGGGGTTGCATTTCCAATCCAGGGCTTGCCGTGTGATGTTGGGCTGTTTTCTTCTGAGCGTGTGTCCGATCCATTTCCATTTTTTTTCTGCTGTATATTTCTGGTGATGGATCTAGGCTACGTGTCCTGTCCTTCGCCCTAATTCAAGATTGGCGATCTTTTCTGGCCATCTGATGCACAAGATCTTTCTCAGACAATTGTTGACAATTCTTGAAGTTTGTTGTCTATGGCTTTAACAATTTTCAGGTTTCAGCTAGGGCTCGAATTTCCACTAGCATACTAGTACTGCCAATTTGCAAGTTAGAATTTAAAAAAATCCCAGTGATTCTTTCTGACACTAGATTTTTTGGCGAGTGCAAAAATATTACACACTCACAAGTTTTATCAATTCAGCCTGAAAAGGCTTACAAAACAACCTCCAAATATTGACAAACTGTAAACCTACTAGTTTTCGAACATGTCCTAAAATGAAAAAAAAATGTAATATATGCACCATATTACGCTTTTATTTTTCAAAATGAAAACCATTTTAATACACAATATCAGATAGCTAGTGAATTTGCCTTTTGCTTGTGGTTTAAAAAGCTACTAGCAATCTATTGCAAGTCATTTTAGCGAAATTCTGGCCATTGGTTTCTGCACCGTACCGTACAGTATGACTGACTCTACATTGCAATCAAATACACGAAGTTTGGTCTTCGGTCGGATGTTCCCGTTGTTCAAGACTGGTCGTAGAGCCAGGCCCTGAATTCCTGTCTAGCTTTGCTTATTCTGGCTTTGATGTTGATGCTTTTCGACAAAAACCTCGTAACTGCAGCTTGAACAAGCTGCAGTTACGAGTTTTTTGTTGAAAAAATGTCAACATCCTGTTCTATATCTCCTGTTTTGCTGACTTAACTTCTATTTCCAGACGTCTTCATACTTCATCGTTAACCTAAGTGGGCGAGCAGCTGGATGCTCGATGAGGGTGCTGTGGTAGTACTGGTTTGAGAAACAACAAGAATCCATGGCTAGGTGCTCCAGCCGCCGCGATATGACCCTGGCAGTTGAAAACGGCGTAAAACCCCAATAAACTCAAACTCATGCCTCATCTTTCTATAGCAATGAATTTTGTGCTAATACAGACTGGATTTACCGGTTACGTTATGATAAGCTGTCAGTGTTGTTATAAACGTTCGTATAGCTGAAGAGAATTGACCATGCATGGGTTGCTCTGCCAGGTCATTTATCGTGAGGTATAACAACAGCTTCAATCAAGCTGTTGTTGTTGGGTTTTAAAATTACACCGGCGAAATACTATTGTTTGTCCGAAATTACGTCACTATTTACTTCATAAAATTGAACCCCATGTAGTTTCTCTGGTGATGGTTTCTGTAGCGGAGTACTTTTTTACAATGTAAGGTGCTGGTCCTACGCAAAACCCTCCTCCTTTTGCACCCGGGTTTGGGACCGGCAATGGCGGAGTTCAAATACCAATTGATGGCATAATTAGAAACAAATTGATTTCGAGGACATTTGTGTTCCACGTGCACATGTTGTTGGCGTGTTTTTGTTGTTGTTGTTCCGTTTCGGAAAGGATTGGACCTTTTCTTAACGACAAAATTATGCTGTTTCAACTTGAAGACTGATACAGATTACAGACCATAAAATAAATGCTGATATAGAAAGGATTTCTGTACAATATGTGGCAGAAAATATATTGAGACAAAAGGAGAACATCCTGGTTATCAAGTTTTTTGTATTAGGTATGTCATAACTAGATGCTGTTTGAAAAAGGGTTGAATAATCCCCTTTTTCTCACCCGAGCATTTCTTTTGTAAGCTACACAATGTATACATGAACACATGATTTTCGCGAGTGAATCTTGGGGAAGATCTGCACTGACCAATTTAACCCTTTCCCAAACAAGACCTGGCCCCGGTTTCTCGAAAATACTTTAGTACGTCCTCATGCTCAAATCTGAGCAACGTGCTCGAATCGCACGAAATCCACGTGAACTTCAATCGAATACCCTTAAACGAGCATGTCCTCATGAGTATGTAGTTAAGTTTTTTCAAGAAGCCGGAGCCTAGTTTTGACGTCACAAAGAGAATAAGCTTGGGAAAACATTGAGACAAAAGAAGGAAATGCTGATAACCAGCATTTTCTCTTTTTGCCTCAATATTTTCTGTACTATAGTTTGCAGAAATCCTGTCTTTATCAATAACCAGTCCACTTTGTGATCTGCAGCAGCTTTCAAAAGGGACAATCCTTATTTTTTGTTTTTTGTGAAAGGGAGCTACACTGGTAGTTTACTATGCAATTCTCCTATAGGGTTACAATGTAGTTATAGGTTTGGTAAATAGAACGGGGGGGGGGGGGGGCTGACGCCATTCAACCCAATTTTTTCTTTTCCCACAATGATCGTTCCGTTGAAAGACCAACAAATCTAAAATTCACCTTTTTGAAATTATCGTCTGTATCATAGGCCTATTTGATTTTGGGAACAACTTCAATTTTTGCTGTCTGCTTCCAAAACATCATCGCTGAAATTCCAAAAAATATTTTCAATATTAACCCTTTCCCAAACAAGACCTGGTTTTGAAGTCTCTACAAGACTTGGCTTGGGAAAACATTGAGGCAAAAGAAGAAAACGCTGATAACCAGCATTTTCTCTTTTGCCTCGGCATTTTTTGTGATGTATTGTACACAGATCATATCTCTCTAGATATTGATTTTATTGTTTTCAGCAATTGTCTAATTAGAAAACCCTAAAATTCAATGTTAAGGAAAGGGTTAAATATGATCGAACACGGACAGTTTGTATTTGAGGTAGCGTTGATTTTGTCGTCTGCAACTACTTTCAATTTGGACCAGTCTAGATATAGCCGCCTGGGAAAGATTTATCCAAAAATTTAGAAGTTCCAGACTCATATTAACCCTTTCCCAAACAACGAAATTTTAGGATGTTTTAATTCAAAAGCTGCTGCAGATCACAAAATGGATGTTTATAAAGGTAAAATTTGTGAACAAAATGGCAGAGAAAACATTAAGGCAAAAGGGGAAACTGCTGGTTTTCAGCAGTTTCTTCTTTTGTCTTAATGTTTTCCCTAGCCAAATCTATTGGGTACGTCAAAACCAGGTCTTGTTTGGGAAAGGGTTAATCCATTACTAGACTAGTCAGATAAAAAAATCCCCATGTCTTTTTAAAAAGGAGCCAAAATGCGTCACTATCATGCAGTTACAGATTAGAATATCGTCGCCTTTCTGCAAAGACCTCGTATCTGCAGATTGTTTTACGAGGTTTTTGAAGAAAAGCAGCGACATCAAGATGGATGACAAACTTTTAATGGGACGGTGGTGGGGTACTTGAATATGTTTAGATCTGCGTCATCATATTAATAGCTAGTGGAGCTTAGAACTCCACAGTCTATTCTTTTTTATGTCCCAGTATCGAAAGATCGTGGCATATATTGCTTTATTCGTGTACGTCTGTCTGTCTGTCTGTCTGATATTCCGAAACTTAACATTAGCATTTTGGGAGCATAGGCCTAAGTGTTTCACAAACACATCTTGTTTGAAAACTACACGTCGAAGAAAATCTATGGACATTTAATCAATCATATTCCTCGAAAAATGGCCTGAAATTAAGTATAAATGCTGGGAAATTTATCGGGAATATTCCCATCCCTTCTATCCCCTCTACTATTCCACTTTTCCGTTCGGTCGGAATTTATCTCTTATTAACCCATTACCACACGATAACTCTTTTTGACTCCCAACAGAGTAATGACCATAGAAAACATTGTTGAAAATGAAGAAATTGCTTGTGACAAGCAATTTCTTCATTTCCCACAATGTTTTCTACCAAAAAAGTCTAAAAGATTTTAAATTTCATTCACATGAAATTGTCGTCTGCAGTATCTTTCAATTTGGACCGCCCTGAAATGTTGTCGTCTGGTAATGGGTTAATGGATTCCGATTGCCCAGTACCTCCTCATGCCGGGCGTCTGGCAGATATGGGTCTACGGTAACCATTACTAGTAGTTTAACCAATTACCAAACGACAAAATTTTGGACTTGTCCAAATTCAAAGACGCTGCAGACGACAATATGAATTGAATGAAATTTCGCATTCTTTGATCCTTCTGGGTAGAAAAAATTGTGGGAAATGAAGAAATTGCTTGTCAC
The DNA here is from genome assembly GCA_963680895.1 of Fragum sueziense. Taxonomy (NCBI): domain Eukaryota; kingdom Metazoa; phylum Mollusca; class Bivalvia; order Cardiida; family Cardiidae; genus Fragum; species Fragum sueziense. The sequence continues at coordinate 26,349,803 of OY804593.1, forward strand.
AAGTCCTTTCTTCATTTTCCACAATGTTTTTCAAAGCCATTATCTTGTAGGGAGTCAAATAGGGTCGTTGTGTGGTAATGGGTTAACTAGCTGGCGGCTCACCAACCGGTTCACCGTTGCTTCAGTTCGAACCCGGCAGACCGGCTTCCTTTTAAATCTATGAAGGAAAAATGTATTGGGACGAAAGGAGAAAATGTTGGTTATCGACATTATCATTTTCTTCTCGTGCTTCTTGAGCCTTTTTCCTAATGGTCGTCGATTTCGTTTATTGTTAGGGAATTCTAGTGATTTTTATTATCCTCTCTCTCTCTCTCTCTCTCTCTCTCTCTCTCTGTGAAAAACATCACGTGTTTGGAAAATGGTAGATCTACGTCGTACAAATCATGCGTGGCAAAGATTAACCTAGTTGACCACCCGTGTACAATTATAATACCCAGGGGCGTACCTGCGCCCCAAATTGGAGTACTCCCTTACCAAAAAGAAGCAGGGGGTCTGGGGGCACAGACTCCCTGCGGGGTGAAGGAGCTGAGCCTCTCTAGGGCTTCGTCCTCGACGAAAATTGGAATATAAGAGAAGCAAAGACCACTTTATGGAGCATTTCAAAGTAAGATTTTTAACATTTTTCCATGTTTTATCAACATTCATGTGAGCACTATATGGTTACTGGAGTATATGTTACCTCAGTAAGAACGATTTTAAATGAACATGTTACACTAGTACTAGCCTTCGGTTTTAACACCATTTTTAGGCCAAAGAAAAATAATCATTTTTCAAATTCGAGGTACTCCCGGGAGTATGGGAGTATGCCTGGATACGCGCCTGATACCCATGAGATTATCGTGAACATAGTGAATTTCGCTCACACAGCCAATTAAAAGTCGCGAATCATTGTTGACGGTCTTCATATTGCACTCGCCGATGGACGGAACAAGTAATAAGGTGATCTTTTTTTCTCTTAAATTTTAATTTCGCGGTCTTTAATAATTTAATGTATTTTATCTAGCAAATTAAAACTGATTTAGATTTATTTTCTAGATAATCGTCTGCATTATTGGTGTCGTCTCACTCTGTCGATTCCTGTCTTGAACTTGAACATTGTTGACTAAACAGTATCATGAGTATGCATCGTTATTCAGGAATTAATTTGAAGTCTCCTGGTTTTTGGGCCCATTGTTTCAGGAAAGGGGTTAAGATCTAGCAGATATTTTCCCGCAAAAAATTGGATTTGACTTGTCTTGAAGTTGAGGAAGATTGGGAAAACATTGATGCAAAAAGGAGAAAATGCTGATTACACAGCATGTTCTCCTTTTGTCTTAATGTTTTCTTTTTAATTCCAATTTTAGTCCGTCAGTCGTATGTGGAAGCTTTTAAATCTGAACAGACTATTTTTTGCCTTTTGTTAGAGGGGTTGTAATATTCCATGCACACTAACGTCATTAGCTTTGCAGAGATCACGTGCTAGGGTTCTGGTAAAGAACAAAAAGCAGTTTGGAAATAAACCCGTGCATCAAGGTTGGTTATTCTTTTATTTTTATTTTTTTTAATGGATGCTATTATTTCATTGCCAAACAACAAAAAATTAAGCTAACCCAAATTGAAAGCAATTGCAGAGGACATTTTCAATGCAATTGATTTTTGAAATCATACAACTTTTAGGGGTGGAAAACATATTGTGGGAAATGAAGAAATTGCTTGTCACAAGCAATTTCTTCATTTTCCATAATATTTTCTCAAGCATTGTTAAGAGGTGTGTTGGATTAAGTGACATTACATAATTTGTTTCTGATAGAACTCGTTTTTGGAAACAATGTGGAAAATGAAGAAATTGTTTTTGACATTTATTTTTCATTTCCCACAATGTTTTCTCCCAGAAATACCCCATGTAGAATTCCATTTCAATTTTCATTGCTCTGTATTTTTTTTCTGAATTTGGAAATTCTGCTATTCGATAATGGCTAAGTAAAATCACAGAATTTGTCTATGATAGCATTTATTTAATAACCCTTTAATTTGTAGAAATGTTTTTTCAAAAGATGGTAATTTTGTTTGAGGAAAGATGAAAAAATACTACATATCAGGAAGGGAAGCATTGAGAGTAAAGGAAAAAATGCTCATTATCAGCAATATTTGCTTTTCTTTCACAATCAGAATTGGTTACATTTGTAGATAGGCATGTCTATAATTTTGCTGTTTGAGAAAAGCTTTATTAGTTTCTATACATAGGTCAGATAAATGCAAGTAGTAAAATAGGTGTATACTTAGGAGTAATGCAAGTATGAAATAAGGGGCCCCCATACTTGCCCATTTAGAAATTAGTATTGTTTTAGTAGATAAACCCATGGGTAAAAATAACCGGTGTTTTACTCATGTTAGATAAGTTATAGTAGTCTTGTGGCATTTCTCAAACAAGTCCTGGTTTTTGATTGCATATTCACTTGCAATGCTTTAAATAAGAAAAGTAAATATTCAGATAACTGCCATTTTTTCCTTTCCTCTCAAAGCTTCCTCTTCTATAACACTGTTTATATATTTTTTCTGCATTTGGATCAATTTTGTGTTATGCATTACATATTAATTGGAAGTTACATATTTGTCGTCAATCTAGAATTCACAATGATTTTAGACATACTGGTAAGCCATTGTTGCTTTTCAATGAAAATCTCGTGACTGCAGCTTGTTTGAGGCTGTAGTTACGAGGTTTTCGTTGAAAATCGGCGATATACGTACATGATACTAATAGGATGTTTACTTTTATGCCCCTGTTTGGAAATATCGAGGGCATATTGTTTTACTTGTCTGTGTCTGTCCATCAGTCTGTCTGTCCGAAAAATTGACATTGGCTGTTTCTGGGGCATTTGTGTTTCACAAACACATCTTGTTTTCAAATTAAATAATCTACCTTGGAACAATTACTTGACTTTTACTTTTTTTGCCTCAATATTTTCTGTGCAATCTTATTCATAAGTACCATCTTTCTTAATTTCCATTTTGTAATCTGTAAATTTTAGTTTTTAGTTTTACTATTTGGGATAGGGTAAATGGAAACATCTTAGGAAAACACTGAGCTGTATTTTTTTTATCTGAGGAATTATATATTTGAATATTGTTCACATCTTATTCTTTATCCAAATTTGTTATAGGGTTTAAAGTTAACAATGGATCTACGATGTGAATGTGCCAGCAAAAGGGAGTATTTAGGATCACCTGTATGTAGAAATTGGTTTATTCTTACCCATTGATCCATTTATGTTTCTCAGCATTGCTTTCCCAAAAATAGACAAGGTTTTCAGACAACCTTTTGGAAATGTTGAGACAAAGAGAAATAGCTGAAACAGCATTTTCTCCTTTTGTCTCAATATTTTCATTGCAATAATGTGCACTATTTCTATTCTCAGCATCATCCATTTCGGTATCTGCCTCTTTCAATTGTGACCTTTCTAATTTTTATGCCCCTGTATTTAAAGATCAGGGGCATATTGTTTTACTCGTGTCTGACACAATCCATCCGTCTGTCTGAAAATTAAACTTTTGGCCTTTTCTCCAAAAGTATGTGGTTTCGGGGGCATTTGGGTCTCACAAGCACATCTTATTTTATTCGGGAAAGGTTTAATGAAACAGCTTTGGAAAACATTGAGTCAAAAGGAGAAAATGCTGATCAGCAGCATTTTCACCTTTAGTCTTAATGTTTACAAAGATGAGTATTGTCCAAAAATCTTAATCTTCATCCAAATCTATTTTAGGGTTTGTAGTTACCGATGGATCTACCATGTGACTGTGCCAGCAAAAGCAAGTATTCAGGACCAACTGTAAGTAGAAATTGGTTTATTCTTACCCATTGATTCATTTTACCTATACATGGATTCCTGTTGTTTCTCATACTGGTCAGTACTACCACAACATCCTAACCGAGCCGCCAGCTGCTCGTCCACATAGATTAACCCTTTCCCAAAAAAGACCTGGTTTTGACGTCCCTAATAGAAAAGGCTTGAGAAAACATTGAGACAAAAGAAGAAACTGCTGATAACCAGCAGTTTATCCTTCTGTCTCAATATTTTCTGTGCCATATTACACACAATTCCTATCTTTAATATCATCCATTTTTTCGTCTGAAACCCCTTTGAATTTGGAGCAACCTATAATTTTGTCGTTTGGGAGAGGGTTAACGGTGGGCGACTTTTTTGTCAGAAAGAATATTTGGTGCGGCTGGGGATTGAACCCAGTACCACTGGAGTGAGAGGCAGATGTGCTACCAATTGTGCTATGGCCGCGGCATATCATTTGGAAAAGGGTTATTTTTCTCATTTTTCAAAAGATTTAGCATTTTAAAAATTTGTTTTTAGAAAAAGTTGACCTTTGACCCTTGACCCCAGCATCGTTTCAACGATTTTCATTGGCTGCAGCAAACCTTCAGATGACCTCACAGAGTTCCACTGCTTGGTGAATTACAGGTAATTTCATTAATATTCATCCGTGATTGGATAATATTTTTGTCTCTCATACCAGTACTACCACAACACCCTAACCGAGCCTCCAGCTGCTCTCCCACATACGTTAAATGATACCAAACCATTTGTGGGCGACTTTTTAGTCAGAAAGGACATTTGTCACAGCCTGGGATTGAACCCGGGACCTCTCGAGTGAGAGGTAGATTGCACTACCAACTGCGCTATGGCTGGGGGGGGGGGCACGTTTGACCTTTGACATAAGACTTCCCTGACAAGTAGTAGATAGATACTCACATAATGGTAGGGAGCTCCAGATAACAAGCTTTTCAAAATGCAATATTTCATTGATCATCCATCAAATCCTATGTTGTGGGTACTCATTGGAATCGTCTCATCGAGACGATTCAAAGAGCACCCACAACATAAAGTATGGAGTTGAAATTACATCTGTAGCTCTGATTGGTACATGTTATTCATGTAGTCTGTAGTTTAGAGTAGATTACAGTTATTATAGGTAGAGCTCATGTATTGTGTATGACATGTCGATATTGCTTTTGTAGAACAAAGCAATATGTTTGTCTTCTCTTTATGTCTTTGTCCGCAGATGTAGAGCAATTCCTGGTACTTACTATTCAAACCATCAATTTTCTCCATGCTCATTGCAGAATAGCCACAGTAGATCTATATTGAGTGAACAGCCAGACTTAAAACATGCTAATAATATATTTGTCTTCTCTTACTGTTTTCATCCGCAGATGTAGTGCAATTTCTGGTACTTCATATTCAAACCATTAATTTTCTACACCATTATTGCAGAATAGCTACAATATTGAGTTAGCAGCCTGACTTAAAACACCCAAGTAACATATTAGTTTTCTCTTACTGTCTTTGTCCGCAGATGTAGAGCAATTCCTGTTACTTGATATTTAAATGTTCCACTTTCTCTATTATCATTGCAGAATAGCCACATTATATTGAGTGAGCAGCCTGACTTTAAACATGCTAGTAATATATTTGTTTTCTTTTACTTTCTTTGCTTTGTCCACAGATGTAGAGCAATTCCTGTTACTTGATATTCAAATGTATCATTTTCTCTATTATGATTGCAGAATAGCCACATTATATTGAGTGAGCAGCCTGACTTTAAACATGCTAGTAATATTTTTGTCTTCTTTTACTGTCTTTGTCCACAGATGTAGAGCAATTACTGTCACTTGATATTCAAATGTTCCACTTTCTCTATTATTATTGCAGAATAGCCACAGTATATTGAGTTAACAGCCTGACTTTAAACATGCTAGTAATATATTAGTTTTCTCTTACTGTCTTTGTCCACAGATGTAAAGCAATTCCTGTTACTTGATATTTAAATGTTCCACTTTCTCTATTATCATTGCAGAATAGCCATATTATATTAAGTGTAAGCAGCCTGACTTTAAACATGCTAGTAATATATTTGTCTTCTCTTACAGTCTTTGTCTGCAGATGTAGAGCAATTCCTGTTACTTGATATTCAAATGTATCATTTTCTCTATTATTATTGCAGAATAGCCACAGTATATTGAGTTAACAGCCTGACTTTAAACATGCTAGTAATATATTTGTCTTCTTTTACTGTCTTTGTCAGCAGATGTAGAGCAATTCTTGTTACTTGATATTCAAATGTTCCACTTTCTCTATTATCATTGCAGAATAGCCACATTATATTGAGTGAGCAGCCTGACTTTAGACATGCTAGTAATATATTTGTCTTCTCTTACTGTCTTTGTCCGCAGATGTAGAGCAATTCCTGGTACTTGATATTCAAATGTTCCACTTTCTCTATTATTATTGCAGAATAGCCACAGTATATTGAGTTAACAGCCTGACTTTAAACATGCTAGTAATATATTTGTCTTCTCTTACTGTCTTTGTCCACAGATGTAGAGCAACTCCTGTTACTTGATATTCAAATGTTCCACTTTCTCTATTATTATTGCAGAATATCCACATTATATTGAGTGAGCAGCCAGACTTAAAACATGCTAGTAATATATTTGTCTTCTCTTACTGTCTTTGTCCACAGATGTAAAGCAATTCCTGTTACTTGATATTCAAATGTTCCACTTTCTCTATTATCATTGCAGAAAAGCCACAGTATATTGAGTTAGCAGCCTGACTTAAAACATGCTAGTAATATATATGTCTTCTCTTACTGTCTTTGTCTGCAGATGTAGAGCAATTCCTGTTACTTGATATTCAAATGTTCCACTTTCTCTTTTATTATTGCAGAATAGCCACAGTATATTGAGTTAGCAGCTTTACTTAAAACTTGCTAGTAATATATGTCTTCTTTCACTGTCTTTGTCCGCAGATGTAGAGCAATTCCTGTTACTTGATATTCAAACGTTCCACTTTCTCTATTATTATTGCAGAATAGCCACAGTATATTGAGTTAACAGCCTGACTTTAAACATGCTAGTAATATATTTGTCTTCTCTTACTGTCTTTGTCCACAGATGTAAAGCAATTCCTGTTACTTGATATTCAAATGTATCATTTTCTCTATTATTATTGCAGAATAGCCACATTATATTGAGTGAGCAGCCTGACTTTAAACATGCTAGTAATATTTTTGTCTTTTCTTACTGTCTTTGTCCACAGATGTAGAGCAATTCCTGGTACTTGATATTCAAATGTTCCCCTTTCTCTATTATTATTGCAGAATAGCCACATTATATTGAGTGAGCAGCCAGACTTAAAACATGCTAGTAATATATTTGTCTTCTCTTACTGTCTTTGTCCACAGATGTAGAGCAATTCCTGTTACTTGATATTCAAATGTATCACTTTCGCTATTGTTACTGCAGAATAGCCACATTATATTGAGTTAACAGCCTGATTTTAAATATGCTAGTAATATATTTTTCTTCTTTTACTGTCTTTGTCCACAGATGTAGAGCAATTCATGTTACTTGATATTCAAATGTTCCACTTTCTCTATTATCATTGCAGAATAGCCACATTATATTGAGTGAGCAGCCTGACTTTAAACATGCTAGTAATATATTTGTCTTCTCTTACTGTCTTTGTCCACAGATGTAGAGCAACTCCTGGTACTTGATATACAAATGTTCCACTTTCTCTAGTATCATTGCAGGATAGCCACAGAATATTGAGTTAACAGCCTGACTTTAAACATGCTAGTAACATTTTTGTCTTCTCTTACTGTCTTTGTCTACAGATGTAGAGCAATTACTGTTACTTGATATTCAACTGTATCATTTTCTCTATCATTATTGCAGAATAGCCACATTATATTGAGTGAGCAGCTTGACTTTAAACATGCTAGTAATATTTTTGTCTTCTCTTACTGTCTTTGTCCACAGATGTAGAGCAATTCATGTTACTTGATATTCAAATGTTCCACTTTCTCTATTATCATTGTAGATTAGCCACATTATATTGACTGACAGCCTGATTTTAAACATGCTAGTAATATATTTGTTTTCTCTTACTGTCTTTGTCCACAGATGTAGAGCAACTCCTGGTACTTGATATACAAATGTTCCACTTTCTCTAGTATCATTGCAGGATAGCCACAGAATATTGAGTTAACAGCCTGACTTTAAACACGCTAGTAACATTTTTGTCTTCTCTTTAACTGTCTTTGTCCACAGATGTAGAGCAATTCCTGTTACTTGATATTCAAATGTTCCACTTTCTCTATCATTATTGCAGAATAGCCACATTATATTGAGTGAGCAGCTTGACTTTAAACATGCTAGTAATATTTCTGTCTTCTCTTACTGTCTTTGTCCACAGATGTAGAGCAATTCCTGGTACTTGATATTCAATTGTTCCACTTTCTCTATCATTATTTGCAGAACAGCCACATTATATTGAGTTAACAGCCTGACTTTAAACATGCTAGTAATATATTTGTCTTCTCTTACTGTCTTTGTCCACAGATGTAAAGCAATTCCTGTTACTTGATATTCAAATGTTCCACTTTCTCTATTATCATTGCAGATTAGCCACATTATATTGACTGACAGCCTGACTTTAAACATGCTAGTAATATATTTGTCTTCTCTTACTGTCTTTGTCCACAGATGTAGAGCAATTCCTAATTGATATTCAAATGTTCCACTTTCTCTATCATTATTGCAGAATAGCCACATTATATTGACTGACAGCCTGACTTTAAACATGCTAGTAATATATTTGTCTTCTCTTACTGTCTTTGTCTGCAGATGTAGAGCAATTCCTGGTACTTGATATTCAAATGTTCCACTTTCTCTATTATCGTTGCAGCTCTTAGTATTCCTGAAAAAAAAAAGAAAAACAGTTCATTTGATTGCAGACTACGTAAAGTACTAGAGACTGTTGTCAATAGCATTGAATTTTGTTCTAAAAATAGATTTGGTTTACCAACATGTATTGGTAAATTGTCAGTGTTGTTGTAAAGTCTCATAACTAAGGCTTGATTCAAGCCATAGTTGCGACATTTTATTACAATACTAACGGAAATACAATTGTTTATCCGAAATTATGTCACGGTTAACTGGAAAACGTCATTCTTAATATTTAGGAGTAACACTATCTGGAAATTTTTCTTTGGAAAATCACATTGGCAATATAACATCAAATGCAATTAAACCTCCGCAGAAATAAAAAAATCTGAATTTGCAGCGTTCAAAAAGTTTCGATTCTTTTCAGATAGTAAGCAGTCCCAGAGTAATCAAAAGGATGTTTTAAAGGTCTTTTATACTTAATAGTCACAATACTTTTAAAATTCTGCACTAACAGTTTTTATTCCAGCACAGATGCGCGCCAGCCAGTAATACTCGAAAGGGGAGTTTAAGTACTGTATAAATATTGATGCTTTTCAATGAAAACCTTGTAACTGCAGCTTGTTTTAAGCTGCATTTACAAGGTTTTTGTTGAAAAGTGACAATACAGATAGATTGATTCAATAGAGAATGATTTTATCGAGTAAACTGTGACATAATTTCGGACAAACAATAGTATTTCGTTGATATAATTCTAAAACCTCGTAACATTAAGATTGTGTATAGTACCCCCGGCTGTTGAGGGGGGATAGAAATATCTCGGCTGTCAGTCCTGCAGTTGGTGGTAGAACCCCATACAATGGACATATTGTGTTAGTATTTAGTTAAGATTTTGTTTAAGCCTGATGTTGTTAAATTTATTTGCATAGTATGTTTTTGTAACTGTTTAGAATTAGGTTTTGAATATGCTACTAACCAAAATAATTGATTTTGATTTGATAGTTTCTTTGTTATTTTTCTATATCATGTATAGTTGATTCAATAGATTTCATATTTTGTATATTTTAAGGGAATACATTAACAACTTATTGTTTGACCATGATATTTTGTTTACTTATAATCTATTTTCCAATATCATATGTATAGTTAATTTGCTAGCTATTTAACTTTGCATGTTTTAAAAACAGTTTTTTCCATTGTGTCTGTAATTTTCTGATAAGTTAGTTTAATTGATTTTGCAATGTTATGAATGCTGTTCATACTTGTAGATATATTTCTTGTTATTTTGCCCGAGTAAAACTGTGTATTATTATAATTGTCTGTATTTAGACTTGTTGTTTGGCCAGGGCCATTAATATTGTGTACCCCCGGCTGTTGAGGGGGGATAGAAATATCTCGGCTGTCAGTCCTGCAGTTGGTGGTAGAACCCCATACAATGGACATATTGTGTATTTAGTTAAGATTTTGTTTAAGCTTGATGTTGTTAGATTTATTTGCATAGTATATTCTTGTTCTTTAGACTAAGGTTTTGAATATGTTACTAACCATAATAGTTTAAATTAACAACTTAGGTCTTTGACTAATATTTGATTTACTTCTATTGTCTAATACCATATGTTAAGTTTATTTCCTAGATATCAAACTGTGCATGTTTTGAATTGAAATTTTTTCACTTATGTCTGTATGTTTTCTAAAGAGTTAGTTTAATTTATTATGCAATGTCATGAATGCTGTTATAATGTATGTTGTTAGACTAAAATGTTATTGTTTGCAATTTTTCTTGTTATTGCTAAGAATAAGGTTTTGAATATGTTACTAACCATAATAGTTGATTTTGATTCAATTGCTTTGTTATTTTCCTATATGGTATGATGCAATAGATTTCACGTTTTGTATATTTTCAGTTAATAACTTAACAACATAGGTTAACTTAGGTTAAGGTTTTGAATATGTTACTTACCATAATAATTGACTTTGATTCAATTGCTTTTTGTTATTTTCCTATGTCGTTTGATTCAATTAATTGTGCAATGTCATGACATTATATAGTTTGTTCATTCAATATTGAAACTTGCATGTATTTATAACTGTAATTTAAGAATTTGTCTACATGATTTATAAAGTATATTTAAGCCTTTAATTAGTATGTATATGTTCACCAGTTAGATGCTTCTATCAACAACATTTCCTATTAATACTTACATTTTTCCTGTAATATCATTTATGCTCCTTTTTGTAACAACTGTAACTTTAAAAGCATTTAAACCTAAATCGTTTCATTCTATTTCAATTAAGTATATCATTGCTTTTCAACAAAATCCTTGTAAATGCAGCTTGGTTAAGCTACAGTTATGAGGGTTTTATTGAAAAGCAGCAATATTCTCTTATCTAATATCATACATATAATTGTTCAATATTTAAAGAGTTTTTTTTTCAATATTCAACAAATCTTACAAAATCTGTCCATAACATTTTTTTCCATTCCCCCCCCCCCTTCTTTTTTTTTCGTCTTTTTTCTGAGGTCAGTGAATTGCGATTCTGAGTAGGAGCGACCCCGTCTGTATGGTGAAGGGCCTAGCAACACAATGTCCGCACACCAACATTTTACAGATAGTGATAGATATGCTAGTAAGTCTTCAAAGGGTGCCTGCAATATGTTGAAACATGAAGCTGTCAAGGAGAATTAAGGTAAAGTTAGTTTTTTTAGTTCCCTTTTAGGTAGTGTGTCCTGCCTAAAAAGAAATTAAAACAACTGACTTTAAAAGTCTTCTATTTCAATTGTGTATATTGTCTCTTTTCTGTAAAATCCTTGTCACTGCAGCTTGGTTAAGCTACAGTTACAAGGGTTTTATTGAAAAGAAGCGGTATTCTGTTATTCAAATCATGCATGTTACATTGGTTGACTATGTAAAGAATTTTTCAATATTCAACAAAATCTGTCTTTAATGTTTTTTTTTCTTTTTCTTTTTTTCTAAGGTCAGTGGATTGAGATTCTGATTAGGAACAACCCCTAGCAACACAATTTCCGCATCAACAATTTCCAGATGGTGACAGACAAACGAGATAAAGTCTGCAAAGGGTGCCTGTTATATGTTGAAACACGAAACTGTCTAGTAGGATCAAGGAAATGGAGGCCAAGAAATATTCATCAAAATCTTACAGAATTTCTCTTCCTGTTTCAGACTGTGAAAATTCTGAATCAAATCTATTTTAGGCTTCAAGGATAGTGATACCTGATGCAAAAAGAAACTCTCACCATTTTTGATGGTTTTCCACTGATCAAAGTAGTATATATACAGAGATTTAAACAGTACTCAAGTATTTTTCCTCTAGATCCAGTGACATGCAAAAATTGACCTTTTTGCCATGAAATTCCATGGAAATGTTATGAAAATTTTGAATATGTCTACAGGTGTGATGACCTCGATTCCTGTTTGCTGAAATCACACAATTTGGTCCGTTCCGTTCGTGAAATACACAGGAAATATTTGTCTTCTCTCACTGTTTTACTGCAGATATAGAACGAGTGCTTGCCCTGATTTTTCATGAAGCCCATGCTAATACGAGGTTCTGACGAAAACAATGCTGCTAGATATGTTTTTCATAAAATTTTCAGAGCAGAAACAACTATATACAGATTGTGAATCATTTTTAATTGCTGTAGGTACAGAACCCTGGTTAAACAGTCAGCATGCAGATTGTGAATTCTTTCCAAAATCTTCAGGATATTATTGCTTTTCAACAAAAACCTCGTAACTGCAGCTTAACCCTTTCCCAAACAAGACCTGGTTTTGACGTCCCTAATTGAATAGGCCTGGGAAAACATTGAGACAAAAGAAGAAACTGCTGATAACAGCAGTTTCTCCTTTTGTCTCAATGTTTTCTGCGCCATATTTTACACAGACCCTATCTTAAGTAACTTCCATTTTGCTATTTGGGGCAGTTTTTTAAGAGGATCACCCTAAAATTTTGTCGTTCGGGAAAGGGTTAAAACAAGCTGCAGTAACGAGGTTTTTGTTGAAAAGCATCAATATACAGGTCAGCAAAAGGCGGATTATTCATCCTGGTTAGTGACTTTCCTTGCAACAGAGCAGAAACAACTAGAGACTGATTGTGCAGCCTGCTACACAAAAGTAGTCAGTTAGCCGGTATGTGTAAGATTCTGCTACTTTTGATGAAAAGCCCTGATTTATAATAGTATTTAGGTAAAATGTAATATCTTAACTCTTTCCCAAACAACATTTTAGGGTGGTCAACTTCAAAAACTGCCACATATGACAAAATGGAAGTTATTAAAGATAGAATTTGTGTAAAATATGACTTAGAAAATAATGAGACAAAAGGAGAAACTGCTTGTTATCAGCAGTTTCTTCTTTTGCCTCAATGTTTTTGTAAAGCTCTTTCTATTAGGGATGTCAAAACCAGGTCTTGTTTGGGAAAGGGTTAAACACTATGATTCAAGATTATCGATCATCTTTCATTTTAATTATCAAGTTATATGTACTATAGTGCTCTCAGATTAATTCGGGAAATTGGCATATGTAATGACGCCACTTCGGCAATGTTTCTATAATTATGCGCTTTACTAACTGACTTTAATGCCGAAAATAAAGTTGTGCCGAGTTAATATTGGTGCACTATAACTAAGCGTCTATAATAGCAGGGAGAGAACAGGCTGCTAACGACGGATGATAACAAGGAGATGAGGATGGGCTACTAACGATTGATGACGACAAGAAGAGGAGAGCGGGCTACTAGCGACTGATGACAGGCAGAGAACGGTCCACTAACGACGGATGACAGGAAGAGAGCGGGCTACAAGCGACTGATGACAGGCAGAGAACAGACCACTAACGACTGATGACAGAAAGAGGAAAGCGGGCGACTAGTGACAGCGATAGAACAGGCTACTAACGACTGATGACTATGATGACCTGGTTTGATCCCTTGCCACTCCAGTTTATCAGCCGAGAAGTCAAACAAGCAGTTTTCTTTGAACTTTGCTGATGAGTTGGACATAAAACTATTTAATCAATGAATCAAGTGGAAGTGTCAATAGCTATGGACTGCCTTTTGAACTGATTGAACATTTCTGAGAAAAAAAATGTGGCAATGTGGCATAAGTCTGTTCACTACATATGAGCCGGGATCTGGAAAAACGTCCCTTATAGCATTTTTACAAATTGAGTTTCAAGATCAGTCTGTTGTCAAATACAGTCAAATGTGCATCCATGCTGCTCTTTTTACGTCACTACAGGTCACAAAGAAGCTATTAGAGAGCAACATGGATCCTGATCAGACTGTGCGTATGCACAGGCTGATCTGGATCCATGTTGGGCTCAAAAGCCTTAAGGGACGTTTTTCCAGATCCTGGCTCATTTCTATCAATATGAAGGATGAATGCAACAATTTTAACCCTTTCCCAAACATGGCCTGGCTTTGACAACAATATTTTAAATAGCTTAGGAAAATATTGAGGCAAAGAAAAAGGAAATACTGATAAGTCAGAATTTACTCATTTTTGCCTCAATATTTTCTAGACTGTATTGTACACATTCTTTCCATATCAGAATTTATTCTGCTGTCTATAACATTTATTACATAATATTTAACCAGCTTTTGATGCATTTATTTGGCAAATGTCAGATATTGAAAATATTGAAGAAAATGCTGGTTACCACTATTTTGTCCTTTTCCTTCAATATTTTCATTCTTTTAAAGAAAGGTTTCATTCAGTTTGATAAGTTTTGGTAGCAACACAAACAAGGCATTTTTTGTTTGGGAAAGGGTTGATATAAACTTTTACAAATGGAAAAATGTCTCTTAAGGCTTTTGAGATTTTCATGTTTCAAGATCAAACTATAAGGCAAAGTGCAGGCTGATCTGGACCCATGATGCACTCTAATAGCTGCTTCAAGTCATGGAAAAGCTGTTTGAGAACAACATAGTTCCTGATCAGACTGTGTGCTCATAAGCCTTGTAGGACCTTTTTCCAGATCCCGGCACAAATGTATTACAAAATGATATATGTGACCTGTCAAGCTAAAAGAGCCTTTATGGAAGTGTGAAAAATATCAACCTTAGTCAGTCTGTGTAAACTGCGCAGACTGACTAGGATCGAAACTTTTCATGAGAATGTTATTTTCTTGACCTAGAGTGTTTTTTTCTATCCTATATGTTCATTTTCTAACTGGTTAGGATTGATGCCTGCCGAGTCTGACCAGTTTTTCAAAATTTGGTTTTATAGACCTCTCTGGAGGTTCCGTTTAGCATGCAGGGGCACATCGTTGGTGGGAGGTCAAAACCTCGTAACTGCAGTTTGACAAAGCTGGAGTTACAAGGTTTTGACCTTCCACTAACGACATACAATTAATGAACAAATGTTGTATTTATTCACAAATTTTACAATTTAACCCTGGCTTTCCAAAACAAGACATAGTTTTCGTAACTCTAATATAAAATGCTTGGAAAACATTGAGGAAAAAGAAGAAATTCTGATTACTAGAATTATCTCCTATTGTCTCAATATTTTCTCAAAATTTGTTAGGGTTAAAAACAATGGAAATATCGCTGCTTTTCAACAAAAACTTTGTATCTGCAGCTTAAACAAGCTTTAGATACGAGGGTTTTGTTTAAAAGTGACTATATCAATTTATTTGTGCTAAAAATAGACTGGTACTCACGGTTGTGCCTTATTAATCGTCGGTGTTGAGTTAATATCTTGTAACTATAGCTTGAATCAAGCTGTAGTTACGAGATTTTATAACAATACATACAAATTCTATTACAACTATGTAGGTTGATCTCTTGCTCTGGATTCGTCATTGATTTAAATTTCCATTGCTAAGAGCAACAAATTTTGACTTACGGATATTTCGACAGTATCACACAGTCTTCATCAGCGTAGTTGTCAGTGGTGATAGTCACGTGACATAGCATGGTCACATGACAAGAACATTGTACACAAACGGGACATAAGATCGATCCCAACAACACCAAGATCCTCACATCAAACTTCGAGTAAAGGAGGCCATTAACATCAAACAACGGAGACCATCACTGAACCGCGACGAGGGCCTGGAGCTACCACTTGTGTACAATTCTCTCCTCTTGTCATGTGACCATGCTATGTCACATGACTATCACCACTGACAACTACGCTGATGAAGACTGTGATACGGTCAAAATATCCGTAAGTCAAAATTTGTTGCTCTGAGTAATGGAAATATCCGTAAGTCAAAATTTGTTGCTCTGAGTAATGGAAATTTAACTCAATACAATTACTATTCTTTGTCCGAAATTTGTCAGGGTAAGCGGGATAAAATCATACCCCATTGTCATTCTGTTGCCTTTGTCTTCAAAACTGGGTATCGTTTGTTAAAAAGTTTAAGAAGGATTCAAATGAGTACCCACAACTTATGGTTTTGATTTGAAAATACACATTAAGAATGTCTTCACTCCTATTCATCTGTAGCTCTGGTATCAGTCTCAAAACCTCGTAACTACAGTTTAACAAAGATGGAGTTACAAGGTTTTGACGTCCCACTGAGGACATATAATTAATGAACAAAGGTTGTTTATATTTTCTCAAGAATGTCACAATTTAACCCTGGCTTTCCAAAACTAGACCAATTTTTAGTGTCTCTAATATTATATGCTTGGAAAACATTGAGTAAAAAGAAGAAATTCTTATTACTAGAATTATCTCCTTTTGTCTCAATATTTTTTGTTAAAATATGGGCTACCCAAATTCTATCTTTATCGGCCTCCATGGTGTGACCTGCATACATTTTCAAATCAGACCGCTCTAAAAATTTGTTTGGTAAAGGGTTAAAAACAATGGTAATATTGCTGCTTTTCAACGAAAACTTTGTATCTGCAGCTTAAACAAGCTTTAGATACGAGGGTTTTGTTGAAAAGCGACTGTATCAATTTATTAGTGCTAAAAATAGACTGGGACTCACGGTTGTGCCTTATTAATCATAGGTGTTGTGATATCTCGTAACTATAGCTTGAATTAAGCTGTAGTTACGAGATTTTATAACAATACATACAAATACTATTACAAATATGTAGGTTGATCTCTTGCTCTGGATTCGTCATTGATTTAAATTTCCATTACTCAGAGCAACAAATTTTGACTTACGGATATTTCGACAGTATCACACAGTCTTCATCAGCGTAGTCGTCAGTGGTGAAAGTCACGTGACGTAGCATGGTCACATGACAAGAACATTGTATACAAACGGGACATAAGATCGATCCCAACAACACCCAAGATCTTCACATCAGAGGACTCTCACATCAAACGTTGAGTAAAGGAGGCTATTAACACCAAACAACGGAGACCATCACTGAACTGTGACGAAGGCCTGGAGCTACCGCTTGTGTACAATTCTCTCCTCTTGTCATGTGACCATGCTATGTCACATGACTTATCACCACTGACAACTACGCTGATGAAGACTGTGATACGGTCGAAATATCCGTAAGTCAAAATTTGTTGCTCTGAGTTATGGAAATTTAACTCAAAGCAAATACTATTCTTTGTCCGAAATTCGTCATGGTTAATGGAATAAAATCTTATCCCATTGTCATCTGCTGACTTTGTCTTCAAAACCGGGTATTGTTTGGTAAAACATTGTGGAAAAAGAAGAAATTCTTATTACTAGAATTATCTCCTTTTGTCTCAATATTTTTTTGTTAAAATATAGGCTACCCAAATTCTATCTTTATCGGCCTCCATGGTGTGACCTGCATACATTTTCAAATCAGACCACTCTAAAAATTTGTTTAGGAAAGGGTTAAAAACAATGGAAATATTGCTGCTTTCCAACGAAAACTTTTTCTTTAATGCTTTTCGGTGGATTATCGGGAAATAACGGTAGATTATCATTTTGATAAACTCACCGCCTATCCAGTGAAATTATCAAAAACTTATGCCCGGCTTTCGTTCATTTCATCCTATCTGACGTTATGTAAGCCGGGCCAAATAAATGACGTCATCATAAGCGTTGCATAGCAGTCACTTGCAAAATGACGCGCTTTAAGAAAATTTGTCATAATTTTTTTGTATTTTGTCAAATTTTTGCATTAAAGAAATAGAATATTCGTTTGTTTTTCGTGTAAGATCGATTTATATTTCATTTCGTGAACAAATAAAGCTACATTTTCACTCGTGGCTTCGCCACTCGTGAAAATAAAGCTTTTGTTGTTCACTCAATGAAATATAAATCGATCTTACACTGAAACAAACGATTATCCTCTATGTATCTGCAGCTTAAATAAGCTTTAGAAACGAGGGTTTTGTTGAAAAGCGACTATATCAATTTATTTGAGCTAAAAATAGACTGGGACTCATGCTTGTACCTTATTAATCGTCGGTGCTGTGATAAAATCTCGTAACTATAGCTTGAATCAAGCTGTAGTTACGAGATTTTATAACAATACATACAAATATTATTACAACTATGTAGGTTGATCTCTTGCTCTGGATTCATCATTGATTTAAATTTCCATTACTCAGAGCAACAAATTTTGACTTACGGATATTTTGACAGTATCACACAGTCTTCATCAGCGTAGTTGTCAGTGGTGATAGTCACGTGATGTAGCATGGTCACATGACAAGAACATTGTACACAAACGGGACATAAGATCGATCCCAACAACACCCAAGATCTTCACATCAGAGGACTCTCACATCAAACGTTGAGTAAAGGAGACCATTAACATCAAACAACGGAGACCATCACTGAATCGCGACGAGGGCCTGGAGCTACCGCTTGTGTACAATTCTCTCCTTGTCATGTGACTAGCTATGTCACATGACTATCACCACTGACCACTACGCTGATGAAGGCTGTGCGATACGATCGAAATATCCGTCAGTCAAAATTTGTTGCTCTGAGTAATGGAAATTTAACTCAATTCAAATACTATTCTTTGTCTGAAATTTGTCAGGGTAAACAGGATAAAATTATACCCCATTGTCATCTGTTGACTTTGTCTTCAAAACCGGGTAATGTTTGGGATAACATTGTGGAAAAAGAAGAAATTCTTATTACTAGAATTATCTCCTTTTGTCTCAATATTTTTTTGTTAAAATATGGGCTACCCAAATTCTATCTTAATCAGCCTCCATGGTGTGACCTGCATACATTTTCAAATCAGACCGCTCTAAAAATTTGTTTGGGAAAGGGTTAAAAACAATGGAAATATTGCTGCTTTTCAACGAAAACTTTGTATCTGCAGCTTAAACAAGCTTTAGATACGAGGGTTTTGTTGAAAAGCGACTATATCAATTTATTTGAGCTAAAAATAGACTGGGACTCATGCTTGTACCTTATTAATGGTCAGTGCTGTGATAAAATCTCGTAACTATAGCTTGAATCAAGCTTTAGTTACGAGATTTTAGAACAATACATACAAATACTTTTACAACTATGTAGGTTGATCTCTTGCTCTGGATTCGTCATTGATTTAAATTTCCATTACTCAGAGCAACAAATTTTGACTTACGGATATTTCGACAGTATCACACAGTCTTCATCAGCGTAGTCGTCAGTGGTGATAGTCACATGACGTAGCATGGTCACATGACAAGAACATTGTACACAAACGGGACATAAGATCGATCCCAACAACACCCAAGATCTTCACATCAGAGGACTCTCACATCAAACGTTGAGTAAAGGAGGCTATTAACACCAAACAACGGAGACCATCACTGAACCGCGACGAAGGCCTGGAGCTACCACCTGTGTACAATTCTCTCCTCTTGTCATGTGACCGTGCTACGTCACGTGACTTTCACCACTGACCACTATGCTGATGAAGACTGTGTGATACGGTCGAAATATCCGTAAGTCAAAATTTGTTGCTCTGAGTAATGGACATTTAACTCAAAACAAATTACTATTCTTTGTCCGAAATTTGTCAGGGTAAGCGGGATAAAATCATACCCCTTTGTCATCTGTTGTCTTTGTCTTCAAAACCTGGTATTGTTTGGGAAAAAGTTTAAGAGGGAGGAAAATGTTTGAGAGGGAGGATGCTTTCATCCTCGGATACCCTTGGGTCTCCTTATTTGCTAAGCTACATTGATTTAGTGTAGCAAATAAGGAGAACCCCGGGGTATCCGAGGATGGGATGCTTTAAGCTTTTTTCCAAACAAGCGTTTAGATGTTAGATGTGCATTAATGTTTTTATTTTTGCATCTTTCTAGTAATACTTTGATTGTTGTACCTATTGTTTGTGTCCATTATATCCATAGCAGATATGCCTTGCTATAGACAAAAAGAAGTTTTTTGTTTGAGTTATCTGTTGAAAGTGTAAATAAGTAGAGAAGACTCCTTTTGACTTCCTTAAAGAAACAGGCATTTGAAAAGAATGTGGTAAATGAAAAAATTGCTTATGACATGCAATTTCTTCATTTCCCACAAGGATTTCTAAACAAAAATACCCCAAAAATGATAGATTTTATTCTCTTGAAATTGTCATCTGCAACATCTTTGAATTTGGACCAGTCAATCTTTCTTCATTTTGGTTATGGATTGATAACATTAAATAAAAGGATAAGTGAAGGAAACTAAAGAATGCCTAGTAGAATTATATGAATTTCAAAGGTCACATGCACAACTGAGCATGATCGAACTATTTGATGTCCTTGTTAGAAAAGGCTTGGGGAAATATTGAGGCAACAGAAGAAAATGAGCCGGGATCTGGAAAAATGTCCCTTATAGCATTTGAGACAGACACATTTCAAGACCAGCCGGTGCCTAAGCGAAGACTGGCAGACACCGATGCTGCTCTTCTGTGGTTGCTACAGGTCACAAAGAAGCTATTAGAGACCAATATGGATCCTGATCAGACTGTGCGTATGCACAGGCTGGTCTGGACCCAGGTTGTTCTCAAATGCCATAAAGGATGTTTTTCCAGATTCTGGTCCAAATGCTGATAATAGTCGAAAGATTGGTGTGCATATATCATTTTACCATCCATAATTGTCTATCCATTTGTGCGTAATAAGACACCCTACAACCATCTTGATCTTAGGGGATGTCCCATTAGCCCTTTCCCAAACAGCAATTTAGCCTGCTCATAATTTAATTGTGGTCATAAATGCATGATTTTACAAAATTTGGCATGAAAAATATTTATGCTAAAGGAGGAAGTGCTGGTCATGAGTATTCTTCTTTTTGCCTCAATGTTTTCAACGCCTTTTTAAATTTTTTGCCAAATATGTAGTTAAGAAAATATTGAGACAAAACAAAAAGATAGTGGTTATCAGCCTTTTATTCTTTTTGTCTCAATGTTTTCAGTAGTTTTTCTTGTCAAAACCAGCGCTGTTTTGGATTTGGAAAGGATTAAGAAAGTTTGATAGCTATATCAAAGATGAAAGTGGTTTTCTTGCTCAAAGGGAAGAAACTCTGTTTTCTATGAATGCAAGTTATCTCCCTTTTAAGCATAATGACCCCCCCCCCCCCCCCCCCCCCCCCCGTTAGACTTTGGAAAACATTGTGGGAAATCAAGCAATAGCTTGCGCCAAGCAATTACTTTGTTTGCCACAGTGTTTTCTACCCCCAAAAGACAAATAATGCTAAATTCCATTCACTTGATTTAGTCGTCTGCAAGATCTTTGAGTTCAGACAGACCAAGTAATTGTTGCCGTCATTTAACCCTCTCCCAAACAGCAAAAATTTATGGTGGTCCAATTCTAAAGCTTACGGAAAGAACAAAATGGCTGTTGATAAAGATTGGATGTGTAAAATACAGCACAAAAAATATTGAGGCAAAAGGAGAAAATGTTGGTCATCACCATTTTCTTCTTTTGCATCAATATTTTCCCAATCCTATTCTATCAGGGACGTCAAAACCAAGTCTTGCTTGGGAATGGGTTGATTGGTTAACACATTCCCAAACGAAATTTAAGACTATCCAAATTGAAAAACTGCTGCTGACGTAAAAATGGGTGCCAATGACTGGAACTTTTGTACAGGATAGCACAGAAAATGTTGAATATAAAAGAGAAAATGCTGATGATCAGCATTTTCTTCTTTTCATTCAATGATTTCTGTCCCTCTATCCTACATCAGAAGCAAACCTGGTTTTGACATTCCTAAATTGAAGAAATGTTTGGAAACATTAAGGAAAAAGAAAATGCTGATAAGGAGGCATTTTCTCCTTTTGCCCCAGAGGCTTATTTCCTGTGTTATATTATACACAAATACTACCCCTTTTGTCGTCAGCAGCAGCTTGCTTTTAACCCGTTGGCCGCGGCCTTAGCGCAGTTGGTAGCGCATCTGACCCTCATACGAGAGGTCCCGGGTTCGATACCCGGCTGCGGCTAATACCCTTTCTGACAAAATTGTCACCAACCAATGGGTTTGAAATCGTTAACCTAAGTGGGCGAGCAGCTGGAGGCTCGGTAAGGGTGTTGTGGTAGTACTGGTTTGAGAAACAACAGGAATCCATGGGTAGGTGCTCCAGCCGCCGCGATATGACCCTGGTAGTTGAAAACGGCGTAAAACCCAATAAACTCAAACTTTTAACCCGTTACTGCAGTGACGCCTTTTGACTCCCTCATAGGAAAAAGCTTGGGAAAACATTGTGAAAAATGAAGAAATTGCTTGTGACAAGCAATTTCTTCATTTTCCACAGTGTTTACTAACCCAAAATGCGAAGAATTTTTAAAATTTCATCAATTTAAAAGTCGTCTGCAACAGCTTTCAAATTGGAACAGTCCAAATTTTTGTCGTTTGGGAAAGGGTTAAGGAAGTTACGGGAAAAGGAGTTGCTGGCAACAAACTTTTTTTAAAAGTAGACAATGCTTATGTAATAGCACAGAAAATATCAAGGAAAATTAAGAAATTACTTCCTCTCAGTAATTTCTTTTTACAATGCCCCCCCCCCCCCCCCCCCCCCCAATCATTTTTACAAAGGCATCTAAGCCAGGTCTTGTTTGGGAAATGAAAAAACTGAAAAACCCTATCTAAGAGTGCCCCAACTAATACAAGATGACACAACCCCTTCGAAAAAAGTTCTAGAACGCATTTCTAGTTTTATAATTTCTCTAGAGCATAATCTAGATCATTTAAAGACACTTCTAGAACTACAGTTCTAGGAGTGCCATTTAACGTTCTAGAACATTCCAGAACAGTTCTTGAACTCTATGCAGTGGAAGTAACTCTATGAAAGGGATGCAACTCTATGAAAGGGATGTAACTCTATGAAAGGGAAGTAACTCTATGAAAAGGAAGTAACTCTGAAAGGGAAGTAACTCTATGAAAAGGAAGTAACTCTATGCAAGGGAAGTAACTCCATGCAAGGGAAGTAACTCCATGCAAGGGAGGTAACTCTATGCCAGGGAAGTAACTCCATGCAAGGGAGGTAACTCTATGCCAGGGAAGTAACTCTATGCAGGGGAAGTAACTCTATGCAAGGGATGTAACTCTATGAAAGGGATGTAACTCTATGCAAGGGAAGTAACTCTATGCAAGGGAAGAACCTCTATGCAAGGGAGGTAAATCCATACAAGGGAGGTAACTCTATGAAAGGGAGGTAACTCTATGAAAGGGAGGTAACTCCATGCAAGGGAGGTAACTCTATGAAAGGGAAGTAACTCTATGCAAGGGAAGTAACTCTATGCAAGGGAGGTAACTCCATGCAAGGGAAGTAACTCTATGAAAGGGAAGTAACTCTATGAAAGGGAAGTAACTCCATGAAAGGGAAGTAACTCAATGCAAGGGAAGTAACTCCATGCAAGGGAGGTAACTCAATGAAAGGGAGGTAACTCTATGCAAGGGAAGTAACTCTAAGAAAGGGAAGTAACCCTATGAAAGGGAAGTAACTCAATGCAAGGGAAGTAACTCTATGAAAGGGAAGCAACTTGATGAAAGGGAAGCAACTCTATGCAAGGGACGCAACTCTATGCAAAGGAAGTAACTCTATGCAAGGGAAGTAACTGAATGCAAGGGAAGTAACTTTTTGCAAGGGAAGTAACTCTATGAAAGGGATGTAACTCTATGCAAGGGAAGTAACTCCCTGCAAGGGAGGTAACTATGCAAGGGAAGTAACTCTATGCAAGGGATGTAACTCTGTGAAAGGGATGTTACTCTATGCAAGGGAAGTAACTCTATGAAAGGGAAGTAACTCTATGCAAGGGAAGTAACTCTATGAAAGGGAAGTAACTCTGAAAGGGAAGTAACTCTATGAAAGGATGGTTACTCAATGCAAGGGAGGTAACTCTATGCAAGGGAAGTAACTCTATGCAAGGGAAGTAACTCCATGTAAGGGAAGTAACTCCATGCAAGGGAAGTAACTCCATGCAAGGGAAGCAACTCCATGCAAGGGAAGTAACTCTATGAAAGGGAAGTAACTATGCAAGGGAGGTAACTCTATGCAAGGGAGGTAACTCTATGTAAGGGAAGTAACTCTATGAAAGGCAAGTAACTCTATCAAAGGGAAGTAACTCTATCAAAGGGAAGTAACTCCATGCAAGGGAAGTAACTCCATGCAAATGAAGCAACTTCATGCAAGGGAAGTAACTCCATGCAAGGGAAGTAACTTCATGCAAGGGAAGTAACTTCATGCAAGGGAAGTAACTCTATGCAAGGGAAGTAACTCCATGAAAGGGAAGCAACTCTATGCAAGGGAAGTAACTCCATGCAAGGGAAGTAACTCTATGAAAGGGAAGTAACTTTATGAAAGGGAAGTAACTCCATGCAAGGGAGGTAACTCTATGAAAGGGAGGTAACTCTATGCAAGGGAGGTAACTCTAAGAAAGGGAAGTAACTCTATGAAAGGGAAGTAACCCAATGCAAGGGAAGTAACTCTATGAAAGGGAAGCAACTTTATGAAAGGGAAGCGACTCTATGCAAGGGACGCAACTCTATGCAAGGGAAGTAACTATATGCAAGGGAAGTATTGAGTTACCTTCCTTGCATAGAATTACTACCCTTTCATGGAGTTACTTTCCTTCAATCAATTACTTCCCTTGCAAAGAGTTACTTCCCTTGCATAGTTAATTCCCTTGTAAAGAGTTACTTCCCTTGCATGGAGTTACTTCACTCGCACAGTTACTTCCCTTGCATTGAGTTACCTCCCTTTAACAGAGTTACTTCCCTTGCATGGAGTTTCTTCTCTTGCATATAGTTACTTCCCTTGCAATGAGTTACCTCCCTTTCATAGAGTTACTTCCCTTTCATAAAGTTACTTCCCTTTCATAGTTCCTTCCCTTGCATAGAGTTACTTTCCATGCATAGTTTACTTCCCTTGTAAAGAGTTTCTTCCCTTGCATGGAGTTACTTCCCTTGCAGAGTTATTTCCACTGCATTGTGTTACCTACCTTGCATTGAGTTATCTCCCTTGCATTGAGTTACCTCCCTTGCATAGAATTACTTCCCTTTCATGGA
This sequence comes from Fragum sueziense, assembly GCA_963680895.1. Lineage (NCBI taxonomy): Eukaryota > Metazoa > Mollusca > Bivalvia > Cardiida > Cardiidae > Fragum > Fragum sueziense. The sequence goes on from OY804593.1 coordinate 26,374,934, forward strand.
GTTACATCCCTTCAATCAGTTACTTCCCTTGCAAAGAGTTACTTCCCTTGCATAGTTACTTCCCTTGTATGGAGTTACTTCCCTTGCAAGGAGTTACTTCCCTTGCAGAGTTACTTCCCTTGCATTGAGTAACCTCCCTTGAATAGAGTTACTTCCTTGCATGGAGTTTATTCCCTTGCTTAGAGTTACTTCCCTTGCATTGAGTTACCTCCCTTTAATAGAGTTACTTCCCTTTCATAGAGTTACTTCCCTTTCATAGAGTTACTTCCCTTGCATAGAATTACTTCCCTTTCATAGAGTTACTTCCCTTCAATCAGTTACTTCCCTTGCATAGAAATATTTCCCTTGCATAGTTACTTCCCTTGTAAAGAGTTACTTACCTTGCATGGAGTTACTTCCCTTACAGAGTTACTTCCCTTGCATTGAGTTACCTCCCTTGCATAGAATTACTTCCCTTTCATAGAGTTACTTCCCTTCAATCAGTTACTTCCCCTGCATAGAGTTACTTCCCTTGTAAAGAGTTGCTTGCCTTGCATGGAGTAACTTCCCTTTCATAGAGATACTTCCCTTGAATTGAGTTATCTCCCTTGAATAGAGTTACTTCCCTTGCATGGAGTTACTTCCCTTGCATAGATTTACTTCCCTTGCATTGAGTTACCTCCCTTGCATTGAGTTACTTCCCTTTCATAGAGTTACTTCCCTTTCTTAGAGATACCTCCCTTGCATAGAGTTACCTCCCTTTCATAGAGTTACCTCCCTTGCATGGAGTTACATCCCTTGCATTGAGTTACTTCCCTTTCACGGAGTTACTTCCCTTTCATAGTTACTTCCCTTTCATAGAGTTACCTCCCTCGCATAGAATAACTTCCCTTACAAAGAGTTACTAGGCCTTTCAAACAGTTACTTCCCTTGCATATTTACTTCCCTTGAATAGTTACTTCCCTTGTAAAGATTTACTTCCCTTTCATAGAGTTACTTCCCTTGCATAGAGTTACTTCCCTTGCATTGAGTTACTTCCCTTACAAAGAGTATCTTCCCTTGCATAAGGTTACTTCCCTTGCATAGTTATTTCCCTTGCATAGTTATTTCTCTTGCACAGAGTTACTTCCCTTGCATATTTACTTCCCTTGTAAAGAGTTACTTCCTTTGCATGGAGTTACTTCCGTAGCATAGATTTTCTTCCCTTGTACATGTATATATTTACTTTGCTTACAAAGAGTTACCTCCCTTACTTAGCTACTTCCAATTACATAGAGTTACTTCCCTCTCATTCAGTTACTAGTCTGGCTTACCTGCCCTTAATACTGCGTTATTGGGTCAGGCACACTTCAACCATGGCGGCGCTCAATGGGGTGAAATTTTAACAAAGGTAAAGAACAAAGTTCTTTAATTTTGTGAGCAGGGAAGGGTCATTTGAAGAGTAGATAGGTTTCGGTATATTTTTAACACTAGCAAAAAAAGTTTTACATGACCTCAACGCTAACCCGAAATAAAATGGTTTTAACCCTTTCCCAAACAAGACCTGGTTTTGACATCCCTAATAGATATGACTTGGAAAAACATTGAGACAAAAAAAGAAACTGCTGATAACCAGCAGTTTCTCCTTTTGTCTGAATATTTTCTGTGCTAAAATATACACAAATCCTGTGTTTATCCACAACTATTTTGTTGTCTGTGGCAGCTTTCAAATTGGATCACCCTAAAATTTTGTCGTTTGGGAAAGGGTTAAATTAAGTACATGAAAACTATATCAAGGCAATTTGGATTCTACTTTTGGCAGTAGTCCGATTAGCTCAGTGGTTAGAGCGTCTAACTTGTGTTCTAGAGGTCCCTGGTTCGTATCCCAAGAGACACACACCCTTTCTTTTTATATTTTTCATACCAAATGGTTCTAGAGATTGCAAAGACGTAATAAAAACACAATTACCAATAATGTTTTAATTGCATATTAGTGATTTCTAGAATAGTTTGGTTTGAGAAAATGTATTAAGACAAAAAGTAGAAAAGTAGAAGAAAAAACATTTACCCAACGTGGGATTCGATCCCTGGACCTCTGGAATCCAAGTCAGACGCTCTACCACTGAGCTAATGAGTCTACTGGCATAGGGGAAACAAATTGCCATAATATAGCTTTTATGTACCTAATTTAAAACCGCTTTATTTCGGGTTAGCGTGATGATCATTAAAAACTGTTACTGCTAGTGTTAAAAATATACCAAAAACTATCTAATTCATAAATGTCATATCTTTGCTCTCAAAATTCATGGACTTTGCTCTTTATCTTTGTAATTAAATTACCCCATTGGAGGTGGCCATTTTTAGTGAATGCCTGACGTACTAAAATACATAGTATGACAGGGAACCAGACTATTCAGTTACTTCCTTTGCATAGTTACTTCCTTTGAATAGTTTCTTTCCTTACTCAGAGTTACTTCCCTAACATAGTGGAGAGTGGAAAAAAGTGGAATATCGGTATGACTCTTGACCAATTCCCACTGTGATGCGTTTTTGGACAGAGAGGCAAACATGAGTAAAAAACTATATGCCCCCTCCCCCTATACAGGGCATAAAAAGAATAATTTTGAATGGCACATACAACCATTTTTAGTCATATAGCCCTTTCCCAAACAAGACCTGGTTTTGACATCCCCGATAGAAATGGCATGGGAAAACATTGAGACAAAAGAAGAAACTGCTGATAACAAGCAGTTTCTCCTTTTGTCTCAATATTTTCTGTGTCATATTTCACACAAATCCTATCTTTAGTAACATCTATTTTGTCATTTGTAGCGGTTTTTGAAGTGGATCACCCTAAAATCTTGTCGTTTGGGAAAGGGATAGTGGCAGCTGGTGATCTTAACCATATGTTTCATGTATTTCTTGCACCAGTACAAACAGCATCTAGTCCGAGCCACCAGCTGCTTAACCCTTTCCCAAACAGCAAAGTTTTAGGGTGATTCACTTCTAAAAATGGCAAAATTGACAAAATGGAAGTTATCACAGATAGAATTTGTGTTAAAAATATGGCATTGAAAATATTGAGACAAAAGGAGAAACTGCTGGTTATCAGCAGTTTCTTCTTTTGTTTCAATGTTTTCCCAAGCCAATTCTTTTAGGGACGTCAAAACAAGGTCTTGTTTGGGAAAGGGTTAACTAACTACCAGAAAGCAACATTTTGGACTGTTCCAATTTGAAAGGAGTTGCAGACGACAATTTCAAGTTGATGATTTTAGAAATATTCCCAATCTTTGGATTAGAAAACGTGAAAAATAAAGAAATTGCTTGTGAAATGTTTTTCTAAGCGTTTTCTTGTGAGGGAGTCGAAAGGCGTCACTTTGCAGTAATGGGTTAATGGATAATTTAAATGCATGTTAACCCTTTCCCAAACAAGACCTGATTTTGATGTCCCTAATAGCAAAATTTTGGGAAAATATAGAGGCAAAAGAAGAAATTACTGATGATCAGCAATTTCTCCTTTTGCCTCATATTTTCTATGCTACAACATAGACAAATTCCATTTTTATTCATGTCCATTTTTTTGTCATCTTCAGCTGTGTATAATTAGAAATCACTAAAGGTGATAAAAATACCCCCCCCCCCCTCCCCCACTACATTTGTCTGGACAAGTGCTTTTGTCGAAAAAAAGGGCAATAAGTCACAGAATAAGTAAGGTAGTTATGTGCCTTGGACACTGCACTTCTCCTTAGTGAGATCCATATATTTTTGAAGTTTTACAATCATAGCTACTTTACTTTCAGAGATATGCTCCGGACAAGCATTTTTTACATGGACGGACAGACAGACAGGCTGATTCCAGTATACCCCATTATACCAGTAAACAAGTTTCTTTTTGTGGTGGTATAAAAAACTGGATTTCAGATAAAGTACACATCTACAATTTGTATAGAAAGTTGGCTTTCCCCCAAACTAGATGTCACTAGTATAAACAGTTTTGGAAAACATAGAGAGAAAAGAAGTTGCTTATAAACAGTAATTTCTTCTGTCCCTCAATGTTTTCTGTGCTTTTATCAGTTTGGAGATTATTAATTCATTTTGTCGTCAAACTTCTTCAAAATTGGACAGGTCTATTAGTTGTGACATTTGGGAAGTAATTACCCCATTTCCAGACAAGACCTGATTTTAAGGTCTCTAAGAAAATAGGCTTGGGAAAACATTGAGGCAAAAGGAGAAATTGCTGATAACAAGAGATGTTTGTAAAACATATATACCCCCTCAAGGGCCTACATTTGATGTAGGTCAAAGTCCAAGGTCAAGGTAACAAGGTCCAAGTTCATGGTCAAGTATGAAAGGTCTTGGTAGGTGTCCATGTGTGAAATATCAAGGCTGTATATGTAAAAGTAAAATGAAATATAGGCTAGGTTAAAGTTTTTAAAAGTAGGCCAAATGCCAAGGTCATGGTCAAATGTGAAAGGTCTTGGTTGGAGGTGTCCATGTGTGAAATATCAAGGCTGTAGGTGTAAAAGGACATGATATATATGACCGGTTTAAGTTTTTTAAAAGTAGGTCAAACTCCAAGGTCAAGATCACAAGGTTCAAGGTCATGGTCAAATGTGAAAGGTCTTGGTAGGAGGTGTCTATGTGTGAAATATCAAGGCTGTAGGTGTAATAGGACATAAGATAAAGGCCAGGTTAAAGCTTTATAAAAGTATGTAAAAATCCAAGGTCAAGGTCACACAGGTCAAGGTCATGGTCAAATGTGAAAGGCCTTGGTAGGAGGTGTCCATGTGAATAAAATATCGAGACTGTATAGGTTACAGGACACAAGATATAGGCCTAGTTTAAGTTTTTTAAAAGTAGGTCAAACTCCAAGGTCAAGGTCCAAGGTCATGGTCAAAAGTGAAATGTCTTGGTTGGAAGTGACCACGTGTGAAATATCAAGGCTGTATGTATAAAATGACATGAAATATAGGCCAAGTTTATGTATTATAGAAGTAGGTCAAACACCAGGGTCAAGGTCACAAGGTCCAAGGACATGGTCAAATGTGAAAGGTCTTGGTCGTAGGTGTCCATGTGTCAAATATCAAGGCTGTATGTGTAAAATGACATGAAATATAGACCAAGTTAATGTATCATAGAAGTAGGTCAAAGTCCAAGGTCAAGGTCACAAGGTCAAATGTGAAAGGTCTTGGTAGGAGGTGTCTATGTGTAAGTATCAAGACTGTATAGGTAACAGGACATGAGATATATGCCTAGTTTAAGTTTTTTAAAAGTAGGTCAAGCTCCAAGGTCAAGGTCCAATGTCATGGTCAAAAGTGATGTTTTGATTGGAAGTGATCATGTGTGAAATATCAAGGCTGAATGTGTAAAATGACATGAAATATAGGCCAGGTTAATGTATTATAAAATTAGGTCAAACACCAAGGTCAAGGTCACAAGGTCCAAGGTCATGGTCAAGTGTGAAAGGTCTTGGTCGTAGGTGTCCATGTGTCAAATATCAAGGCTTTATGTGTAAAAGGACATGATATATCATCTAGGGTTTAATTTTTTTTAAAAATTAGGTCAAAGTCCAAGGTCACAAGGTCCAGGGTCATGGTCAAATATGAAAGGTCTTGGTAGGATGTGTCCATGTGAGAAATATCAAGGCTGTATGTGTAATAGCACATCAGATATGGGCCCAGTTTAAATTTTTAAAAAGTAGGTCAAACTCCAAGGTCAGGGTCACAAGGTCCAAGGTCAAAGTCGTATGTGATAGGTCTTGGTCGAAGGTTTCCATGTGTCAAATATCAAGGCTATATGTGTAAAAGGACATGATATATCAGCCAAGTTTTTTAAAAGTAGGTCAAACTCCAAGGTCAAGGTCACAAGGTTCAAGGTCATGGTCAATTGTGAAAGGTCTTGGTATAAGGTGTCCATATGTGAAATATCAAGGCTGTATGTGTAATAGATCATACGATATAGGCCTGGTTTAATTTTATTTTTTAAAGTAGGTCAAACTCCAAGGTCAAGGTAACAAGGTCCAAGGTCATGATCAAATGTGAACGATGTTGATAGGAGGTATCTATGTGTGAGATATCAAGGCTGTATGTGTAAAAGGACATGAGATATAGACAAGATTAAGAATTAAGTGTAAAAATCAACAAAGGGCAATAACTCCAAGAATTTGATCAGCAGAGTTATAGTTCTTGTCCACCACACCTCTCCATAATGAAATCTATCCACCTGTAAAGTTACATGATTCTACCTTACATACTTTTTGAGTTGTGCTCCGGACAAGAATCAAGTTTGAAAATCAAAAAGGGCAATAACTCCAAAAATAGGATCAGCAGAGTTACGGTTCTTGAGCACTGCAACTCTCCATAATGAGATCTATCTACCTGTAAAGTTTCATGGTTCTACCTTACATACTTTTTGAGTTATGCTCTGGACAAGAGTCAAGTTTGAAAATCAACAAAGGGCAATAACTCCAAAAATATGATCGGCAGAGTTACGGTTCTTGAGCACTGCACCTCTCCATAATGAGATCTATCCACCTGTAAAGTTTCATGATTCTACCTTACATACTTTTTGAGTTGTGCCCCGGACAAGAATCAAGTTTGAAAATCAACAAAGGGCAATAACTCCAAAAATATGATCGGCAGAGTTACGGTTCTTGAGCACTGCACCTCTCCATAATGAGATCCATCCACCTGTAAAGTTTCATGATTATAGCTAACATACTTTTTGAGTTATGCTCCGGACAAGAATCAAGTTATAAAATCAACAAAGGGCAATAACTCAAAAAATTTGATCGGCAGAGTTACAGTTCTTGTGCACTGCACCTCTCCATAATGAGATCTATCCACCTATGAAGTTTCATGATTCTACCTTGAATACTTATCGAGTTATGCTTCAGACAAGGTTTGGTCTACGGACAGACCGACCGACCGACTGACCTACCGACCGACACTTGCAAAACAATATACCCCCTTTTTCTTCGAAAGGGGGCATAATTACAAATTTCTCCTTTTGCCTCAATATTTTCTGTGCTAAAACTGTACAAAACTGCTTTTAGCAACATTCAAATTGTCATCTGTGACAATTTTTCAATTAACCCTTCCCCAAAAATACCTGGATTTGATGTCTCTAATAGAGAGGCTTGGGAAAACATTGAGGCAAAAGAAGAAATCTGTGAATATTGGCAATTTCTCCTTTTGCCTCAATATTTTCTATGCTATATTGTACACAAATCCTGCTGTTATCAACATTCATATTGTCATCTGCAACAGTATTTCAATCAAAACACCCTTAATCTGTGAAGAACTTACTCCTTTTCCCTAGGCTAAGAATATTTTTCAGACTGGGCAATATTGCTGCAGATGATAAAGTAGGTGTTGACAAAGTAGAATTTAAAGACAATATAAGACAGACAATTTTGAAGCAAAAGGAGACTAGACAAACATTCTGATGAAGTTTCATGAATATTAAGCAAACATTGTGGCCTCTAGAGTGCTAACAAGAATTTTGTCATTAAGGCCCCTTTTCCTGTGATATCCAACAGAACATTCCAATTCATACAGCTTCCTGACACAAATAAATAAACCTCATTATACATTTAGATGATTAAAGACTATATCAGATGAGAAGACAAGAGCCGTCAGAGACGGACAATGCTCCCCGAATAAGGCATTGTCACAATAAATGTATGCCATGCAGAGCTAACATAAAGCTAGCAAATGTCAAGCCCCCTTTTTGCATGACATAATTTTTATAACCATATTTCTTATAGTTTATTGTCAAGGGCATCTGATTTACTACTCAAATATGAAATTTCATCAAATTCTGACCATTAGACTAGGAGAAATTAGAGAAAAACTATATTTTACCTTAAGTCCCCTTTTCCCATGACGAGGCCTCAAATCCAAAAACCGGGAAAAGTACATCGGCATTATCCCAGCCACAAATTCAGTATCTTTAAAGTATATATAAAGTACAAATGAAGTCCTCTGTTGGAGTATAAGTGAGGTACAATAGAAGCACGTACTTCTTCTGTACTTTAGCTTTTTATAAGAAATGTACATACTAAATATACAGCTAAAGTACTTTTGAAGCGCGTCTGAAATATGCTAATTATGCCTCAAATGTACTTCGAGTACAACTAAAGTCCCATACTTCTTTTGAAGCGCGTCTGAAATATGCTAATTAGGCAGAAGTACAACTAAAGTACACACCCTGAAGTACATTTGAAGCATATCATAAAAGCTTCCCAGTAAGTACTACTGAAGTACATTCAAAGCATATTTTTCATCACTGCTTAAGGTGATGCTTCAAAGATGCTTTACCAGATGAAGTATATTTTAAGTATGTCTTCTCTTTAAATGGAAGTACATTTAAAGTATGATCCCTTAAAACAATGTCATGTACTTAAAGTGTACTTCATATTGCATACTTCTTTTGAAGCGCGTGTGAAATATGCTAATTAGACAGAAGTATCATTGAAGCTTTCACAGGAAGTACAACTAAAGTACACACCCTTAAGTACATTTGAAGCATAAAAGCTTCCCAGGAAGTACTACTGAAGTACATTCAAAGCATATTTTTCATCAGTGTTCATGGTGATGCTTCAAAGATGCTTCACCATACGAAGTTACAACAAATGATTGCAATAGGTGGGTGGGGAATGGTAAAAAAAATAGAACTTTTAAATTTGTTAAATTTAGTCAAAAGAACACTCACCAAAGTTGCTTTAGATCTCTACTTGGTCTTTCCATTAAGTGAGTCCCTTAATATCAGTGTGAAGTTGGAAACCCTTCTCGTTATCATTTTCTTTCAAAAAATGTCAGACAAGTAAAATTCCCTCCAATTTTCTACAGAGGAAGTGACCTCATATATAGACTGGAACTGGACTGATATTAGACTGGGAGTATTCCTAGGTACATTTAAAGTACTTGGTACTTCTAAGGAAGTCCCACCTTCAATAAGATAAGTTTCTGAAGTACATTTAAAGTACTTAGTACTTCTTAAGAAGTCCCACCTACAATAAATTAAGTTTCTGAAGTACATTTTAAGTACTTGGTACTTCTGAAGAAGTTCCCATTGTAATAGAGCAGCTCACTTAAAGTCCCTGTGCTTAAACAGAAGTATGATTCAGAAGCCCAATTGAAGCCTCTGGGACTTCAGATGAAGTAGACTTTCATGACTTGAAGTACTTTATAAGTACATCAGAGGTACATTTGAAGCACAGAGACTTATCTGAAGTCTCTGCTTCTTTTGTGGCGGGGTATGTCATAGGGAGTTCACATGGTAAGTTTCAATTGATTTGGCTCAAGGGTTATGGAGAAATCATTTCGGACGGATGGACGGACGGACAGACGGAATGACGGACGGACAGGACGGACGGACAGACAAAGCGGCGACTATATGCTCTCCCTTCCGGGAGCATAATAAAATCCAGATTAATCAATATGGACCAAGAGAGGCAACTTGAAGACTACAAATTGCAAAATTATTGTATTTGTTATCTCCCTTATAAGTCTGATAAGCACCGCTCTGCCATGCCAACATTTTTTGGTGAATCTGAAACTCTTGAGAACAAACTTTGAGAAGAGTCACTAAAGGAACATTTCTGCCATGTTTGGTTAAAATTGACCCAATGTTGATTTTTAAAGAATTTTCTTAGGATTTTTAAGCCCCGCCCTGCCACGCCCACATTTTTTGTCAAATCAATAATTTGCAAACAAATTTTGGAAAGGGTCACCCAAGGAACATTCCTGCCAAGTTTGGTCAAAATTGGCCCAATGGTTTAGGAGGAGAAGATGTTTGGAGAAATTGTGGACGAAAAGACAGACGGACAGACGACAGATGGTGAGTGACCACAATAGCTCTCCTTGAGCACATCATACTCAGTCCTTTAAGTTACAGATTTTGGTTTTAGCAATGCTATGGAAATGTTGAAATATTTACATGAATTTATACACAGATACAAAAAAGGTTTTATATTTTAAAATAATTTATTTTCATTTTAATAATACTTCTTGAATCAAATACAAATACATGTATACAGATACAAAAAAATCCAATTAAAATATTATTATCAGAAGTTTCTTTATTTTCTTTTATAGTCCTTTCCCAAACCTTACATGGTTTTGACGACCCCTTAGAAAAGACCTCAAAACACATTGAAGCAAAAGAAGAAAATGCTAGTGATCAGTTTTTTCTTTAATTTGTCTTTTATATCCTATGCTATCACATACATATACTAAGCGAAACAGTTATTGAGTGCCATTCAATTTACATAAATTGCAATAATTAACAAAGATAATATATTGTCAACAAGCACATTCTTGATGTTTTTCGAAGCAATTTCTACTAGGGACGTCAAAACCTTGTCTCGTTTGGGAAAGGGTTAACACTAAGGCTGATTTGGTCCAATCGTAACATGCCAATGAGTAATACCACAAGATAGGATCGAAGAATTAATGAAACATTGCATTTTGAAACACCATTACAAAGACTTTATAAGACAGAATACAAGATTCATACAGTAAATGACATAAATCGATACTAATGCAACCATGTAAATGTATTTACAAAAGTGTTTACAAAATGATGCAATATTGCGTTTTAAATCCGTCATAATCCAAGCCAATACAGATCAGACTGAGCTGAAATTTTGCACAGAGAAAAACTAAAGGCCATATTTTAACTAGAACTGTCGCAAAGCGGACAAATACAAACCACTAGCACCTTGTCACTGGAAAAGTGCTATAGGTCAAAAGGTTCTGTAGTTTGAGCACGGAAACGAATTTTAAACAAAGTCCAACTGTGACCTTGACCTTTGACCTTGGTGACCCAAAATCAAAAGGGCATCCCCTTGGATCATGGGCAACAACTGTGTAAAGTTTCATGATCCTTGCTCAACCGGTTCTCGAGTTAGAGCACGGAAACAGATTTTAAACAAAGTCCGATTGTGACCTTGACCTTTGTGACCCAACAACAATAGGGCACCTCCTTGGGTCATGGGTAAAAACTGTGTAAAGTTTCATGATCCTAGTAGGCGGGGGGCCAGTGGGGCCTACCATGCACCCCCCCCTAGACTTTTTGCCACTGGTGCCAAATTGTTCCTTAGGTCCTACTTGTTGAAAATCAGAGGTGCCCCCAAGAAAAAACTCATTCCCGCTATATGAAACAGCGCCGTTTCCATGGCAACCCTTATGCGCTTTTGAGAAAATGACCGTAGTTGAAAAAACATCAATATCTCTGCTTACAGATATATTAGATCAGTACTTTTGGTATCAAAATGAAGCTTAGACATTGCTCTTGAATTTGGTATGTACATATGCAAATTAACTAATTTGCATATGCATGATTTTTAAGATTTAATTAAAAAATTTGATGAAATTTTCGTCATTTTTTTAAAATATGATACAAAAATAAGCTATTACTCACTTATTTTGTTGGTTATAGTAACAATTTTGGTATCAAATTGAAGCCTAGACATCCCTCTTTAATATACATTAGTCAAATAAGATATTTTTTGCATGCATGATTTTTAGTGATTTTTTGAAATTTTGCCGAAAAATTCGCATATTCATGAATATTTGATATATGTAGTTCTTTCAAGCCTTATAGAAGGACTTACTTATTTTATATATATAAAACTTCATTTACAAAGTAGAATTAGGCATTTCAATGTCATTTTACTGAATCAGAGTGTATTAAATCATATTCTAGGGTGCGGTTTCCATGGCAACATATCTTGAAAAAGGGGTTTAAATGGTATTTTAGGAGAAAGAGCTTTTGTTCACTAAGTCCTGGATGTAGACTGACAATTAATGTTTTAGATTGATGTTTAGACATCCATCTTTACTTTTTAGAATAGTTATGCAAATTAGCTAATTTGCATATGCATTATAACAAATAATTAGTTAGAATAATCAATTTAATTAACATCATTTTTCGCAAGTGCAGTTGGAAAATCAGATGTAGCTCTCATAGTTCTGAATATATATTAACACGTTTGGTATCAAAATAAAGCCTGAACATTTCTCTTTATTTTCCAAGGCAGTAATGCAAATTAGCTAATTTGCATATGTATGATTTTAAAGATTTAATTAGTATTTTTCATGATTTTTTTTGCAATTTCTATTAAGAATAAAACAGAAAAATAAGCCTTAGCAAATTAAGTTGGTGGTGTAGAGTTACAATTTGGATATCCAAATGAAGCCTAGACATTCATCATGGTTTTCAGTGATGAAAATTAGCATATTTGCATATGCACATTTTTAAAAAAAAATACTTTTAAAATATTTCACAAATTAGGGAATATCTAATACACACAGCGTTTTCAAAGTGCATGGAAAGACTTTATCATATTTTTATGTAACACTACAGGACAACAAAATGATTAATCATTTTGAGGCTTTCTTACAGAATTAGTTTGAATTACGATACCGATGGCTTATTGCAAAACTATTGTAACTATGTTTTGTAAAAAATTGCTAGAGAGGGGAAAATAACAAGTTTCTTAAAATTAAACATTTAAAACATTTTTTGAAATCTAAATAACTTTTTAATCATACATATTTGAAACCCAATATTAGAACACACTAATTGTATTCTTTCTTAGGCTTCAGAAAATTATAAAAAGGAAAATTCTCAAAAGTGCATTTACAATAGTTTTACATTAGGCCTGGATATACAAGAAGGTGTCGTTTTTCCGGAAACATGTTTTCTTATAATTTAAACGCAGTTAGGTGTAGCAAAAGAAAAAGCTATAACTCACCAGATTCTTGGTGTAGACTTACAAATTGGGTATCAAAATAAAGTCTGTCCATCTTCTTTTTAGCATGTATGCATATAAGCTAACTTGCATTAGCTATATTTCAAATGAATTTAAATAATTAATTTTGACCCTTTTTAATGAAATTGACTTTAATTTGTGAATACTTCTGAGATAAACAGTGAATTTAAGATTCAAATTGTTGAATGTCTTGATTATATTGAATATATCATGCAGCCCTAAAGTCAAGTATTAATAGTTCGTATATTAATCTTTTTATATTATTTTGCTTAAATTCATTAGGTACATCCCACAAACAATCACCATTTAGCACCAAAATAAATGGTATGAATGTCAAGGTCATAAACCGAGGTCCGAACAATTGCCCTAAGGTCCTGCATTGATACAACAGTGTTGCATCCTGTGAAATGGAAATTGTGCATTTTTTCTTTATTGAAGGAAAGATTAATGGGACAATAAAAGAATATCTTTAATTTACTTATTAAAACCCTTCAGTCTTTTTTCTGTGTTTGATAGGGTTTCTCGTTAGAAGAATATTGAATGTGTTCTTCTCATGCAAATCTCCAACATGATTACCCGATATTGCTTTCCCGTATGATGCCTACAATCGTTTACGTCACAAATCCATGAAGTGCAGATGTCAAAGTGATACATTACAATATCATGAACCTCGTAATCCTGGCTTTCTCTCAAATGTTGGTCAGACTTCAACTTCTTGTCTCTCTTAATCTGAATTTGTATCTCTCTTATGAAATAAATCCTCTGTCTAAGACTAAAAGCATACTCAGTCTCAGTTACAACACTCATAATGCTGTATTCTCTTTCATTTTTGCTACAATATTTCAACTATTCATGATTTCTTGTCCAGGTTTGGAATACAACCCCTACAAGTAGGCCTTTGATTGAGTCCTTTCAGATCAGTAGTAATCTTTTATAGGTACTGTGATTCAATTTTTTTTACTGTGATTCTACTTTTTGACGAAGCAATTGTCACACTCATAGTCTCCATCGTCTACTAACTTAATAATAGTCTCAGAAAAATCTGTTTCTTTACATTGTCAGACACTGTCATTTCTCTACGACCTTTTATCCTCATCCCTTCTTTCATTTAAAATAAGGAATCTCCATTCATCTGAGTCGCATCATAGTCCTACTCAGACCATTACTTGGCCGATCGATCCCCTTCTCTCTGAAAATATGAAACTCTATGATTACTCTATGATCTCTAATATCTTTTATAAGAATTAGTTAGATGGTCGAGACGAAAAAATAAGTTAAAGGTACCAATCTCCTGCCTCATACAGCCGATTGTCTTCTCCTTTCAAACAGAATGACTTCTCCAACTGTATACGTAATCCATTGTTCCTTGAAAAAAGTCACACTCTTGACATTATAAAATTATAAAATTCCTAAAAGCACCAGTCTTGTCTTTGCACATAATTTCACTCACTCATTTCCAAGTTTCGTATTTAACTTGCAGGTGTAGAAGCACTGACCACTTCAATGTGCTCCCTTCCAGCTTGCTGTCTTGCTGCACATGTATGGTTGTTCTCACTCCCTTCTTCCATTTACTTTGCATAGCCGAGATAGCTCAGTCGCTAACGACCGAGTCTATAAATTCAGGGGTATTGAGTTAGAATCCCTGCTTGGCCAATTCACATTCTGACATTTGTCTCTCACCAATGGGTGCTAATCATCTTTGTGAGAAAGCAGTTTGAGGCTCTGATTCGATATTGTGGTAGTACTGGTGGAAAGAAATACCTGAAATCCATGCAAAGGTGCTCCAGCTGTTATATGACCATAGCAGTTCAAGTGGTGTTAAACAGCAATCAATCAATACATCAATTCAATTGTATTTTTCATATGGGTGGTATATTCCTTTCTATAAGACCCCTCTCTGACAGTTGCTTCCATTTCATCGAAGTCCTCCCTCATCTGCACGTACCTGTGACCTGCATGTTGTACTCTGTTTTATTGCCCAATTAAATCTCTTAGCATGTCCATACCATCTTATCCTCCTTTCTCTCAAGAGGGGTTTCTAAGTCTTCGAGACCATGCTGTTTGCGCAGCTCGCTTGAGCTGGTATTGGAGATATCCTGTGGTTGTATGTTGCTGATCTGAATAATTATTGTGGTGTCATTTCGCTTCAGGCGTTTTAGGTTAGGCTTGGAAAGGTCTCGCTTGCGTTAATCATGTCAATTCTGACGTAGTTTGAGTATATTTTGTCTCCTGTTAGGTAGGAGAGGCAAAGATTGTTATTATTTTCTCAAAAGCCCTTCTCCTTAAAGACCAGAATGCTCTTACCAATGCTTTTGTACTCAATACATGCTTTTTTAGCCTACCTGTATCTGTTCAATCTTAACTTATTGAACCTTTGAGGGTCGCAAGGACTGGTAACTTGTTATTGAAAGAAAAACAATGTGATAAGATGTACATGGAATTTCGGCTCAGACCTATTAGAATTTCGGTTCAGGATCATGTTTGTATGGAGAGTATATATTGAGATTACTTCCTTGTGACAAGAAAATAGTCTCTTTTCCCCTTTTTGTTTACTAAGGCTAGAGAAGTCACCCCCCTAATATCTTTCTTCACTCCTCCAGTTGCCTTCTATCACTAGATAGTTGGCTTGCACTTTACGTTTCATCGTTAACCAATGATCATGTCAAGTTGCATACTGGATTGTGATAATTCAATGCCATCCATGCTCTCCTCTTTTGGGTAAATCAAAGCAAAACACACATTAATCAGAATTCGTATTTTTTCAAACACTTTCTTTTTCACAAGAAATCATACAACCAGACCGAAAGGCACGCAAACATAAAAGGGTTACAAACTATTAATTCCAGAATATTTGATATCAAAATATAACATTATGAAGTCCTTCAACAAAGTCGAATTTGCTATATATCTCAAAAGTATTAACAAATAGAAGATAATTTTATTGTATATCATTATTCAAACTCATTTGCAAGATAGCTAATGCAAGTAAGCTAATCTGCATAAGTGATCAAAACAATAAAGATGGGTGTCTAAACCTTATTTGATACCCATATACAGAATCTGCACCCAGGACTTTGAGAGCATAAGCTTTTTCTCCTGCCCTCGTGGCTGTTTTAAGGAAGATAAAATTATGTTTCTATGGACCTTCTTGCATACTGTAATTCAAACTGATTTTGTAAAACAGCCTTAAAATGAAAAATTATGTGGTGAACATGAAGTGTTACATAAAAATATGTTTTAGTCCATCCATACAGCTTGAAATCACTGTATGTATCAAATACATGTATTCCCAAATTTGAGATATTTCATTACTAAAATTATATTTAAAAAGATATTAAAAATTATGCATATGCAAATAAGCTAATTTGCATCACTGATAACCATGATGAATGTCTAGGCTTCATTTTGATATCCAAATTGTAACTCTACACCACCAACTTAATTAGCTAAAGCTTATTTTTCTGTTTTATTCTTAATAGAAATTGCAAAAAATCATGAAAAATACTAATTAAATCTTTAAAATCATACATATGCAAATTAGCTAATTTGCATTACTGCCTTGGAAAATAAAGAGAAATGTTCAGGCTTTATTTTGATACCAAACGTGTTAATATATATTCAGAACTATGAGAGCTACATCTGATTTTCCAGCTGCACTTGCGAAAAATGATGTTAATTAAATTGATTATTCTAACTAATTATTCGTTATAATGCATATGCAAATTAGCTAATTTGCATAACTATTCTAAAAAGTAAAGATGGATGTCTAAACATCAATCTAAAACATTAATTGTCAGTCTACATCCAGGACTTAGTAAACAAAAGCTCTTTCTCCTAAAATACCATTTAAACCCCTTTTTCAAGATATGTTGCAATGGAAACCGCACCCTAGAATATGATTTAATACACTCTGATTCAGTAAAATGACATTGAAATGCCGAATTCTACTTTGTAAATGAAGTTTTATATATATAAAGTAAGTAAGTCCTTCTATAAGGCTTGAAAGAACTACATATATCAAATATTCATGAATATGCGAATTTTTCGGCAAAATTTCAAAAAATCACTAAAAATCATGCATGCAAAAAATATCTTATTTGACTAATGTATATTAAAGAGGGATGTCTAGGCTTCAATTTGATACCAAAATTGTTACTATAACCAACAAAATAAGTGAGTAATAGCTTATTTTTGTATCATATTTTAAAAAAATGACGAAAATTTCATCAAATTTTTTAATTAAATCTTAAAAATCATGCATATGCAAATTAGCTAATTTGCATATGTACATACCAAATTCAAGAGCAATGTCTAAGCTTCATTCTGGTACCAAAAGTATTGATCTACTATATCTGTAAGCAGAGATATTGATGTTTTTTCAACTACTGTCATTTTCTCAAAAGCGCATAAGGGTTGCCATGGAAACGGCGCTGTTTCATATAGCGGGAATGAGTTTTTTCTTGGGGGCACCTCTGATTTTCAACAAGTAGGACCTAAGGAACAATTTGGCACCAGTGGCAAAAAGTCTAGGGGGGGGTGCATGGTAGGCCCCACTGGCCCCCCGCCTATAGGTCAACCGGTTCTCGAGTTAGAGCACGGAAACGGATTTTAAATAAAGTCCGATCATGACCTTGACCTTTGACCTTGGTGACCCCAAAACAATAGGGCACCTCCTTGGGTCATGGGTAAAAAGTGTGTAAAGTTTCATGATCCTAGATCAACCCGTTCTCGAGTTAGAGCATGGAAACGGATTTTAAACAAAGTCCCATTGTGACCTTGACCTTTGACCTTGGTGACCCAAAAACAAAAGGGCACCTCCTTGAGTCATGGGCAAAAACTGTGTAAAGTTTCATGATCATTTGTCAACCGGTTTTTGAGTTAGGGCACGGAAACAGATTTTAAACAAAGTCCAATTGTGACCTTGACCTTTGACCTTGGTGACCCAAAAACAATAGGGCACCTCCTTGGGTCATGGGCAACAACTGTGTAAAGTTTCATGATCCTATGTCAACCGGTTTTTGAGTTAGGGCACGGAAACGGATTTTAAACAAAGTCCAATTGTGACCTTGACCTTTGACCTTGGTGACCCAAAAACAATAGGGCACCTCCTTGGGTCATGGGCAACAATTGTGTAAAGTTTCATGATCCTATGTCAACCGGTTTTCGAGTTAGAGCACGGAAACGGATTTTAAACAAAGTCCAATTGTGACCTTGACCTTTGACCTTGGTGACCCAAAAACAATAGGGCACCTCCTTGGGTCATGGGCAACAACTGTGTAAAGTTTCATGATCCTAGGTCAACCGGTTGTTGAGTTAGAACACGGAAACGAAAAAGTCTACGGACGGACGGACGGATGGACGGACGGACGGACAGACAGACTGACATGGTGAAACCAATATACCCCCCTCTACTTTGTAGGTGGGGGGTATAATTATGTACGGTTATTTTTACGCAAATTACCCCCAAAATAAGTAATTAATCCTTTACCAAACGACAAAAATTCGACTTGTCAAAATTCAAAGATGTTGCAGACGACAAATAAAAAAGAACATTTTTTAATCATTTTTTATGGAAAATATTCTGGGAAATGCATAAATTGCTTGCCACAAGCAATTTCTTCATCTTCCACAATGTTTTCCATAGCCAGTTACTTGTGGGGAGTCAAAAAGAGTCGCTGTGTGGTAATGGGTTAACTGTAAATATGTATCTTTAATAAAGATAGGATTTATATACATTACATGTACAATATGCAGCACAGAAAATATTGAGATAAAAGGAGAAAAATACTGTTAACAGCATTTTCTTCTTTTGCCTCAGTGTATTCTAAAGCCTTTCCAATGAGGGTGTCAAAAACCAGGACCCAGTTTCTTGGAAAAAACTTAAGTAAGTTCTCATACTTAAATCTAAGCACCGTGCTCAAATCGCACGAAATCCATGTGAACTTCAATCGAATACCCTTCAACGTTGGAGAGTATTCCTTTGAAGTTGAGCATGTTCTCATGAAAATATACTTAAGTTTTTTCGAGAAACCATGGCAAGGTCTTGTTTAGGGATAAAGAATAATAATTTTGATGTAGGGACCCAGCTTGCCTAATACTCAATATTTAACATTAGGGGTATGGACAATTTCTACAGAGATTCAGGGGCCAAGCCCAAAAATTAGGGACCATGGGCGACAGGGCCCTTGTAAGTCTTTATCCCTGTTGTTTGGGAAAGGATATATCAATGTTCACTAATACATTATTTAGATTAGGTAGTCTAATTAATTTGGATGATAATCACAATACTGTCCAAATATATGATGAATAAATACAGTTGACACTCGTTGTGTTGAAGTCGGAGGGGGGCCGTCAAAATACCTCGACATATCCGGAGCTCAACACATCCGATTTTGTTTGGCTTCAAGATATTTGATATTTGACTGTTTTTGAAACTTATCAAGTACGAATATTATTGAAATATAGTAGGAAAAGGAAAGAAATTGCTTGTGTCCAGCAATTTCTACCCTTTCCTACTATATTTCAGTGGCTATATTCAGTTTGAAATTATTTCGTATTCGACTTATCCGAAGTCGACATAACGAGTGTCAACTGCATGTAGTTTAAAAATTATTTTAACAAACCATTCCCAAACAACAACAAGAGTGTCATGGTCACAATATACGCCGCCCTAGAGACTAAGTTTTAAGGGGGCATAACTCAGGCAAAAATCAATGAACCATAAAATCCTTCCTTCATGCACATCTACCGATTGAGGTGATAACATTGACCAAGTTTCAAAAATATCCAGCCAGAAACTTAGGAGGAATTGCGTTGTCAAAAAAAGAGGACATACATACGTACAAACAGATGGATGGGCGGACGTACAGACAGACAGAGAAGATGATGCAAATATACGCCGCCTCCAGGAGGCGGTGTATAAAAAAGTAGGGTCCTAATTGAAAGCTGATGCAGAACAACATATCAATATTGATGAGGATTTATGCTTATTTAGGATTTATGTACCAAATGCAGCACAGAAAATATTGAGGTAAAAGGAGATAAAGCTTGTTATCAGCATTTTCTTCTTTAGCCCTAGTGTTTTCCAAAGCCTTTTCCATCATAGATGTAAAAACCAGGTATCGTTTGGGAAAGGGTTAGGAATTGCTTAATCTTCAATGTGGACCAATACTTTATATTTATTCAGAGCAAGAGATAAGATGAGAGTTTGCCCATTCCAACTTTGTTATTTTAACCCATTACCACACATTAACTCCTTTTGACTCCCCTAAAGAAAAATGCTTTGGAAAACATTGTGGAAAATGAAGAAATTGCTTGTGACAAACAATTTCTTCATTTCCCACAACATTTTCTACTCCAAAAGACCAAAATTTACTATATTTCTTTCGCTTAAAATTGTAGTCTCCAGCATCTTTGAATTTGGACAAGTCTAATAATTTGTCATTTGGTAATAGGTTAAAGGAGAACCCTATGTTGTGAGTAGTCATTTGGATTGTCTTGAATAGATAATTACAATTAGTACCAACAACATAGAGTTTGATGAACAATAAGTGAAATATTGCGATTTGAAAGGCTTTCATCACTCCTATATGGAGCTCTTTTCATTCTTCTATAAATCCCAAGGTGGTGCGTCAGCGTCGGGCCATGACATAAATTGAGTAGTCACGTCACTTTTGTCTATAATTCTGTCTAACTCTCCACTAAATAGGCCAAACATGCCCCCTGAAAAAGAAGGCGGAAAGAAACATTATTTAACCCTTTCCCAAATAGCAAAAATGTTTGGGAAAGGGTAATTCCTAAGGTGGTATGTCAGATAACTCTCTATCTATTAACCCTTTCCCAAACAAGACATGGTTTTGACGTCCTTACT
Source organism: Fragum sueziense (assembly GCA_963680895.1). Classification (NCBI taxonomy): domain Eukaryota; kingdom Metazoa; phylum Mollusca; class Bivalvia; order Cardiida; family Cardiidae; genus Fragum; species Fragum sueziense. Next base: position 26,395,543 of record OY804593.1, read on the forward strand.
AAGATAGGCTTGGGAAAAGATTGAGTCAAAAGAAGAAACTGCTGATAACCAGCAGTTTCTCCTTTTGTCTCAATATTTTTTGCGCTAATTTATACACAAATCATGTGTTTATCCACAACCATTTTGTCGTCTGCATCGGCTTTGAATTTGGACCACCCTAAAATTTTGTCATTTGGGAAAGGGTTAATGGGCCAAACATGCCCCCTAAAAAAGAAAGAGGAAGAAACATTATTCAGTCTGATTAAAATCTGGTGTTAACTTACAGTGATATCTGACAGGCAACACTTATGGTTATCTTCTATGACCCTGGTGAAACCAAAAATGGTAGTATTCACTCAACCAATTAAATCTCTTGTTATATATGATTTCTATGACAAACACATGCAGATACATGGTTCTGCGCTAAAATAAAGTCCTAGAGACCTAATTTTCAGTTTAAATCTCTGAACAGAATCTTTAAAGCGTTTATTTGATTGGTCAGAAGAAAAGGTCATTGAAGATGACCTTTACTCACGGTGGGTAACCCACGTGACTTTTGGGAAGCGTTAACACTGAAAAATTGTCCGCTCCAAGGTATGTTTTGTTTAATTTCTCAGCTTATACTCTACGAGTTGTGGTAACATAAAATGCACCAAATGCGCAATTGAGTGGGCCATTCCGGGTTGTAACTCACTCTGCTAACAATCCAGTCGTTTCTTCAAACATTCAAGCGAAAGTTTTTTTTTTTGGTACAAAACGAAAGTAGGAAGAGTTCACATGCACCAAATAAAACTTTCTTTTGAATGTTTGAAGAAAACACGGAGCAGAGTGAGTTACAAACGGGAATGGCCCTCTCAAATGCGCGTACGGTGCACTTTAGCTCGTCAAAATCCGTAGCGTTTTAGCTGAGAAATTTAACAAAACATACCTTGAAGCAGGCGATTTTTTCGGTGTGAACGCTTTCCAAAAGTCACGTGGGTTACCCACCGTGCACCGTGTTACTGGTGCCTGTCAGATGTAACAGTAATTAACATCAGATTTTATCCCATTCCCAAACAAGGCCTGATTTTGGCGTCCCTGAAAGAAACGACTTGGGAAAACATTGAGACAAAAGAGGAACCAGCAGGTTCTTCTCTTCTCTCAATATTTTCTGTGTCATATTTTACACAAATACTATCTTTAATAACATCCATTTTGTCATTTGTGGCACTTTTTGAAGTGGATCGCTCTAAACTTTTAGGGTGATCCACTTCAAAAACTGCCATAAATGACAAAAAAGAGGTTATTAAAGATAGGATTTGTGTAAAGAATGACACAGAAAATATTGAGACAAAAGTAGAAACTGCTGGTTATCAGCAGTTTCTTCTTTTGTTTCAATGTTTTCCCAAGCCTATTCTATTTGGGATGTCAAAACCAGGTCTTGTTTGGGAAAGGGTTAAGATGACCCCTTACTGGTGCCTGTCATAGTGTTACTGTTAGCTAACACCAGATTTTAATCAGAATGAAACATTTTTTTCAGTCATTTTCCACTATACTAGGTTTTGACATCTCTGAAAGAAACTGTTTGGAAAAACATTGACATGAAAACAAAATGCCTTGGACCAGCATTTTCTGTTTTTGTCTCAATATTTTCTGTGCTACAATCAGTGGTGGATCCAGAGGGGGTTCCAGGGTTCAATCGAATCCTCTTAAGTTAGCAGCAAAGACGATAATTTCTTTTTTTGCAGAAATTCAGTCAAATGGGGGTGTCTCAAATCTGCCCACGCATGAATTTTCTTTTAATTCTGCATGGTGATAAAGGACCATATACAAGCTATGAAAATGCATTTAATTTCTTAGATAATCCAAACTGGATTCCAAAAAGCCACCTTGACTTATTCCCACTATGACATGAAACATGGCCCCTTTTTCGTGTGTCGCAAAACTTTAGTTTTGTGTATTTTCAAGATCTGTCAATTGCATTTGATCCGAGACACATAAGGCATTACATTCATACCAGAAAAGGTATTTGAGGAAATTATTATTAATGTTTTTTATTGAATTAATCATGAAAAAATGCATATTTTTCAGCAATTTTTTGGAAAAGAGTAAAATTGAATTCCAAAGTTAAGTATGTTGGAGTCTTTGTCAAGATTCCATATCATCACAAAAACATGCTACATATTTCCTCTTACTTTGAGCCAAATTATATAAAAATCCAAAACCGGTAACAATGTCATATAATACATATTATTGATGAAGCTGATGTTTTGGTCCAAAACTTGTATTCAGTAAAAATTTGACTGTGCTCCTAAAAACATTTTTATATTCAGCAAAATCAACTGTAGCATACAGTACAAACCTACAGCAATATTTATGCCCAAAAAAACTCATTGGCAAAAACATAGAATTGATATAAATATTACTTATATTTACAAAATTACATGTATGGAAGTCAAGATAGGCATACATATACACATTGCAAGTTTTCTTTACTATTTGGTCACATTGTCTATGCACCATTTTTAGTGAGACTATGACATGCAATAAATGTCAAGCCAAATAATATGAAATTGAAAAGACGATTAGAACCGGTACGATAAAGCATCAAAAGGTGCCCTTCCGGGTAACCAATACATAACCAAATATTTTTGCTCTAAGCGCCCCCAATGAACTAACATGATATGGAAGGCACCCTATGATTCAGTAAAAGACTGTTACAGCATTATGTCTTTTCTGTTACACAGTTGAAAATGTGCTTGTTTATTTCAAAAGGTGGCCCTATTGGGATAAAACAGGGTGCAATTATTTCCTCAAATTATTTTTCTGACCATAGCTTAACCTGTATTGATACACAATTTATACACATTTCAATGATGTCATATGATTAACATGTTGTTTAGCCATCAATAGCCCTTAATAGTCACATGGGAGTTGGATTATCTGTTTCTTATGCACCACAACAATTATTTTCACTTTTGCACGATTGTCAAATGCCATCAGAGAAATCGGTGCTTTTTCTTATTTGCTTTCTCATTGTTTCAAAAGATCTATAAATAACTCTTGCTGTTAGCTTTCATGAATCACGGCTGACTTGAACAATTTAAAATGATTTTTATAGAAAATTTCCTCTCTTTTTTGTAAAGTAGGTACACCTAGGACAAGATCTAATGTGACCCTGGACAAAAATATTGTAACCAACTTTGAAGTCTACCCCTTAGCAAAATTACATACAAAATTTAAAACCTCATGGCTTTGTAAAGCTTTACAAAAAGAGCTTATTTTTGTTATATGAAATGTTTCCCCTTTTATGCTGCCACAGCAACAAAAGTTTATGACAAAAAGAAATTCTAATACACAAAGTTGTACTCCTGTTACCCAAGGATACTTTTTATCAAGTTTCAAAAAGATTTACATATTAGATTGGGAGAAAAAAGAATTTTTGAGAAAATGCCAACAGACAGATAGACACGCGGACAGATGACAGGAAATAACAGAAAAAATGCCTTGCATCTTGATTTATCCTCAGGTAAACTAAAATAACCAAAAAAGTAAACAAAACATTTGAAAAAAGTCATTTTTAAAAAATCTTAATTTTGTACATTCTTGGAAATGTGCACTATTCAGGGGGAAATTCCTAAAGCAACATTTTACCGGTTTTATTTTTTTTCGATATTTCACGATAATCATCAGTATACTTGTGCGCAACTTTTACATAATTTTCAAATCTCGACAAAAACTGGAACAAAGAAAATTTTTGAACAGAATTTGCTTAAAATATTTAAAAACAATGAACTTTTGGGTTACCCCCTTACATCAGTTGATATAAAACAATTTTTTGTACATAATTATATATATATTTGTTTCATACAGGATCACAGACTACTGGGCATTATTTTTAGAATAAATTACGCGATGAAACTAACAACCAGAACGCTTGCACACTGTTTTAATCAGGGTACCCTCTTTTTTCATGCTGAAAACTTAAAATTCCGAGAAAATTGTTTTCTGGAATGTGCGATTTGAAACATTTCATGAATATGAACCGTTATCTAGTGTACTAACTTCACGCCAAATTTCATTAAATTCCGAGCTTGGGCAGACTCCCATGTTATTTTTCCTAATCGTGAGACACCCCCATTGTGTAAAAATAGGAAAACAAACCCGCCTATTTACAAGTTTGTTCAAATCCCCTTCATAGAAGCCGTTTCAGAAAGCCAAATTAGGGCTTTTCTTTGTGGATCATTTTACAGTTTTACCAACCTTTCCCAACTTAGTTATTATTGGCTGTCTGCTACAGCTTTATAGTTTTAGGAAATAATATAGAGGACAATCGTTTGTTTAAGTGTAAGATCGATTTATATTTCATTGCATGAACAACAAAAGCTTTATTTTCACGAGTGGCGAAGCCACAAGTGAAAATGTAGCTTTCGTTGTTCACGTAATGAAATATTAATCAATCTGACACAAAAAATAAAAGATTATTCTATTTCTTTAATACAAAAATTAGACAAAATACAAAAAAATTATGACAGGTTTTCTTAAAGTGTGTCATTTTGCATGTGACTGCTATGCAACACTTATGATGACATCACTTATTTGGCCCGGCTTACATAACGTCCGATTGGGTGAAATGAACGAAAGCGGGGCACAAGTTTTTGATAATTTCACTAGATATGCAGTGAGTTTATCAAAATGATAATCTACCGTTATTTCCCAATAATCCACCGAAAAGCATTTAAAGGGACATTTCATTCTAATTTCAATTTTTTAAAGTATGTCTTGATGCCAAGATTGGTTATTCTAATGAGTATAAATACTATTAGTTTTTTAAAGTTGTTGCCAATAAGCGAGAAAAACGCATTTAAAGTTGAGACATAATCGATAAATTGCATAAAAATCCGAACTGTTGTCCACAACAATTTGTTCAATTTTAACACTAAAATATAAATTTCTCGTAAACGGCGCAATTTTTTGGCTTGAAATTTTCAGAATTTTCATAAGGAAATATGCTCTTTCAGATCAAAATAAAAGTAAAATTTATAACAAAAAATTCTGAAATGTCACTTTAAAAATTATCCGTAATCAAACCAATTGTGTAACATTTTGAAACAAGGTGTCAAACTGTCACAAAATACGCCCGTAACACTGCTTTTTGTTGACAGGGGGAGCAGGTTGGTAAAAGTTTCATGGTCCTAGCTATTATACTTTTCCAGATATGCCCTGGACAAAAATGAAGTATGAAAAATAACAAAGGGCAATAACTCAAAAAATAGGCCAGGTAGAATTATGTTTCTTTTGCACTGCACTCCTTTTTTATGAGATCTATACACCAACGAAGTTTCATGATCCTAGCTATTATACTTTTAGAGATATACTCCGGACAAGATTCAAGTATGAAAAACAACAAAGGGCAATAACTAAAAAAATAAGCCAGGTAGAGTTATGGTTCTTGTGCACTGCACACCCCCCCCCCCCCCCCCCCCCCCTTAGTGAGATCTATACACCCATGAAGTTTCATGATCCTAGCTATTATACTTTTAGAGATATACTCCAGACAAGATTCAAGTATGAACAAGAGCTGTCACTGTAAGATGACAATGCCCCCGACACCGCTTTGATTTTAAATTATGGCCAATCTATGTTCAAGGTCAAGGTCATCCAGGGGTCAAGGTCACCAAAGTATGTGCCTACAGAAAGGTAATGTACCAAGGAATGTTGTGGTAAAGTATGAAGCGAATATGTTAAGTAATAAGGAAGTTATGGCCAATGTTAAAGTTTTTGGACGGAATGACGGACGGACGGACAGACAGACGGACGGACGGACGGACAAGTCAAATTTATGATGCCTCCCTATCGGGGGCATAAAAACAACAAAGGGCAATAACTCAAAAAATAAGCCAGGTAGAGTTATGGTTCTTGTGCACTGCACTCCCCCTTGGTAAGATCTATACACCCATGAAGTTTCATGATCCTAGCTATTATACTTTTAGAGATATACTCCGGACAAGATTCAAGTATGAAAAACAAGAAAGGGCAATAACTCAAAAAATAAGCCAGGTAGAGTTATGGTTCTTGTGCACTGCACTCCCCCTTGGTGAGATCTATACACCCATGAAGTTTCATGATCCTAGCTATTATACTTTTAGAGATATACTACGGACAAGATTCAAGTATGAAAAACAAGAAAGGGCAATAACTCAAAAAATAAGCCAGGTAGAGTTATGGTTCTTGTGCACTGCACTCCGTAATGATAAGAAGAATATAACTGCCAAGTTTAAAGTCAATCGGACTTAAGGTGACAGAGTTATGCTCCGGACAAAGAAGTGGACGCCGCCGGACGCCGGACACCGACGGGCGTATAATTATCATCCTTTAAAGGAATGGTAAGAATAAGAACTTTCACACAGGCAGTAATTTCAGTAAATTTCATAATTTCATAACCCTTTCCCAAACAGTAACACATTTAGGCACATCTTACAGGAAAAGTCTAGAGAAACATTGAGGTAAAAGAAGAAAATGCTGCTAATCAGCATTTTCTCCTTTTGACTCAATATTTTCTGTGCTATATCAAATGCAAATCCTTTAATTGTCAACATCCATTTTGCCATCTGCAGCATCCTTTCCCAAACAAGACCTGGTTTTGATGTCCCTAATAGAAATGGCTTGGGAAAACATTGAAATACATGTAAAAGAAGAAACTGCTGATAACCAGCAGTTTCTCCTTTTGTTTCAATATTTTCTGTGCCATATTTCACACAAATCCTATCTTTAACAAGAGATGTTTGTAAAACATATATGCCCCCTCAAGGGCCTACATTTATGTCCAAGGTCAAGATCACAAGGTCATGGTCAAAAATGAAAGGTCTTGGTAGGAAGTGTCCATGTGTGAAATACCAAGGCTGTATATGTAAAAGGACATGAAATATAGGCCAGGTTAAAGTTTTTAAAAGTAGGCCAAATGCCAAGGTCAAGGTCCAAGGTCATGGTCAAATGTGAAAGGTCTTTCTTGTAGGTGTCTATGTGTGAAATATCAAGGCTGTAGGTGTAATAGGACATGAGATATATGCCTGGTTTAAGTTTTTTAAAAGTAGGTCGAACTCCAAGGTCAAGGTTGCAATATTCAAGGTCATGGTCAAATGTGAAGGTCTTGGTAGGAGGTGTCTCTGTGTGAAATATCAAGGCTGTAGGTGTATAGGACATAAGATAAAGGCCAGGTTAAGGATTTTAAAAGTACATGTATGTCAAACTCCAAGGTCAAGGTCACATAGGCCAAGGTCATGGTCAAATGTGAAAGGTCTTGGTAGGAGGTGTCCATGTGTAAAGTATCGAGACTGTATAGGTAACAGGACATGAGATATAGGCCAAGTTTAAGTTTTTTTTAAAAATAGGTCAAGCTCCAAAGTCAAGGTCCAAGGTAATGGTCAAAAGTGAAATGTCTTGGTTGGAAGTGACCATGTGTGAAATATCAAGGTTGTATGTGTAAAATGACATGAAATATAGGCCAGGTTAATGTTTTAAAAAGTAGGTCAAACACCAAGGTCAAGGTCACAAGGTCCAAGGACATGGTCAGATGTGAAAGGTCTTGGTCCTAGGTGTCCATGTGTCAAATATCAAGGCTGTATATGTAAAAGGACATGAAACATCGGCTCGATTATTTTTTTTAAAAAGAAGGTCAAACTCAAAGTCACAAGGTCCAAGGTCATGGTCAAATTTGAAAGGTCTTGGCAGGATGTGCCAATGTGTGAAATATCAAGGCTGTATGTGTAATAGCACATGAGATATAGGCCCAGTTTAAATTTTTTAAAAGTAGGTCAAACTCCAAGGTCAAGGCCACAAGGTCCAAGGTCATAGGCATATGTGATAGGTCTTGGTCGGAGGTCTCCATGTGTCAAATATCAATGCTGTATGTGTAAAAGGACATGATATATCGGCCAGTTAAATATTTTTAAAAGTAGGTCAAACTCCAAGGTCACAAGGTCCAAGGTCATGGTCAAATGTTTTAGATCTTGGTAGGAGGTGTCCATGTGTGAAATATCAAGGCTGTATGTGTAATAGGTCATGAGATACATTTATGCCCAGTATATTTTTTCAAAAAGTAGGTCAAACTCCAAGGTCAATGTCACAAGGTCCAAGGTCATGGTCAAATGTGAACGATGTTGATAGGAGGTATCCATTTGTGAGATATCAAGGCTGTATGTGTAAAAGGACATGAGACATAGGCAAGGTTAAGAATTAAGTTTGAAAATCAATAAAGGGCAATAACTCCAAAACTTTCATCGGCCGTGTTATGGTTCTTGTACACTGCACCTCTCCATAATGAGATATATCAACCTGTAAAGTTTCATGATTCTATCTTACATACTTTTTGAGCTGTGCTCCGGACAAGAATCAAGTTTGAAAATCAACAAAGGGCAATAACTCCAAGAATTTGATCGGCAGAGTTACGGTTCTTGTGCACTGCACCTCTCCATAATGAGATCTATCCACCTGTAAAGATTCATGATTCTACCTTACATACTTTTTGAGTTGTTGTCCAGACAAGACTCAAGTTTGAAAATCAACAAAGGGCAATAACTCCAAAAATTTGATCAGCAGAGTTACGGTTCTTGTGCACTGCACCTCTCCATAATGAGATCTATTCACCTATGAATTTTCATGATTCTACCTTTAATACTTTTTGAGTTATGATCCGGAAACGGTTTGGTCTATAGACCGACCGACCGACATACCGACCTACTGAACGACCGACCGACACTAGCAAAACAATATACCCCCGTTTTGTTCGAAAGGGGGCATAAGAACATCTATTTTGTCATTTGTGGCAGTTTTTGAAGTTGATCACTCTAAAATATTGTTGTTTGGGAAAGGGTTAAATTGGACAAGTCTGAAAAATGCTGCCTGATAATGGTTTAATAGATGTTGACATAAAATACACCTTGCATGATTTTTGCCTAATACATTCGCCCACCGTGGACAACAAAATTCTGGTGGAACATTGCAGTGTTTTTTAATTGCGACCACCACGTTTTTTCACTCTCAATTTCTGTGTATCAACGCTAATCGCAGTGGCGGTTGGAAAATTGTGGTGCTCATTGCGATTTTCCACCCACGGAGTGGAAATGCCAGGTATAGTCTAAGCTTGCAGTGTTGCATCCAGGATGAGCCCAGAGAGGGGGAGATCCCCCATCAAGATTTTCAAAAAGGGGGGAGTAAAAATTTTGAGTGAGCAGCAAATAGACTTGTACTTTCTGATCAAATCATTAAAACACCGTATGATAGAGCTACACGCTGATGAGAGGGGTGTCGTACATGGGGTTCTCTTACTCGAATTTTAACATAGCTTACATAACATACCCTTTCAGCACATTATCATGGGCGTAGCCAGAAATCTATTTATATTACTCACGAGCGGCGTAGGCCCGAGAGGGGGAGAACACGAGAGGGGAAATCCCCGCTCTCAAGGGGGTTCGGGGGTCTACCCAAGAAAAGTTTGATTTGTAAGACTTGTTTTTGTGCATTCTATATGTATTTTGAGACACAAAACGGCAAAACATGATCACTGATGTTTTATTTCTTTTTTTCATGACCGGGCGCGTATTCCTGTACCGGTTCATCCCTGAATAACAAATCGTCAGTTGCAGGTCAGTACCCGACTTGGAAAAGTTCATAATCCGTTTAGATGGCATCTATCTAACCCAAGAAATATGGTTTCAATCTATTCTATACTATTTCAAACGAACTCCGCATTCCTAATTTTCAACACACTGTGTTTACACGCTTAAAATCCAATAAATGACGTCATTTGACAGTCACAGCAGTTCTCGGCTATTTCCGTTCTCCGTAGATCGGCCGAGGGATGGTCGTTTTCAATCGGAACTTCTCTCGGCCAATCTACGATTAGGTTGCAGTTTACGGAAATGGCCAAGTGTCTTATTACCAACAGGGTTACTTCCCCTAGTTCAACTGCATCATTAGGGAATTTCCCAAGTAGAGAGAAAACCCTTTTTCGGATCAGAATTTTTTTTAGCGAATTTGACCGATTTTTTAAAAAACAGGTTTTAATTTTCTTGTGAAATGCAATTTTGCTGCGCACTGACTTTTGAAGAGCGGGCAATTATTCCCTATTCTGCGGGAGTTGCCACCCATGAAATTTTGAAATCGCGGGAGTGAAATTAAAATCAGCGGGAATCGCGCGATCGCGCGCCCTGGATGCAACACTGAGCTTGTCTACGCTAACCACTGCCATTCATAGTGGTCCAGTCGAAAATCGCTGTACTATTATAAGTGTAAACCGTACCTGTATGAATGAACAGAATTCTGTTCCCTTTAAATCTGCTTGGATTTTTTCTCAGCTCTTCAACCATTCCATAGGCACCTTTGGCAGTGTAATACGGGTCCAGTAAGATTCCGGTGGTCGAGCTAACTTTGGTTATAAAATCTGAAGAAAAACAAGATGTGTTTGTGAAGTGTTATTGCATTGGAAAAGGCTGTACATATTTCTACAATATGTCCATCATTAAGGAATTAGTAATTAGTCTTTCAATATAAAATGTTTTAACATACTGAGTGCTTCCTGCGATACAGTCCCATCATCCCTCACCAATATAGTCACAAATAATATTTTAAATATCATTTAAGACAAGCTGCCAATTTGGGAAGCTACATAGTCTGTAGACAATTCTTGTCTTCTTTTCCCCCAATATTTTCCCAAGCCATTTCTTTTAAGGGATGTCAAAAAAGCAGGTCTAGTTTGAGAAAGGGATATATAAGTCAATCTATATTTAAACTTACTGAGTACTTTTCCCGAAACGGTCCCGTATCCGTCACCGATGTAGTGACCAACAAGGTCTATTTCATTCGGGAAAGTGTTAATAGTCAATCTATACAACCTTTTCTAAACAAGACCTTGGGTCCATATTATCAACTATCTTACGACCGCATTTTTGTGTGTAAACTGTGTAAGAAGACATCTAATTGCACAAGAAATCAGATTGGGCCAATCAGGTTTGTTGTTACAAGTAATCACGCAAAAAAGTACTTGTACAACCGTTGATAATATGGGCCCCTGGTTTTGACTACCCTTATAACAAGGCTTGTCAAAACATTGATGCAAAAGAAGAAAATGCTGAACAGCATTTTCTACTTTTGTATAAATATTTTTTATACTGCAAACTCAATCCTTTATCTATTAATACCATACCATTAGTCGTCTCTAGCAACTTCCAAATTGGAGCCGTCTGAATTTTGGCGGCTTCAGAAAGGGTTAAACTTACTGAGAACTTCTTCCGAAACGGTCCCATATCCGTCACCAATATAGTCACCAATAAGGTCTATAATATCTTTTGTCTTAACATCGTTCAAACCCAGCTCCCTCAATAGAGCATCTATATTACTTGTTAGTACTTCATTGGATAGTCCAACTGATATGGAGTGAATCCTGGAATAAAAGAAGAAATTCCATTGGATTAACCTTACCAGATGACAAAATTTTAAACAGGTAAAGATTGGAAACAGTTGCTCACAATGTTTTCACATTATGAAATTTTAACATGGTGCACCTTTTGGGGTAGAAAACATAATGGCAAATTAAGAAATTTTCCTTCCACAAGCAGTTTCTTTATTTTCCACCATGTTTTCTCCAACCCTTTTCTTGAAGGGTTTCAAAAAGTGTCAATGTATGGGAATGGATTGATCCTTTCCCAAAACGACATTTTTTGGGGGTATTCCTTAAGAAGTCAATCAGGCATTTAAGTAGCAATCAAATATCTCAAAAAGACCATGAAATTTAACCATTGTAATGCTTAACCCATTATCAAACAGCAAAATTTTGGACTGTTCCAAAATCAAAGATGTTGCAGACAACAATTTCAAGTGAATGAAATCATACATTTTTTGGTCTTTTTTAGAAGAAAATGTGGGAGATGAAGAAAGTACTTGTCACAACATGCAATTTCTTCATTTTCTACAATGATCTCTTAAGCCTTTATCTTGAAGGGCATGAAACAGTGTCAATGTTTAGGAATAGGTTAAATCTAGAAAATTCTGGTTTCATTTGCATGTATCATAGAACATGATTGTGAAGACTGGTCTTATTCCAAACTTCCTGCTTGTTACTAAATAAACCCATTACCAAACAACAACATTTTAGACTGGTCCCATTTTAACATTGATGCTTACAACAATTTTAAGTCAGCGAAATTTTAAAAACTCTGCATTTATGGTCATGAAACACTGTGGATGATAAAGAAATTGCTTGTCACAAGCAATACCTTCATTTCACGCTAAAGTTACCTAAGTCTTTTTCTGGGGAGGCATTAAACAGTGCCACTGTATGGGAATGTGTTAAGGACAACAAGAGTTATTATCAGTTTTTGAAATAATTGAAAGGTTTAAATTAAATTGAAATTCTAATTAAAAATTACTTATTCTCAAAATGTGAAGAAATACTTGACTTTAGAACCTGTCTAATAGTTGGGGATGGCAAGTCCTACAGAAGTGGGGCAAGTAGCAATGGATAAAACAATGTCATCAACCCTTTCATGGAGATCATGAAATTTAACCCTTTTAATGCCAAATCTTGAATTTTGGCTGTTTTGCAGGTAGCATAGAATAAGATCAGCCTGCACAGATGTGTAGACTGATCTCTATGCTACCTGCTCATTATTTAATTAATGACAACAAGGGTTATTGACAAGGTTTAAAATTAATTTAAAATGTAATAAAGATTTACTAATTCTAAAAAAAATGTGAAGAAAGAAGATATACTTGACTTTAGAACCTGTAAGATAGTTGGCAACAGCTAGTCCTGCAGAAGTCGGACAAGTAGCAATGGATAAAACAATGTCATCAAACTTTTCATGTAGACCCTGGAATTTTTCAAAAGGAACCAGATTTTGATTATTTAATCATGACATCAAAATTATTAGCGTAGCTTACACAGTTTTGTATAATGTCGCTAAGTTCAACAAAAACCTCGTAACTGCAGCTTAAAACAAGCTGCAGTTACAAGATTTTCGTTTAAAAGTAGTGATAAATTGAATGAAAAATCTATGAGTTTATTCAATCCATTACCACGCATTGAAGCTTTTTGACACCACACAATATTTAGACTTTAGAAAATACTGTGGAAAATGTAGAAATTGCTCGGCACAATGTTTTCTACCAAGAAATGTAAAGAAAGAATAAAATTTCCTCCATTTGAAATTGTCATCTGCAACATCTTTGAATTTTGGACAGTCTAAAATTTTCCCATCTACTTATTGGTTAACTTTCCCAAACAACAAAATCTTTGGCTGCTGCAAATAAAAGAGTCTGAATAAGCCTGTTGTACAGATGAAATGGGGCAGCAACCACGGTGGATAATCACGTGATACAATATTTTCATAAAATCTTGAATAACTTTGTAAATACTGGACCGATTTCAATTTGATTTGAAGAAGAGAATGTGGACAGCAGACGTCACACATTAGATGGACGTGGTTGATTTATGAAAAATCAACTAATAAAAAGTGATTGAAGATAAACCAAAATTTTGGTTTATCTTCAATAACATTTTTCTCAGTTGATTTTTCAAAAATCCAACACATCCAGCTTATTCCTGGCATTTTCCTACCTTCTCTGCTTCAAACCGAATTCAAATTGGTCAAGTATTAAAGGGGGAATGGCACTTAAAATCATGCAAATTATCCGAGGACTTCGTACAAAATAAATATGTATTATGAAAATGTGGCCTTTAAATTGCATCTATGCCAAATCTTAGCTTTCTATCTTGTCTATTGGCTAGGATGTCGACGGATTTAAAACCCCATATGTTCCATTATTGTAAATATACTACTCAAAATTTGCTAAGGATCACTTTTTGAAACATTGATATTTCTTAAACAATTTCTAATACTAACCTGTTAATTGGTTTGCTTGGTAGATTAACCATTTATGAATATGAATTTGTAGGTCTTCATGTTGAGGTTCTTTGGATAAAACAGTCACGAGGCATACAATAGAGCCTGTACGAAAATTCCTGGCGGACTCCGGGCGGATTCCAGGCGGATTCTGGGTGGAATCCAAGCGGACTAAAGCTTTTTGGACATAATTCCGGGCGGACATGGAAAATTCTAATAAAGTCCGCCTCTGTCACATTTGATATTCCGCCAGGAAAAAAATCCACCCGGAATCTGAATTAAAATCCGCCTCTGGCGTAATCATGTTCCACCTGGAAAATAAAAGTCCACCCGGAATCTTGATTTCATACAGGAATTTTCATACTTTGACAATAACATGAGGCGAAATTTTATAACTTAGAGATTTAATGGATGCGGAATTTACAAACTTATGAAAATTGAAGACAAATAGTTATCCTCCAGGAATTTTTAAACTTTGACAATTGAGGGACGACAAATTTTTTAACTAAGATTTGAGAGCAGTGGGTTCTTCCACAACATCACAGGGTCAAAGGACATGGTTCCAAATGAAAGGTTGAGGCACTAAACATATGCATGTGTAAAATACCAAGGCTCATTCTCTAAACATGCATAAGACATAAGCAAGGAAATGGTTCTGTCAGGTAGATCAAAATCCAAGGTCAAAGGTCATGGGCCCAAATTTATGGTCTTAGCAGGAGGTATCCAGAAATGAAATATGAAGGCTCTATCTCTAATACTGTATGAGACAACAGAAGGCTATGTTAAAATTCTTATAAAACAGACTGACCTTCAAGGTCAAGGTCAAAAGGTAGAAGTCCCAAAACAAATGTCTTGGCAAGATGTATCTTTGAGTTAAATATAAAGGCTCTATTTCTAATATTGTATGAGATATAGGTCAGGTTAAAGTTCTTGTAAAGTAAGTTCAAGGTCAAGGTCAAAAGCTCAAAGGTCATGATCCAACATGAAAAGTCTTGGCAAGATATATCTTTGAGTGAAATATCAAGGCTCTATCTCTAATATTGTGTGAGATACAGGCCATGTTAAAGTTCTTGTAAAGTAGGTCAAGCTTCAAGGTCAAGGTCACAACATCAAAGGTCATGGTTCTAAATGAAAGGTCTTGGCAGGTTGTATTCAAGTGTGAAATATCAAGTCTCCAGAGTTTTCCCTGAGCATGAGAATTTGGGGGTCATTGTGACCCCCTTGCCTTCAAAGTTAGGGGTCATTACTACTATTTAGTGGGTCAAATGCCCTAGGACTCAAGTATCATAAGAAAATCTGGATTTCAAAACTTGCGTCATTGATGTCCCTCAAGTAAATTTGTAAGGGGTCATTTGTTTTGAAATTGCGACAATGACGCATAATTTGTGCGTCATGGAAAACCCTGAGTCTCTATCTCCAATAGTGTATGAGATATAGGTCAAAGTTCTTTCAAAGTAGATTGAACTTTAAGGTCAAGGTCATAAGGTCAAAGGCAATGATCCCAAATGAAAGGTCTTAGCAAGATGTATCTTTGAGTGAAATATCATGGCTATATCTCTAATATTGTATAATATAAAGGCCAGATTAAATTTCTTGCAACATACATATAGGTTAAATTCTAAGGTCAAGGTCACAAGGTCAAATGTCATGATCCTAAATGAAAGGTCTTAATAAAATATAACCATGTGTGAATATCACAGCTGCATCTCATATAGTTCATAAGATAAAGAATTAACTTGTTGAAAATCCAACCTCCCAGTCTACAGTCTAATTTTGTTCCAGTCTATTACATAATGTAATCAGAAAATTGGAGGGAATTTTGCTTGTCTGACTTTTTTTAAAAGAAAATAACTGTTCATCGTCTGAAGGCTTATATTCAAAGTGAAAATTATCATGAGATTTAAAGGAGCTCAATTAGTGGCAAGACCAAGTAATGCAACATTGGTGAGTGTTCTTTTTATTAAATTTCATTTTTATTTCATTTTCATTTTTACCATTCCCCACCCACAAATTGTGAAGTGAATACTATTTTGCTTCTATAAATAGAAGTCCAAGCGGATTTTCATTCCCACCAGGAATAAATTCCACCCGGATTCTACCCGGAATCCAGGCGGAATTTATTCCAGGCCGATTATTTAAATGAGACCTTCCAGTTTACAGTCTAATTTTGTTCCAGTCTATTACATGATGTAATCAGAAAATTGGAGGGAAGTTTGCTTGTCTGACTTTTTTTTTAAAAGAAAATAACTGTTTATCATCTGAAGGCTTATATTCAAAGTGAAAATTATCATGAGATTTAAAGGAGCTCACTTAGTGGCAGGAGCAAGTAATGCAACATTGGTGAGTGTTCTTTTTACTGAAGTTCATTTTTATTTCATGTTCATTTTTACCATTCCCCACCCACAAATTGTGAAGTAAATATTATTTTGCTTCTATAAATAGAAGTCCAAGCGGATTTTTTTCCCACCAGGAATAAATTCCACCCGGATTCTACCCGGAATCCAGGCGGAATTTATTCCAGGTGGAATTTATTCCAGGCGGACTAATTTAAATAATCCGCCTCATTTTGTAACTAAAAATAGAATTCCGCTAGGAATCAGGGTGGAATTTATTCAGGGTGGAATTTATTCCAGGCGGACTAATTTAAATATTTCGCCTCATTTTGTTACTTAAAATAGAATTCCGCTTGGAATCCGGGCGGACTTTATTCCAGGCGGACTAATTTAAATATTTCGCTAAAAATAGAATTCCATCTCTTACTTTATCCGCCTCATGTCCGCCTGGAATCCGCCCGGATTATTTCGTACAGGAGATACTCTTAAAATGAATGTTTCCATAGATATGGCAAAATTTAAGATTGTTGTCCACAACACGAGTTGTGCAGTATTTCTTTGCAAAAACTACATAACGTCTACGGGTGACGATCTTTCTACCCTTTAAAATGACATGGAAGGTTTCATCTGCGTTTTCAGGTGTTGAAAGGCAGATTTCGAGACTCCATTTACCATCTTGTCCGAAGTCTTCAAAACATATCCCGCATTCGCACAGAGTGTTTAAATATTGACATATGGATCGTTTAATGCTTAAATAACACAATCCATGGCTGAATATTGGGCTGGAGTGCCACACCTTATAGTATCGGTTACATGAATGGCGTCATTGACGTACCTTGATTTTGTAAATCGGCGTTTTTGTTGATATAAACCGACCGAATCCATTACAAATTATGCTTAATCCTCTCTTCAGTATCTAAGCTCTCATCCTAGATAATGTTCACCAATCAGAGTTTAGTTACCAAGAGCATGTGGGTCAGTCTTTCCCCATAGCCCCATACAGCTGAAGGCTCAAAGTTTCTCATGTCTGATACGGCTATTCTTATCAATTTTCTATGCATGTGTTGGATTTAGAGGTTTTCTCAGAAGCCTTCAATGAGTTTCCGTATGAATTTTTGCAATTTCAATAGATGCTGGTGAACATAAGCTGTGGTCGGATTTACTGACTGTGTTCAGTTTCATCACATGGTCGTTCATTGGATGCTGTCAAAAATCTATGCGTCGAGGAAAGGCACAAAAGGTGTTTTTATCTTTCAGTGGGCTCATTCAGTATATTTTCAGTCTAACTCCACCAAAACATTACTTATGGAAGAATTTATTATGATTATTATGGTTTTCAAACAGATAACTGAAGGGCTTATAACCAATTTTATGCCTTTGATTTACCGATATGCCATTGTTAACAAGCAAATTCGTTGAATTGATATCCCCCGCCGAACATATTTTCATTGTCAATAAAGTAGCGCGGAAACGAATATAACTCTGTATGTATATGGCTTCAACAGAACGAATATCACTCTGTATGTATATGGGGCCAACAGAACGAATATCACTCTGTATGTATATGGCTAAAACAGTCAGGGGCAGTAACTCTAAATTCGGCGGTCGTACCGGGTAACCCCGATGATATGCGCATGTCCTCATTGTAGTAAAGCTGTGTGCCAAGTTTCATTGAAATCCGGTCTATAGTTTTCAAGAAATAGCGCGGAAACGAATATCACTCTGTATGTATTTGGCTTAAACAGTCAGGGGCAGTAACTCTAAATTCGGCGGTCAAACCGGGTAAACCCCACGATATGCGCATGTCCTCATTGTAGTAAAGCTGTGTGCCAAGTTTCATTGAAATCCGGTCTATAGTTTTCAAGAAATAGCGCGGAAACGAATATCACTCTGTATGTATATGGCTTAAACAGTCAGGGGCAGTAACTCTAAATTTGACGGTCGAACCGGGTAACCCCGACGATATGCGCACGTCCACTTTGTAGTGAAGCTGTGAGCCAAGTTTCATTGAAATCCGATCTATAGTTTCAAAGAAATAGCGCGGAAACGAATATCACTCTGTATGTATATGGCTTAAACAGTCAGGGGCAGTAACTCTGAATTCGACGGTCGAACCGGGTAACCCCGACGATATGCGCATGTCCTCATTGTAGTAAAGCTGTGTGCCAAGTTTCATCGAAATCCGGTCTATGGTTTCCAAGAAATAGCGCGGAAACGAATATCACTCTGTATGTATATGGCTAAAACAGTCAGGGGCAGTAACTCTAAATTCGGCGGTCGAACCGGGTAACCCTGACGATATGCGCATGTCCACTTTGTAGTGAAGCTGTGTGCCAAGTTTCATCGAAATCCGGTCTACAGTTTTCAAGAAATAGCGCGGAAACGAATATCACTCTGTATGTATATGGCTTAAACAGTCAGGGGCAGTAACTCTAAATTCGGCGGTCGAACCGGGTAACCCCGACGATATGCACATGTCCTCATTGTAGTGAAGCTGTGTGCCAAGTTTCATCGAAATCCGGTCTTTAGTTTCCAAGAAATAGCGCGGAAACGAATATCACTGTATGTATATGGCTAAAACAGTCAGGGGCAGTTACTCTAAATTCGGCGGTCGAACCGGGTAACCCCGACGATATGCGCATGTCCACTTTGTAGTGAAGCTGTGTGCCAAGTTTCATCGAAATCCGGTCTACAGTTTTCAAGAAATAGCGCGGAAACGAATATCACTCTGTATGTATATGGCTTAAACAGTCAGGGGCAGTAACTCTAAATTCGGCGGTTGAACCGGGTAACCCCGACGATATGCGCATGTCCTCATTGTAGTGAAGCTGTGTGCCAAGTTTCATCGAAATCCGGTCTATAGTTTCCAAGAAATAGCGCGGAAACGAATATCACTCTGTATGTACATGGCTTAAACAGTCAGGGGCAGTAACTCTGAATTCAATGGTCGAACCTGGTAACCCCGACGATATGCGCATGTCCTCTTTGTAGTGAAGCTGTGTGCCAAGTTTCATCGAAATCCGGTCTATAGTTTCCAAGAAATAGCGCGGAAACGAATGTCGGACGGACGGACGGACGGACGGACAGACGGACGGACGGACGGACATGGCAAAAACAATATCCCCCCCGAAAAATTTTTTCGGCGGGGGATAAAAAGTCAAAACTCATTAGAGACATCAGATATCTACCAATGGTCCAAATTCAAACTCAACAATATGCAACATGGAGAATGCATGAGCTCTAAGATACACTTAAAGTTGTATTGGACTCTGTGCCCATGCGAACAGTTAGGTATTGCCAAGAAAATCTTAAAGACAATAAAAATGCCACAGAATACTGCAATAATGCTTAAAATGTTGAAAGAGCATCAAATATCGAATATTTCAAATTTCTGAAAAAAGTTGTAAGTTTCGGCCTATCTACGAACATTTTCATTTTTAGCGGTACCCTTTTTCTAAGCCACGAAACTTTCGATGTGAGAATTTAAACAGAACAATTGTCGTTGAATCTTATTCAGAAATCATTACTCTAACATTCAAACCATTTTGTTTATTGGATGGGAGTTTTGTACACAAATTATCAACATTTGAAAAAGTGATCCTTAGCAAATTTTGAGTAGTATATTATCCCCGGGACAACAAATCATGGGGTTTTAAATCCGCCGACATCTAAGCCAATACACAAGGTAGAAAGCTAAGATTTGGCATAAATGCAATTTAAAGACCATATTTTAATAATATATCTTTATTTTTTTGTACGAAGTTCTCGGAAAATTTGCAAGATGTTAAGTGTTATTCTGCCTTTAAAAAAGATATTAAAGATTATCGGAAATTCTGAGTCATGTGATTACACCGTGGCAACAGTCACTCTGCACAGAGATTAAATGCTACCGTGAATGTTTCAGCTGGAATCATAAAAAATCTTTTGCAAAATGACTTATTCCAAAATGGACAAACTCTAGACTGGTCTAAATGTTGCAGATGACAATTTCAAGTGAATGGAATTTTATACTAATGGGTCTTTTGGGTAGAAAATATTGTGGGATATGAAGAAATCAAAAAGTGTCATTGTGTAGGAATCGTCACAAGCAATTTTTCAATTTTCCACAATGATTTCCAAAGCCTTTATCTTGTGTGGCCTCAAAAGGTGCCAGTGTGTGGGAACAGATTAAAAAAGCAAATTTAAAGTTACATTATTTAATTTATAGTACCATTAATCATTTTCATCACATCTAACCTAGAAATCATCTACTATTTACCTGTTTTAAAAGGTAATTTAAAAGCAATTATTGTATTCTAACATTATTAACTACCATATTTATTCTAATAAACGCCCAAATTGTAATAAATGCCCATCCCCCCAAATCTCGGCTGAGAATATGCATATTTCACACACAGTTTTAGGGGGAAAGGGTGATTCTAATAAACGCCCATCCCCCTATTCCAGATTAAAATAATATACCGGTAAGTCATAAATAAAGATGATTTTTCCAAAAGCAATGAAAGAGAGCATTTCCTGTCCCCTAATCTGTTTACAATGAATGAACTTAATTCAACCAAAAATTGTATTTTACAGTCCTTGTAACAAAACTTTGCAAACTTTTACCTGATTTACTTTGAGTCCATGAATGGACATTTGATGCCCATGTTTTGACTTAGAAAATTAGAATACCTCTAATAAACGCCAACCCCCAACTTTTCTATCGAGCGCTTATCTAATAAACACCCGGGCGTTTCCGGGTGTTTATTAGAATGATTATGGTTACCTGTTTTAAAAGTTCCTCAAATAGAGAAATAAATCCAAACATTCCCTTGACTGATGACCCACCCACTGGGAAAGGATAACACTTTTCTTGGTACTTTGTTCTGGTAAAACACAATTTTATTTTAAGATTTCAACCCATTACCATAATTATATTGACGTTTTTGACGACCATCATGGAAAATGTTTTGGAAAACATTATGGAAATTGAAGTTGCTTCTGACAAGCAATTTCTTCATTTTCAACAATGTTTTCTACCAAAAAAGCTATTTATGTACAGTTTCATCCACCTGAAAATGTCATCTGCAACATCTTTAAATTTGGAAATCTAAAATTTTATCGTCTGGTAATGTGTCACCACAATCCAATTTGCATGCATGAATTTGTACATGACAAATATTTGATGTCATCATAGCATAAAAATATTGATGGAAAAGAAGAAATTGCTGAACATCTTCATTTCAAACCTTTTTATCAAATTGGCCACTAATAATACCAGAATTATTGAAAATGATCTAAAATCTTGTGTTGCAAGATTTTGAACCACTATGTTAAAGTGACATTTCAGAATTTTTTGTCGCAAATTTTACTTTTATCTTTCTCTGAAAGAGCATATTTCCTTATGAAAATTCTGAAAATTTCAAACCAATTTTGCGCCGTTTACGAGAAATTTATATTTTTGTGTTAAAATTGAACAAATTGTTGTGGACAACAGTTCGGATTTATATGCATAATTTATCGATTATGCCTCAACTTTAAATTCGTGTTTCTTGTTTATTGGCAACAACTAAAAAAAAACTAATAGTATTTATACTCATTAGAATAACCAATCTTGGCATCAAGACATGCTTTAAAAAAAAAAAATAATAAAATTGGAATGAAATGTCCCTTTAACGCTTCTCACGCTGTTCATGTCATACAGTTGTTGTAATCAAAGTTTTTTCAGGCAGTATAGAGTTGCAGTCTGATCTTAAACTACACAGTGCATTCTACTTAGCCCTTTCCCAAACAAGACCTGGTTTTGACATTCCTAATTGAATATGCTTGGGAAAACATTGAGGCAAAAGAAGAAACTGCTGATAACCAGCAGTTTCTCCTTTTGTCTCAATGTTTTCTATGCTCTATCATATAGAAATTTAATTATAATCAACATCCATTTTGCTGTCTTTAGCAGTTTTTTAATTGGACCACCCTAAAAATTCGTCAATCGGGAAAGGGTTAATTACTGTGGCAAAAATGTGAAACTTATGAAACATCTCTTTTAATGGCAATTATTTTGAGACAAAATTTAACTAATTTAAATCAACAGACAACGGTTTTACCTGATGAATTCAGCCATTTTGTACACTCTAGCTTGGAAGCTCTCAAAATCCTTGAAAGGCGTTAGATAGATGTGACTTCCAGCTATTCTATAGAGTAAGGCATTCCCTTTGCGTGCTAGCTCTTCTTTCTGTGACAAATATGAATCCTTATCCAAACAAGTATTGATATCCCCAAGCCAAAAAGTGGTTTTGATGAAGGGTTATTTAATCTGACAAATCCACGCCTTATGTAGAGTCTAGATTGGAACTTTTCAAACTCTGAACTGACTTGAAAGCTTTGAAAGGGGTTAGATAAATGTGACTTCCAGCTATTCTAAAGAGTAAGGCCTGTGCAAGTTGAGAATACAAATATAAATATTTTTTTGTAGATTAGATATTTCTCAAATGGCACAATTTGATAAGGTCCTTGCGGCTTTCACTTATGTTTTGATCTGTACCCACAGAACACACTTCCGGAGGCAAAGACGATGGGTTGATGGGAAATCAACATTGTATACATGAAAATTATTACTAAAATAGTCACAAATCGACATTATCAACACAAGGCTCCCTAAATATGTGGAGAAAACAATGACGATGCACGTGCATTCAATATAACGCGATAAAGAGCATGTGCATTCAACAATAAAACGCTTTGGGTTCGAGAATATTGTTATCAAAACGCTTTGGGATTGAGAGTATGTTACTAAAAATAACAAATTCTAAACGTTTGAGCGGCGTTTTAAGACTCCAAGTACGACTTTTGGAGGCTGATGTGTGCTGGGGGGGGGGGGGGGGGTCTTAGATGAAATAACCTTATTGTCAAATTTAAAAGCTGCTTCAGATGATAAAATGGATGCTGATAAACATAGGAATTGTGTACAATATAGCGCAGAAAAGATTGAGGCAAATGGAGAAAATGCTGATAATAAGCTTTTTCTTCTTTTGCCTCAGTGTTTTCACAAATTATTTCAATTAGGGACATACACCAGTTCTTGTTTGGGAGAGGGTTTACTGTCCAGCCATTATAATGAAAAACATGTCAGTGCACTTTAATGAATAATATTCATTGTGAATGCCAAAAAACAAAGATACTCTTCATCATCACATTTCTTCAAAAACCTTGTTAGAACAGCTTGAAATTTAACCCATTACCATACAGTGACACCTTTTTACACCTCTTAAGATAAAGGCTTTGGAAAACGTTGTGGTAAATGAAGAAATTGCTTTTGACAAGCAATTTCTTCATTTACCACAAAGTTTTCTAACAAAATGGACAAAAATGCTCAATTTCATTTGTTTGAAATTTGCATCTGCAACATCTTTGAATTAGGACAAGTCTAAATGTTGTTTGGTAATGGGTTAAGCAGTTGTTATGATGTAGTTTGAGAAAAGAAGTGATTTATACATGATGAGGAATCATGTGACACATCATTATCAATAATTTCAAATAACTGTTAATATGGGACAGATTTGCAACAGCTTTCAAATTGGATTACACTAAAATTTTGGCACTTGGGAAAGGGGTTAATGGACATGCAATAAAAAGTATACTCCATGTACCTACAGTTTGTGCCTCACTGATGATGTGTGGTGTTAACCCCAGTGCTCGACAAGCCAGTGACATAGCCCTACATTGTCCCGAGTCTGAGCCTCCCCCAGTTACAATGTATTTACAGCCATCTTGTAGGGCTTCTGCAAACATGATTTGTAAACAGCGAACCTGGAGAAATATTTCAGAAATTGGGTAATGATGAACATTCAACACAAAAGAACAACATGGATTTTGATCAGACTGTGCATATGCACAGGCTGATCTCGATCCATATTGGTCTCAAGAACACTTAAGAATCTTTCAAGCTCTACAAGCCTACAATTTGGGCTTCACTGATAATATATGGTGTTAACCCCAGTGCTCTACAAGCTAGTGACATAGTCCTACATTGTCCAGAGTCCGAGCCTCCCCCAGTTACAATGTGTTTACAACCCTCTTGTAGGGCCTCTGCAAACATGATTTGTAAACATCGAACCTGAAAAAATATCAGGAATTGTGTAATGCTGAACATGAGAGAACAACATGGATCTTGATCAGACTGTGCATATGCACGGGCTGATCTGGATCCATGTTCTTCAAAAGTACGTTTAGGAATCTTGCAAGCTCTATATTTAATGTCCTTCAATTATTATGGAGTCCGAGCCTCCCCCAGTTACAATGTGTTTACAGTCATTTTGTAGGGCCTCTGCAAACATGATTTGTAAACATCGAACCCGAAAAAATATCAGGAATTGTGTAATTCTGAACACGAGAGAATAACATGGATCTTTATCAGACTATGCATATACACAGGCTGATCTGGATCCATGTTGGTCTCAAATGCGTTTATACATATTTCAAGCTCCACATATAATGCCCTACATTGTCTCGAGTCCAAGCCTCCACCAGTTACAATATGTTTACAGCCCTCTTGTAGGGCCTATGCAAACATGATTTGTAAACAACGAACCTGGAGAAATATATAAGAAATTGGGTAGTAATCAACATAAGGGAACAACATGGATCTTGATCAGACTGTGAATATGCACAGGCTGATCTGGATCCATGTTGGTCTCAAATGCGTTTATACATATTTCAAGCTCCATATATAATGCCCTACATTATCTGGAGTCCAAGCCTCCACCAGTTACAATATGTTTACAGCCCTCTTGTAGGGCCTATGCAAACATGATTTGTAAACATCGAACCTGAAAAAATATCAGAATTGGGGTAATAATGTACATAAAAGAACAACATGGATCTTGATCAGACTGTGCATATGCACAGGCTGATCTGGATCCATGTTGGTCTCAAATGCGTTTATACATATTTCAAGCTCCACATATAATGCCCTACATTGTCTCGAGTCCAAGCCTCCACCAGTTACAATATGTTTACAGCCCTCTTGTAGGGCCTATGCAAACATGATTTGTAAACAACAAACCTGGAGAAATATATAAGAAATTGGGTAGTAATCAACATAAGGGAACAACATGGATCTTGATCAGACTGTGCATATGCACAGGCTGATCTGGATCCATGTTGGTCTCAAATGCGTTTATACATATTTCAAGCTCCATATATAATGTCCTACATTATCTGGAGTCCAAGCCTCCACCAGTTACAATATGTTTACAGCCCTCTTGTAGGGCCTATGCAAACATGATTTGTAAACATCGAACCTGAAAAAATATCAGAATTGGGGTAATAATGTACATAAAAGAACAACATGGATCTTGATCAGACTGTGCATATGCACAGGCTGATCTGGATCCATGTTGTTCAAAAGTACATTTAGGAATCTTGCAAGCTCTATATTCAATGTCCTTCATTTATTATGGAGTCCAAGCCTCCCCCAGTTACAATGTGTTTACAGTCATTTTGTAGGGCCTCTGCAAACATGATTTGTAAACATCGGACCTGCAGAAATATACCAGAAATTGGGTAATGATGAAGATTCAACATAAAAGAACAACATGGATCTTGGTCAGTCTGTGCATATGCACAGGCTGATCTGGATCCATGTTCTTCAAAAGTACATTTAGGAATCTTGCAAGCTCTATATTTAATGTCCCTCAATTATTATGGAGTCCGAGCCTCCCCCAGTTACAATGTGTTTACAGTCTGAGTCATTTTGTAGGGCCTCTGCAAACATGATTTGTAAACATCGAACCTGGAGAAATATATCAGATATTGGGTAATAATGAACAAGATGGATCTTGATAAGACTGTGCATATGCCATCCATGGATCCATGTTGGTCTCGAGTACATTTTGGAATCTTTCAAGCTCTATATTTATAGCTCTACATTGTCCACAGTCTAAGCATCTTCAACTAAACAGTATAGGGAATACAAGAGGACCATGATGGTCTTAATCGCTCACCTGAACTGAGATTCACAAGGTGAGAAATGATAGCATCCTGTCCCATGATATCCAAAAGAGCATTATATTTTTCAATAGTTTTCATCCTTGTGACTAGATAAACATTCTGAACATGCTTTATGAAGATAGGACAAAAATTGTAGCATCTACATTACCAACAAGGATTTTGTCTTTAATGCCCCTTTTCCATGACATCCAACAGAACATTCCCACTGTCAATAGGCTTAATCCTTGTGACTAGAGAAATAATCCGACTAAATGTCATGAATATTGAGCCAAAATTATTGTCTCTATAGCGCTAACAAGGATTTTGTCATTAAGGCCCCTTTTCCCATGCTATCCCATAGAACATTCCTATTTGAAGTGGGTATTCATTTGAATGATCTAATCAAAACTATTTAAATGAGTACCAACAACAAAGGATATCTTAAATAACAAATAGAATGTATTTAACCCCTTTTACATGCAGCTCCCCATTCTGGCTGAGTTTGTGTAAACAATTCCGTCTTTTGCTTATTTAATAGGATTAGACATTTCCCCAGTGGGGGATCAAAACCTCATAACTCCGGCTTTGTCAAGCTGTATAGTTACGAGGTTTTGACTCCCACTAACCATATGTTACCTGTTTGACTTTTTATAGAATTTTCTTAGGATTTGTAAAGTCTGACACTGCCACACCCACATTTTTTGACAAATCTTAAAATTTGTGGACAAATTACCAAAAGAGTCACTAAAAGAACATTCCTGCCAAGTTTGGTTCAAATTGGCCCAATGGTTGACTTTTAAAGAATTTTCTTACAATTTATAAGCCCCGCCCTGCCACGCCCACATTCTTTGACGAATCAAAAATTTGTGAACAAGTTTTGAAAAGGGTCACCTCAGGAACATTCCTGCCAAGTTTGGTCACAATTGGCCAAATGGTTCTGGAGGAGAAGATGTTTAAAGAAATTGTGGACGGACAGACAGACGGACGGACAGACAGACAGACGGACGACGGACGGTGAGCGACCACAATAGCTCACCTTGAGCACTTTGTGCTCAGGTGAGCTAATAATAAGTACTGATCCACAGAAATACTCCCCAATAGAATATAGAGGCAACCTGGCTCACAAGTGAGCAATATCTGATAATTGCCTTAGATACTGTAAATTTGAAATAAGATCCTTTCACTTATGTCTTAGATGAAATAACCTTATTGTCATCTGCAAGTCATCTTTGAATTTGAAAAGGTCCAAAGAAAGGTCTGTCTGGTACTTTACCTTATTGCCAGTGAGTTCTGCTCCAGTTAAATCATCCCTCTTAATGTTAATGGACACTCCCTCTGGTATATCCGGAAGGTTCCATTTGTGAATTGGGGTGTTCAGGTTGGACAACTGCAATAAAAAGTATCTATAGGTCTACTTTTTCTTAGATGACAATATTAACACAGAAGATGTATTCAGTACAGATCAAACTGTAAAGCTAAAACGAGTTAAGTGTATCAAATACGAACGAAAAATGTCCCACTATAGTTTCGGTCTTAGATTTTTCACATTGACATAGATCTATTTCGGTTTTACTATCAATTGACTACTTGAATTTAATAAATATTTAAAACATGACTTAAGTGTTTCTAATTTTGCGACATTTAATGAATAAAATATTTTATGGAACGAAAAATGGCGTAACGTAATTCACAGACACGTAATTCACAATTTTGAACATACAATAAAATTCCACAGGTAATAATTCTGAAGAGAAATGTTCTTCTTGGTTTATGTAATCTACACATGTGTAGGTACATGCCAAACTATGTATTTAACTTAAGCGTTGATTGTGTGAAATTTGAAAAAGCATTAACGTAATTCACATTTACTGCTCCTTGAGCGGGGTAGCTTCCTTCATTGCAAAGTGTGACTTACTATAATCTACTGCTACTTTCAAGAGTAATACAATGTGTTTGCACATGCTGTTGACTATTAATAAATGATATTTAATATCATGTATTCAAAACATGGTTTCGTTTTAGGATGTGTGTAAAACTAAATAACGTAATTCACACCAGACCATGGGACATATGCATAATTGTTTGCAGAAAAATGCATTTATCTTAAAGTTCTTTATTTCACCACTAAAACAATTTGGAAAAGCTACTGGTTGGGATACTAGGTATACTGTATATGTATTATATATGTACTCTCCGTACAAAAGTGATGAACTGGACCACCCCCGAGGTGGGACAGCTGTTTTTTACCCATTTTCCGACTTATCGATACATTACTCTCACATATTTCATCAGATATATGGGGTTTTGTTATTATTTCTAATTGACCACCCCTATGGCATTATGTTAAAGACGATTCATCAATATAATTGTACAAACATAGCTTCTTAGGTCCATGGGATAGGTATTTCTCGTATTTGATACACTTAATTCGTTTTAGCTGTGTAATGTTAAGGTCACAAGGTAAACCCATTCCCAAACTTCAAAACTGGAGGGTTGTCAAACTTGAAAGCTTGAGACAAAATAGATAATGATAGTATCTAGGCAAAAGGAGATAATGCTGATTATCAGCATTTTCTTCTTTTGCCTAAATGTTTCCCAAAGCCTTTTCTATTATAATTGAGAATGTCAACACCAGGTCTTGTTTGGGTAAGGGTTAATGTCATGTCATGGTCTGAATTGAAAGATCTCCCAAGGAGGTATCCATAATTATATAGTATGTGAAATATCAATGCTCTATCCAAGTTTTTGTATATATGCAACCAACAATGCTAACACCTATGTAACACTAAATTGGGTTGCAGCATTAGCTCCAAGGACATAAAGCCAGATCTGGGCCGCGTTTTACTAACATATTATTTTTACAACAAGAGGACCATGATGGTCCTATATCGCTCACCTGAACCAAAATGATATGAGCAACACTTTTGTTCAATTCAATAAATATGTATGACTTTAAGACTGAAAACGAACTTATGGTCAATAACGTTGTGAAAATCGAACTCATCCACGATCTTATGGTGCCCAACATTGTCCAAGATTTGTCTTGTTTGATAAATAATTGTAGATTCTGGAGTATAAACAAGGTTGAAAACAGCCGAAAACAGCAATTTTGTCAAATTCAAGGGCACATAACTCTCGACTTTTTGATCGGATCAGACTGAAAAACAGACTCATCCCAGATCTTGTGATTCCCAACATTTTGGTCCAAGTTTTGTCTTGATTGATCAATAATTGTAGATTCTAGAGTATAAACAAGGTCGAAAACAGCCAAAAACGGCAATTTTGATCACATTCAAGGGCACATAAATCTCGACTTTCTAATCAAAGTCATCCGACATCTTATGATACCCAACATTGTGTCCAAGATTTGTCTTGATTGGTCAATAATTGTAGATTCTAGAGTGTAAACAAGGTCGAAAACAGTCGAAAACAGTAATTTTGTCAAATTCAAGGGCACATAACACTCGGCTTTTTGATCAGATCGGACTGAAAATCAAACTCATTCAAGATCTTATAGTTTCATACATTGCTTTCAAGTTTTGTCTCAATTGATAAATAATTGTAGATTCTAGAGTGTAAACAATGTCAAAAACAGCCAAAAATGGCAATTTTATCAAATTCAAGGGCACATAACTCTCATCTTTCTAGTCAGATCAGACTGAAAATCAAACTCATTTGTGATCTTATGGTCTCCAACCTTGTGTCCAAGATTTGTCTTGATTGGTCAAAAATTGTAGATTTTAGAGTATAAATAAGGTCGAAAACAGTCAAAAACGGCAATTTTGTCAAATTCAAGGTCTGATATCTCTCGACTTTCTGATCAGATGATACTGAAAATCAAACTCATCCCAGATCTTATGATCCCCAATATTTTGTCCAAGTTTGGGCTTGATTGATTAATAACTGTAGATTCTAGAGTGTAAACAAGGTCGAAAAGAGCCGAAAATGACAATTTGGTCCAATTCAAGGGCAAGTAACTCTCGGCTTTCTAATCAGATCAGACTGAAAATCTTACTCGTCCGAGATCTCATGGTCCCCAATATTGTGTCCAAGTTTTGTCCCGATTGATGAATAATTGTAGATTCTAGAGTGTAAACAATGTCGCAAGCAGCCGAAAATGGCAATTTTGTCGAATTCAAGAGCACATAACTCTCCTCCTTCTGGTCAGATCAGACTAAAAATTGAACTCATCCGAGATATTATGGTCTGCAACTTTATGTCCTAGATTTGTCTTGATTGATCAATAATTGTAGATGCTAGAGTGTAAACAATGTCAAAACTAGGTATTTTTCGCATTCAAGGGCAGATAACTCCTGACTTTTTAGTTCGATCTGACCCATAATCGAACTCATCCGAGATCTTATGGCCATACATGTTTTGACCAAGTTTGGTCAAGATTGGCCTATATTTGTAGATGCTAGAGTGTAAACACGAAATTGTGAACGGACGGACAGACAGACGGACAGACAGACGGACGACGGACAAAAAGTGACCACAATAGCTCACCTTGAGCACTTCGTGCTCAGGTGAGCTAAAAACCATGTAACAACACATCTGATTGAACGAGAAATAATAACAGTAATTATTCGGCCAATCAGAGTTGTTGTTGTTTTAAATATGTTCGTAAGTTTGTTAGTAAAACGGGCCCCTGGACACCATTTTACTAAACAAAGATTTAAACTTTTTGGAGGTAAATTTAAGCATAACCAATCTAATTGGACTGTGGTCTATTTCTTGCTCAATCTACTGAATTGTTACATAATTAATTTATGCAAAAAATGTTTGTAAGTTGACTTTTGTAAGTTGGTTAGTAATGTGGGGATCTTGTTTACAGTTGCAATATCACAGTTTGTCTCACCTTGACATAATTTGCAGGTATATTTTTCAAATGTGATGCCCAATCAGGTACTTTATACGGATAAGTCTGGTAAAACTCTTGGTCATTGTCAACCATTTTAAAATCTGTAATTCAAATTACAAATACATAATGAGCATCCAGGATCTGAATAAAGGGCATGTCATAGGTGTAGGAAGGTTTAACAAATGCTTAACTCTTTCCCAAACAAGACCTGGTTTTGATGTCCCTGATAGAAAAGGGCAGGCTTGGGAAAACATTGAAACAAAAGAAGAAACTGCTGATAACCAGCAGTTTCTCCTTTTGTC
This sequence comes from Fragum sueziense, assembly GCA_963680895.1. Lineage (NCBI taxonomy): Eukaryota > Metazoa > Mollusca > Bivalvia > Cardiida > Cardiidae > Fragum > Fragum sueziense. The sequence continues at coordinate 26,426,864 of OY804593.1, forward strand.
TCAATATTTTCTGTGCCACATTTTACACAAATCCTATCTTTAATAACATCCATTTTGTCATTTATGGCAGTTTTTCAAGTGAATCTCCCTAAAATTTTGTCGTTTGGGAAAGGGTTAAATGAATGGAACCTGACTGAGGGTAGCATTTCTAGGGGTCTTCAAGTTTGAATTCTAACAAGCCATTTCCTGCAATCTGGGTACTTTCAGACAGCATTTTATACCTGGATGTTTCATGAAGGAAAATATGGGTGTATTATTGGGAGGTGGGGGGGGGGGCAGGGGCATAGGATATGCTGGAACCCTCTGTTGCCTCAGGTTATTTCAGGTTATTCACATCCATGCAATAATCCAGTCAAAACTGTGTAATAAGAAAAAGGACCCCTCCCCCTTGGGGGGTCCAGACGGGATTTTGGGGGCGGGTTCAAACAAACACACTCAGAAGCCTGATTATTTCGTTTTCATGATGAAATTCAGTCAAAATTATCTAAAACTAGGAAATCAAACCCCCCTAATTGTAAATTCGAACCCCCTTCACAGAATTCCTGGATCTGCCACAGATTAGAGACAAACAATGTTTTGGCATCGGCCTGTGCATTATGGACATGTTGTTCTCAAATGTCTTAAATGCACTTTGCTCCACTGTGGCTTCTACTTACTAGATCTAACCCTTTTCAAAACAGCAAATGATTTTAACGTCTCTAGAATCTTCAATACCAGGTTTTATAAAGGAAAGGGTTAAAGCATGTTCAATGATAAGATAAAAAATGTACCTACACTAAAGTTTGTGGTTATAATAGATATCACATAAGTGATTGGGTTAAAATTTTAAGATCTAGACTATGAAGATCTTTTATAGTGTCAGATACAGAGGGCAGGGGCGGATCCAAGATTTCTGTGAGGGGGGTTCGAATTTATAAATAGGGGGGTTCGTTTTCCTAGTTTTACACAATTTTTGATTTTTTTTTTTTTTTTGAATTTCTGCATGAAAATGAAATAATCAGGCTACAGAGGGGGGTTCGTTTGAACCCCTCCCAACCCCCTCTCGATCCACCACTGGAGGGAGTGGGGGGGTTGCAAACGAACACCCTCTGATGCCAAATTATTTCATTTGAATTTATTTTTCCATGCAGAAATTCAGTCAAAATTGTATATTGATGGGGATACAAACCCCCCTACAGGCTCATAGGAGCAGTGGCGGATCCAGGGGGGGGGGGGGGGGGGGGTGTTGAAAATTCGGTCAAAATTGTATAATAATAGGAAAACGAATCCCCCTAATTGTAAATTCAAACCCCCCTTTCACAAATCCTGGATCCGCCACTGTAGGAGGCAATTTTATATTGGGTGGGCTAAAGAACAAAGAAATATTTGATTTTGATTAGATCTAGACTATATTATTACTATAATAGAGACATGTGGTGTCCGTAGTCGAGGGGTAGAGTGTCGGCCTTGCGACTAACTTAGAGGTTCCGAGTTCGATCCCCGGTAGCGGAGGTTGTTCTTGGCTTCTCATTGGCCCACACATTCGGCGCGAGTACTGGTGGATTTCCAGGAAGCTCAATCGAGACGGATTACATTAAGTTGAAGAAACTTGCTTCCCAACTGAAGCAAGATATATGTGTTCAAAGGAACATCTGAAGAAGAAGAAGAAGAAGAAGAAGAAGAAGAAGAGACCAATGTGGAGAAGGAAACGCAAGAAATGCTGATATCCTCAATAACTAGATTCTATCTCCCCTTTCCCATCGGGTTTCTTTGCAAATACATAGAATCTAGACTACTGTAACGTTCCGAGATGCATGGCTACATACAGACAACAACCAGTCTATTCAGAGAAAAGGATCCTCAACCCTAAATGGGCTGATGTTTCTATATGTATACTTTTTCACGTTTTTCCCTGGCCAGGCAATCTCATTAGCATATTACCTGCCAGATTACCTCCCTTAAACCGTCACACTACTGCCACTTTTAAAGTTCTATCTACATAGGCGTAGGAAGTTTATAAAATGGGGGGGGCGGCCAAATGTTAAAGTATATGGAAATATGGGTGTATTATGGGGGGGGGGGGTATGCGCGGATCCAGAGGGGGGGGGGGTCAGGGGGTCATGACCCCCCTGGAATTGGCTGAAAATTGAATTTTGACTATATAACTTCTTAATAAAAGCCATCATTTGGGCTTTGACCCCCCTGGAAAACATTCCTGGATCCGTCCTTGGGGCCATAGGGAGGGCAGGCCCCTTTTCTAAATTATTGGGGGGGCTAGGCCCCCCTCCCTCCCCCTCTTTTTATAACGACCTTCAATTCTGAGCTGAATATGTATAAATCTAAAAGATTCTTCCAACAAAATGTATCCCTACCACCACTGTAGCCTACATAGGTATTAAAACTCCTTCTTTGAATTTGGTAGAAGTCGTCTGCTAAACATCTAGACTAAAATGTGTAAAGGAATCCAGTCTAATACAAATAATGGCATAAAGCTAATTACTGTTTAATAATCTATGAATAATTAAGATAAGAATTGAAACAAATATGATCACTTATTGTGATGAAAATAAAGTTTACTCACTTTTAACATCTGTAGCCTGGACATGTATATATTCGACAAGTGACCTCCCTTGGTGCTCTATGTATCGTACATTGTATGGTGGCTCAAACGGGGTGTAAACGAATCTTTATCGATAGTAGGCCTAATTCTTTTCGATGCCATTGCAATGCTGTTAGATTTTCCCATCATTTCATTTATTGTCATTTGTTTATTAATCAGTCATTGATTACATGAATAATTTAAATTATATAGATCTACATCTACTGTTCGATTAAAACTTTTGGAAAACATGAAGAAATTGCTTGTCACATTTTCCGCGACGTTTTCCAAAGCCATTAGATCTATCTTGTGTGGAGTCAAGAAGAGTTATTGTGTGGGAATAGGTTATGAAACAGAGTTACGACAATTCACGACGAAGTTAAAACAAGAGGACCATGATGGTCCTAAATCGCTCACCTGAATCAAGATGACAAGAGTGATAATGGCAATTTTGTCAAATTCAAAGGCATGAAAATTATAAGGACTTTCTGTTTGGAAACAATTAAGAAATAATTTTGTTCCAATCGATCCTGTAAGGTTGGGTATGAATTAGCACAATTGTTGAGTTAATTCATTTTCAACAATTATTTCATGATTTCGCAATATACAACATAGGGCTAATTTTCAAAGCATACTGATCTGTTAGAGATTGATCATTTATGATAGGCTCAATTAACAAGATTTTGTCTGTGATTGATAGAAAATAGTGAAAGATTACCATCTGATAAGCTAAAGCTTATCCCTTATTTGTTTACATAAGATAAACATGGGGCCAGCCTGAGAGCAAGAGATAAGGGAAATAGAAAATTGGCCGAATGATTTATTTTTAAAGAATTTTCTTATGATTTCTCTAAGTCTGATAAGCCCTTCCTCCCTGCCATGCCCACATGTTTTGACCAATGGAAAAATTTGTGAACACATTTTAAAAGAGTAACTCAAGGAACCTTCCAGCAAAGTATGCTTCAATTGGGCACAATGGTTGATTTTTAAAGAATTTTCTTATGATTTCTCTAAGTCTAATAAACCCCTTTCTCCCTGCCACAGTCACAGTTTTTTACAAATGAAAAAAACTGTGAACAAATTTTGAAAAGAGAGACTCAAAGAACATTCCTGCAAAGTCTGCTTAAAATTGGCCAATTGGTTGATTTTTAAAGAATTTTCTTATGATTTCTCCAAGTCTGATAAGCCCCTTTCTCCCTGCCAAGGCCACAATTTCTTACAAATAAAAAGATTTGTGGTCAAATTTTGAAAAGAATGACGCAAGGCACATTCCTGCAAGGTCTGGTTCAAATTGGCCCAATGGTTGATTTTTAAAGCATTTTCTTATGATTTCTCTAAGTCTAATAAGCCCCTTTATCCCTGCCAAGGCCATGTTTTTTTTTTCAAATGTAAAATTTCTGAACAAATTTTAAAAGGAATGACTTAAGGCACATTCCTGCCAACTATGGTTCAAATTGGCCCAATGGTTGATTTTTAAAGAATTTTCTTCTGATTTCTCCAAGTCTGATAAGCCCCTTTCTCCCTGCCACGGCCACAATTTTTGACAAATGAAAAAATTTGTGAACAAATTTTGACAAGAATGACTCAAGGCACATTCCTGCAAAGTATGGTTCAAATTGGCCCAATGGTTGATTTTTAAAGAATTTTCTAATGATTTCTCTAAGTCTAATAAGCCCCTTTCTCCCTGCCACGGCCACATTTTTCGACAAATATAAAAATTTGTGAACAAATTTTGAAAAGAGTGACTCAAGGAATATTTCTGCCGAGTTTGGTTCAATTGGGCCCAATGGTTGATTTTTAAAGAATTTTCTTATGATTTCTAGTCTGATAAGCCCCTTTCTGCCTGCCACGCCCACATTTTTTGACAAATCAAAAATTCACGAACAAGTTTTGAAAAGTATCACACAAGGAACATTCCTGCCAAGTTTGGTCAAAATTGGTCCAATGGTGTAGGAGGAGAAGATGTTGAAAGAAATTGTGAACGGACGGACGGACGGACGGACGGACGGACGGACAGATGGACGGACGGACAGACGGACGGACGACGGACAAAAAGCGACCACAATAGCTCACCTTGAGCACTTCGTGCTCAGGTGAGCTAAAAATATGTCAGGGCTTATAAATAGGCTTAGGCCTATAAATAGGACTAGAAACAGAGTCAACACCAATTCTGTTTTGGAATCAAAATAACTGTAGATCTAGATCATAAAAAACTTTTCCAAACCCCTATTTATTCGCCACTGAGCCCATCATTAGACACAAAACACCCTGTGCATCATCCATGACAACGAGATACATTCTCGTTAATTTTCTTTGTCACAGAGGACAATGAAAAAGAATATTGTGGCAAAGAAAATTGACGAGGAATAGCATCGTTAATTGCCGTTGCTAAACTTGTATGACGTACGCCAAGGGCGGATCCAGGATTTTTTTCCGGGGGGGGGGGTCAAAGCCCAAATGACAGCTTGTAATAAGAAGTTATATAGTCAAAATTTAATTTTCGGCCAATTCCAGGGGGGGGGGTCATGACCCCCTGACCCCACCCCTAGATCCGCCCTTGTACGCTCGAGGTAGCATGAAAGTGTTTTGTAGTTGATGATGGATGGAATAGGGTCTTCATAATTAAAGATATTTGCAAAATCTAACACAGAAAAGAAAAGAAAAAAAGTAAGTTACGTTCTGAGGGGAAAGACAATTTCCAAATTTCTGTCGTAGAATTTAAAGATGACGTACGGTACATTTATACTTGACATTATATCAAATAATCATTTTGAATAGCCTAGTTATACATATACCAGTCCAAAATTTCTTAGGCGACACTTTGATTAATGCCATTTTGAGAGGTTAACAACCATTCTATTAGATGTATACTGACTTACTTAGAATGAATTGCCATACATACGATACAACGCACCCCAAATTTAGCGATGTTGAATAAAAAGAACTCTTGTTAACGTGTAAGACAAGTGGTATATGTCGTTAGATGTGCCTTCATATGAAAACAGTCTAGTCAAGATTCGCGCTGTTCTCTATGTAGCATTTCGGGGAATCACATGCCACAGTTTCAGAAAATCGTCAATCATCTTAATAAAAGTTGATCAAATTAACTTCGGTTTGAAGTGGGAAAGGTAGAAAACGACATGGATTAGCTGTATATGTGGCAAGTTAATTTTAACCCTTTTCCAAACAGCAAGAAATAGAAATGGTCCAATTCAGAATCTCCTTCAGACAACAAAATTGATGTTGATAAAGATTGATTTTATGTCCAATGAAGCACAGAAAGTATTGAAGCAAAAGGAGAAAATGTTGTTTATCGGCATTTTCTTCTTTTGTCTCAATGTTTCCCAATAAGGGACGTCAAAACCATGTCTTATTTGGGAACGGGTTAAGTCATCTAATAAAAAACATTGACGACCATATGCCTACTTTTGGTTGGTCGTAAGCTGGTTTTTAGATGATTTGTATTTAGCATATCCCTGGCATTTTCCAGCCTTTCCTGCATCAAACCATTTCAAATCAGTAATAGAATTATTGAAAAATATCGAAATGTTGTGTCATGTGACTCCCCGCCGTGACCAAGATCCGTTTCGTTCTCTATGTAGCGTCTATTTACCCATTACCAGACGACAGAAATTTGGATCATTCCAATTTGAAAGGTGATGCAGACGACAATTTCAAGATGATGAAATTTCAAAAATCTTACCTTTTTGGGGTTAGAAAACATTGTGGAAAATGAAGAAATTGCTTGTCACAAGCAATTTCTTCATTTTCTACAATGTTTTCCCAAGTATTTTCTTATGAGGGAGTCAAAAGGCGTCACTGTGCAGTAAAAGGTTAACCCATTACTACACGATGACTCTTTTTGACTCCCTACAAGATAATGGGTTTGAAAAAAAATGTGGAAAATGAAGAAATTGCTTGTAAGAAGCAATTTCTTCATTTCTCAATTTTTTTTCTACCCAGATATATCAAATAATGTGCAATTTCATTCAATTCATATTATCATCTGCAGCATCTTTGAATTTGGACAAGTCAAAAATTTTGTCGTTTGGTAATGGGTTAAATCAGGGTGTCCACAGTTAGAGCAAAGCAAAATTCCCTGACTTTTCCCTGACTAAAATCAAATTTCCCTGACTTATGTTTACCATATTTTGCACGTTTATTTATGAAAATGATTGCCTTCTCCACCCCTACAGCCAACCCTTTCCACCTCTAACTTTACTGACTGTAACTGTATTACTATTTGTATGAATAATTTGGAATAAAGAATACTACTTATCGCATCATTATGTTATTGTTATTATCAGTATTACCATTATAGCCAATCATGAAGAAACTGCCTTAGCCTTTATCTTTTTATCCTTTTACCATTCAGACACCAATTATTTCAAAATTCCCTGACTTTTGCTTAAAATGTAAAATTCCCTGACCAATTCCAAAATTCACTGACAATTCCCTGACCTTGAAAAAAATATTTTTTCCCTGACTTTTTCCCTGACCGTGGACACCCTGTAAATTGGTCCTGGTTCAACTGAATCTAATATAGAATACCCATACTAAGGATTGCAGCCCATTATTAACTACAAAACCCTTCGTGCATCTTCGGGCGTCATCCGTAGCATCGGAAATTGACGAGGAATGTCCTCTTCAATTTCCGTTGCCACAGAGAACGTACGGAAATTAACGAGGGTATCACTCGTTGATTTCCTTTCCCACCGATGGCACCCGAATATGGACGAAGTATTTTGCAGATAATGATGGGTTATAATCCATTAGTCGGCAATTTTGAGATTCATATACGACGTCAGAATTTTGCGTGCGACGTCTTTAAAAACTTTTCCCACATATTGACGCTTTTGAAAGCACCAAAAAATTAAGGCTTTGGAAAACATTGTGGAAAATGAAGAAATTGCTTGTGACCAGCAATTTCTTTGTCTCCCACAATGTTTTCTATCCTAAATGACCAATATTTTTTAAATTTCATTCACTTGAAGTTGTCGTCTGCAAAATCTTTGAATTTGAAGGAGTCCAAAACTTTGCCGCCTGGTAATTGGTTAAACGTTCAGCGGTACCCGATCTCCATGGATAAGTTGCGAAAATGATATAATCAACACTCTATTGCCGACTGATTACGACATAACCCGAAAAATGCCGATATAATATCAGTGTGAAAATCTATGGCGAGTATTCTACCTGAAGAACAGACTGATATCATCCAATACAGGTTTCAAATGCCATATCCTTACGTTCCTTCAACATGTGGGGGAGGGGTGAATGTGTCGCAGTGGTAACGCGCTGGACTTGAAACACAGGGGTCGCTTGTCCGATTCCCCGCCTCGGATGAGACTTTGAATCGAGGTCCCGCATATATTTACGCGTCGACGCATATATTTACGCGAACACCCGTAAAATTTAAGACTGCACGCATAAAATTTAACGCGTCGACGCATAAATTTTATGCGTGCACGCTAAAATAAAAACTTTAATTTTGACCCATTTGGTACGTCATACGTCTCCATATGACCTTAGCTGTTGGGTGAGACGTAAAACTCCATCAAATCAATCTTCAATATGAGGACCATGATGGTCCAAATTATGCACCTGAATCTATATGACATTCTAGATAATGTGAAAAGGGGCTAGCCTCAGAAAGACTGACGTTAAAACAAAATCGATAAGATGCCCTTTATAGCATGAATAGGAAACGATTTTATGCGGTTAACCGTGACATAATTTCGGACAAACAAAATTTACAATTTCGTGGGTGTTTAAAATTTTGTAATAACGTCGACTGTTTATCAAAGCATAACGGTAAACATAGTCTATTTATAGCATGAAATTTCATCGCTATTGTACCACATGTCTGCATTTTCGATAATATTCAATCCAAGTTTTTGCCTAGATTTTTTCAATATTTTTGGTTCATAGAGCAAAAACATAGTAACAAGATGGGTATACACTCATAGGCGTAGCAACCCGTACGCAAAAACGTAAAATTTTGCGTACACATCGCATTTTTTAAAATGTGGATTTTTGTTTTTGTTTCCCTTGAAATAAACACCTGAATCACTTTAAAAATACATACCAAATACCAACCAGGTGGGCATTTGGTATCTATACTGACGTCCAAAAGAAACGCCTCAGTCCTAATAAATGTCCGATTATTCAGTAAATCTGATTTGAAATTACAAAAACTTATTTCTATCTGTAAATATGATTTCCTGTTGTTGAAAAATGATGATAAAGAAATTATCAAATTGTTACAGTTTAGAAAAACGGCACATTTAAACAGAGCGGTATCAGAATTTTTATTTGAAAATCAGTAGCACGTGGTTCAAACTTTACTTGCGACGACGAAAGATACCGTAAAGCGGCTTATTTGGTGACCACAATTAGTGAATACTAAACGCGACGTCGATTCAACGTCTTAAACCTGAAACGCAAATGACGTTAACGTAAGACAGCTTCTTGTATAACAAGAGTTACGCGAGGTCTTCCTGACTTTGGACGATTGGCAAATGTTTCTGTAACTCTAACCCGTCGGCCAAGATGCCAGATCGTGCAATGAAAGACGTTAAAACGTCAGGCGGCTTGTTTTTCACTTCCCCGTATTTGAAAATGGCTTATCTACGAGCTCTATTTTCCAAACAGTGTGTCTATTTCATACGTTAATGGCAACAACAACAGTTACCCGAAAAATACTTATTTGACCACCACAGTAACAGACTACTCGACAGAACGTCAATCCCAACGTTACAAACCTGAAACGTACATGACGTTAACGTGGAGAATTATCTTGCTTTATAGGCGTTAAATGAGGTCTACTTGAGCGTGACCGATTGATAGACGTTCGTGGAACTCTAACGCGTCGATCAAGACACCGAATCGAGAAACACAATGTCATAAACCGTTTTGCGACTTGTTTGTGCATTCGTCGCATTAAAAAATGTCATCTTATGCGCTCCCCTTTTTAGAATTTAATCTTGGTATCCTTTAATTTGGATGTGTCATTAGAAAATCTTTAAACTCGTGGTTGCCTATCCACTAACACATGCCACTGTGTAAAATATGACCAATTTCATCACGTGATAAACAAACACGAAGCGCACGTAGAAAACGTGACCAGTCACCGGAAATGGACATATTGGCGAATAAAAACGCATATTTTTTTTCATTTGTCGTAATTGTTGGTCAAAATGATAATATACAGTATATATTTCACTAACATTGTAGCAGGCCTTAGGAAAAAAAACGACAAATTTCATTGGAGCGTTTCTTTTGGACGTCAGTTTATTTCATAAGCATCTAGAGATCTACATTAATTTTCAAAAATGATCTGGGAGATGCCCCCAAAAACCATCCCAGCATTATGGAGCCCGCCATCAAACCTCCCCTGATACATTAGGCATGCGTTTTGCGTACACTTTATTTTCGGCTAGCTACGCCAGCGACACTCATTCAAGATCATAACTTATGATCGCCACTATTTCACCAATATGTTGTCTTGATTGGTCAATATTTCTGACTGATATAGCGGATACAAAATCGAGAACAGCAATTTTGTTAAATTCAAGTGCCCATTACTAAAAAAGCGAACTTAAGATCGAGCTAAAAACTGCAATCAAGCACGACCTTATATTTGCCAACATTTTGTATATATTCAAGTTTTGTTTTGATTGGTCAATATTTATAGCTTTTACGTTCAATAAAAAGTCGAAAATGGCAATTTTATCAAATTCAAGACAGAGACATAGATTTTATTGAAACGAATTTACAAAAAGTCTCGGGTCCTTTTAAAAATAATACATCGAGTAAAGAACAGGCCTAAATATGAAGAATTGCACTAAGAAAGTCAAAACACCTTCCAAAAATGTTAAAGCTACTATTTCCCAGATTTGGACCCAAAAATTGTCAAATACAAACGAAATGTACACTTTTTAAGCTTAATATGACCTGATTAAATGATTACGAGAAACTATTGAAGCAACGACTCATTTTTTCGCAATTTGATACCAAATTCATGAAGCGATGTCGAAAGTAGGTCAAAACAGTAGGACACGCGGCTTTCTTAAATGACGTCACAACATACATGATGACGTCATATTGAAATTTAAGTATGAATCTCGTTTGAATCATGGTCCGCGCTGTATGCGCATGCGTAACAATTTAAAAATAATTCTAACCCCATCAGTGATGGGGTTGAATTTAGGCTTGGATTCTCCCTAAAGTCAGCTATCTGTCTTGTAATTTCGGCTCATTCTCTGTCTGAATCGCATATTATTAACCATCCCGAGGTGGTCAACACAAAAGTTTTGCATATTTTTTCAAAAAATTTCATTTTTTGCAATTAGACCATCTGTTACCGTCGCCCTTTAAGTTTATATTGCTTCTCACCAGTAGTAGGCCTATCACGGTGTATAATCACGTGACTTAGAATTTCCATTAACCTTCAATAACTTTGTCAATACTTGATCAATTTGAATTTGGTTTGAATCAGAAGTGGAAAAATGTTAGGAATAACCTGGGCGTTGTGGATTTTTTTTAAAAATTAGCTGATATGAAAGTTATTGAAGATAAACCAAAATTTTGGTTTATCTTCAATAATTTTTTATCAGCTTATTTTTCAAAAATCCACCACGTCCATCTAATGCATGACGTCTGTTCACCTTCTCTACTTCAAACCAAATTCAAATACATAATGTAGGTGGCATATTAACAAAATTATTGAAGATTTTCTGAAATTGTATCCACCATGAGTATTCTTGTGTGTGTTATAAACTACCAAACTGAGAGAAACAGTTTTCCACATATCGATGGCTCAGCGCAAAACAGTTGTAACTGCCTATAAACATATCGTCCATTGACAGCCAGAAGTGGCTATCAGCAGTTAAATTTTAACTGCTGATAGCCACTTCTGGCTGTCAAGGGACGATATAGGCAGTTACAACCGTTTCGCACTGAGCCATCGATATGTGACCCGTCACGCTAACTAAGGACCTTATCCGAACTACAAAAATCTAAATTTTGACAAACTTGTCAGACTAAGCATTGGTAAACCAGATCTCGTATGCTAAAATTGATCAAATAGTAAGATAGGTTAAACATTCAACCTTTAGAAAATCATATTTGAGTGGAAATTATCGGCCATAGTCTTGCTGCGCGGACTGCGCAAACAGTCGGTATTTTTCATACTCCCTATAAGGTCCCTTTTAGCGTAATGGGTCACATATGTCAAGCAAACATTATACGAAAAAAAAATACTATTGATGTATCTCAATGCTTTATGTCTAGCTTCTTGCCAATGTGTTTATGATTGTGTTTAATCAACTGATATTGTTTAATCATATATTATGTATGTTCACTATATTTCAACTATATGCCTTGCAATTTTCTATTATCCATATTGTAAAAAGTACTTTGTACTTATTACTTAAATAAACTATAAACTATATGTCACTTTTTACAGCTTTTCAGCAGATGAGTATGAATATTTGCGTGTCTTGATAAACTACTAGCCTGTGTGAATCATTTTCCACAAATGTCACATTTATATTGTATCTGATTCTCACCAGTATCAAAGCCTGAAAGGGATCTGTAATTTGACCCTTGACACCTTCTAGTCTTTACTTATGAGAAGGGACTTTTCTACGATCACTCAGATCGTCATCCCCTCTATCACAAAATACGGCGGAACTTTTTCAAATTACCAGATAATCTGTCCAATCTTTCGTTAACTAAGAGCCAACATATTTTTCTTCAAAGAAAATGCAATTGTTTGGGGGTGGGTAACGAAGTCTGACTGCTACAATGGCTCAAAGTTGAAATTTCCATTGAGGTTTTGTTTCATTTACACTCTCAAGTTCAGTCGGTTTCAAGATATGAGCACGCTTGAGATCGAACAGAGCGCCCTTTAAACTGCATGAACATCAAAAGGAAGTCTAAATATAACACTAACCTGTCACATTCTTCTTCTGGAATGGCTTAGAATCAAACATTTTACGATTTTTCCGTTCAGCAGAAGTATTGAAATGAAAGTAGACAACTTGAAAAGGTGACGTAATTAGCGAAGAATATTTTCATTGGTCGACTCGATTCTGTTAACTTGTTCGTACGACGTACATTCCCCCGAAAATCGAGGGACAAATACTAGCGCTAGCGCCACTAGCTTGACTAAATGTGTTTTAAATAATCTACATTCTTATAATCTTCTCTTTACTGCTGAAAAGAATAACAAGAGCGAACTTTTCTAACTTTCCTTTGTCTCCGTAAGCTAAATGTTTAAATACCCTCTGGTTCCCGCTCTTACATCATGAAACTGTTTAAAAATAGCTTTAGAAATCGAGTACCAATCTCGCGCGAGACTGTCAAAACGATAGTCGACCAATGAAATCATTCGCCGCTAATAACGTCGCCAAAAACGTGACATCGATTATCCAACGAAATTACCCATCGTTACATCTGACCCAGATTGGCAGTTTCCTTTTGAAAATTTGACAACAAACCTCAAAATCACCGAATTCTCAGTTGTTTGCGTTTGTAGAAGACGAATGTGACAGGTCAGTGTTTGATTTAAACTTGCTTTAGGTGTTCACGCAATTAGAATGACGTTCTGTTTGATCTCAAGCGTGTTCATATCTTGAAATCGACTGAACTTGAGTCTCAATGAAGCAAAACCTCAATGGAAATTTCAACTTTGAGTCATTGTAGCAGTCAGACTTTGTTACCCACCCCAAACAATTGCATTTTCTTTGAAGAAAAATATAAACATTGGCTCTCGGCTAAAGAAAGATTGGACAGATTATCTGTAAATTTGAAAAAGTTCCACCGTATTTTGTGATAGAGGGGTGACGATCAGATTGAACGTAGAAACATCCCTTGTGATAAAGAATAGTCTAGATCGTGCCAAGGCTCAAATTATGGACCCCTGTGACCAGTATGAATATTTCTGTGTCTTGATAAATCACCAGACCGTGGGAATTATTTTCCACAAATGTCACAATCATATGGCTTCTCATCAGTGTGTGTTTTTTGGCGGCAGCACGAAACTCCCAAATCTACCCAAATCTTACCCAAATCTAACCCAAATCTACCCAAATCTACCCAAATCTTACCCAAATCTACCAAAATCTAATGAAATTATTTCGAACGTATTCCCGACATTTATTTGATTATTATGTTCTGTATTTTTGGAAATTATTTTTTCCACATTTAATTAAGTTATTGTGGAATTAGATCTAGATCTATTACAGTTCTAGAATTGTCCTGAGCAAAGTCGGAATTCTTACTTTGTCTGCCGATTTTTTTTTTATTTTGCAATAAAAAATCTACACTGTGTATTGATCAATCGCATTTTTGTTGTATTAATTACGTTCATTTCTATCCCTTGATCGGTCGTTGTCTCTTGCCGAGGGTTTTCTTTGTGATGAGTGTAAGCCTGCAGTATTCATTTCTAACCACAATTCCATTGCTATTCTATTGCTTAAACTTTTCTGTCTTTCAACAACAAAATATACGTAGATGAATATAAGATTTATGTACAATATATAACGAAGACAATATTGAGGCAAAATATGAAAATGCCGGTTAATGCTCAAAGTTTGTCCTTTTTTGTTGTTATTGTTTTCTGTAAGGCACATACAACTGGGTTCTTATGGGGAAAAGGTTAAATTATTCTGACAATCATCGGATTAACTGTTGTAACGATGATATCACAAACTTCTCAACCTGTATTAATTAGAGTAATTTGTCTCAGCTTTTATAATTTACACCAATACGTGGATACAAGGTTGCGCTTCCCTCGAATTTGAGAATTTGTGTTTTTCTTGCGCCACAGCAGTCGGCCACCTAGAAAACATAGGGAAAAATCAGGATCCGTGCATGACACATAATAGATCTGGGGCCACAATACGGAAATGTGTCCTTAACACTGTGACCTGTCACGCTTTAAAAGAGACCTTAGCGAATATCTAAATATCAAAATGTTGAGAAACTAATCACGTTTTGCTTTAACACCGACGATATTATTGTTAAGAAACATTTGTTTTCCTTTTTTCTGTAACTAAAAACCGAAATATATTGAACAGTTTGCTTGATTTGAGTAAGATATGGGTAGATATGGGTACATTTGAGGTAGATTTGGGTAGATTTGGGTAGATTTGGGTAAGATTTGGGTAGATTTGGGTAGATTTGGGGGTTTACAGATAACTCGTACCAAGTCAAACTCGTACCAACTCCAACTCGTACCATTTTAGTCAACTCGTTCCAAATTTTAGTCAACTCGTACCAAAAATGGTAAAATGCAGGAGTCAACTCGTACCCTTTTTTTATCTCAGTTTTCATTTCCCCCAACCAAAAAATAGTTAATCTTGATATTTAACATTAGTTCAACAATCATTATTTTTCTTTTTTTCAGATATGATGGTGTTTTCTTGTATAAAGAGGGAAGAATACATATAATACAGAGAAGCACTCCGACAGAAAGAAAATATTATCAAAGCGACAAAGTCAAAATTTTAATCCCTAATTAGAAACACGCGAATCTTTTAATTGATATAATTATACATTGGATGACATAACAATTATGCCACATTGATCTAAAGGCGGCATATTCTCTTATTGTCAAAATGTCTGATTGGTTCAATTCATTAGCTGCTGCAGCCTTCAAAATGTCTATTGACGAAGAAAGTAATAATTTACAAGATAACATTGAATTTTGATAATCGTAATTTTCTTGTTTTGCTTAAAAAAATCCCGCAAGCCTATTTCATTAAGGTCTTTAAAACCAGGTATTGTTTTAAAACAGTAGCCTAAATAAATTATTTTACCTTATCTTGATCGAAATTAAGGGTGTGAATCACACGCTACTTTAATTATGACGCGTGGCTATTGTTTACTGACGCGTGGCTACTGTTTACCCTTTGTCTTGAGCAGTATAACAGGACCCCAAATCAAGCTGATAGGACTGAAATGACTATTTATGATAGGGTTCTTCTATGGACGGGTTTTGTTATGGAGTAAACAATGATAATAGTCTGGTTTCTGGTTTCTAAAGTTTCTTTAACCCTTTCCCAAACGACAAAATTTTAGGGTGATCCTCTTCAAAAACTGCCACAAAAGACAAAATGGAAGTTATTAAAGATAGAATTTGTGTAAAATATGGCAAAGAAAATATTGAGACAAAAGGAGAAACTGCTGGTTATCAGCAGTTTCTTCTTTTGTTTCAATGTTTTTCAAAGCCTATTCTCTTAGGGACGTCAAAACCAGGTCTTGTGTGGGAAAGGGTTAATCTCATCTCATGGTTAACAAGTAATGGTTAATCGATTAAATGAGGTAAACACCCTGTAAAAGTATATTATAAAACAACTCACAGTAAATTCAAATACAACATTCTGAATAAAGATTCGGACTCGTCAGCTCTAAAATTAAAAGAGAATGGTAGAAAATGGTAAGAATGACACTTGGTGATATTCTACTCTTTTCCACACAATAGTCTGAAACAATAACAACAAACCTTCTATTTAACCCTTTTCCAATAATTAAGGGTGTGAATCACACGCTACTTTAATTGGGACGCGTGGCTACTATTTACTGACGCGTGGCTATTGACAACCCTTTACCTCGGCGATAAAATAATGGGCAGTTTTATCTGTCCCTTTAGTTCTTCAGCAACCGCATTTTCTTCTCTTTTGTTAAAGTTTTTATTACAGAGCCAATTTTTGATAAAAGCAATTATACTGGACAGTTTGCTATTTTGTCATCATATATAATCTTAGTAAAGGAATAAAAACAGCTTCTTGGCGCAACAGAGGAACAAGCTTATATAGAAGCTTATTGTCATCTGCATTATATCTTATAGATAGGAAGCTTGTTCTACTGCCGGGCTTCCTCTTCAGACGATGGTGCCAACCGAAAAGACAGAAAGATAATGTTTACCCATTACCAGAAGACCAAACTTCAGACATAATCAAATTCACAGATATAATGCAGATGACAATTTCAAGTTATAGAAATTTTAAGTTGTTTTTCTGAAACAATTTCTTTTTTCAGAATGTTTTCCAAAGCCTTTATCATGTGGGCCATCAAAATGCGTCTTCATGTTGTAAAAGGCTAATTAAACAGAACACGCAATCAAGTTTTTATTGATTAATTTGAAGCACAACAAACTGTTGTGCTTCAAAGACTTCTTTGACCAAAATACATAAAAGACAATAAATTCACGATCCTGATAATAAAAAAACCCCGCAAACTGTGATAAATAAATATACATGTAAATATTTACAATCTAATTAAAATTCAACAACATAGTTGAGCAAACATGGCACAAAAGCACACTTATTCCAATTGTAATATTCGCCATTTTCTCTTTTTTCTTAAATGTTTTATCATTATTATCTATACATACATTTTAAAAAAAAAGTTGAAAATACGATTTCACTAAATATTTGAATTCTGTCAAAATTTTTATCTAATAAAGGTTTATACTGATGTTTTCTAACAGTCAAAAACGTTAACAAAGCCTTTCAATAGTATTTTTGGATAACAAATGTTCATTCCGATGCTAGAAAATAAATAAGTATAAAAATATATAGAGAACATTTGGGAAAAAATGTTTTTTTAAAAAAAGGTACGAGTTGACTCCTGAATTTTCGCGTTTTTGGTACGAGTTGACCAAAATTTGGTACGAGTTGACTAAAATTTGGAACGAGTTGACTAAAATGGTACGAGTTGGATTTGGTACGAGTTTGACTTGGTACGAGTTATCTTGCTACCGATTTGGGTAGATTTGGGAATTTCGTGCCGCCCTTTTTTGGTGTGTTGATAAATGACCACCCTGTGTGAAACATTTTCCACAAATGCCATATTCTATAGCTTCTGACCAGTATGCTTTCTTGTGTGTTTTGATAAATTACTGATGAATATTTGTGTGTTTTGATAAATTACTAGCCCGTGTGAAACATTTTCCACAAATGTCACATTTATATTGCATCTCACCAGTATGAATATTTGTGTGCCTTGATAAACTACCAGCCCGTGTGAAACGTTTTCCACAAATTTCACATTCATATGGCTTCTGGCCAGTATGTATTCTAGTGTGTTTTATAAAATTGGATGCATGTGTGAAGCATTTTCCACAAATGTCACATTTATATGGCTTCTCACAAGTGTGTATTCTTGTGTGTTTCGTTAAACATGAAGCTTCTGTAAAACATTTTCCGCAAATGTCACATTTAAATGACTTCTCACCAGTGTGTCTTCTTGTGTGTGTTGATAAATGACCAGCCTGTGTGAAACATTTTCCGCAAATGTCACATTCATATGGCTTCTCACCAGTGTGTATTCTTTTATGTGTTGATAAACTACTGATATTTGGGAAGCATTTTCCGCAAATGTCACATTTGAATTGCTTCTCATCCCCCTTCTTACCAGTGTGTAGTCTTGTGTGTGAAACTAAACCACCAATCTGATAGAAACATTTTCCACAAATGTCACATTCATACTGCTTCTCACCAGTATGTATTCTTGTGTGTGTTGTTAAATTGGATGCGAGTGTGAAGCATTTTCCACAAATGTCACATTTATACGGCTTCTCACCAGTGTGTATTCTTGTGTGTTTCGTTAAGTATGAAGCTTCTGTAAAACATTTTCCGCAAATGTCACATTTATATGGCTTCTCATCCCCATTCTTACCAGTGTGTAGTATTGTGTGTGTTACTAAACTACCAAACTGTGAGAAACGTTTTCCACAAATGTCACATTCATACGGCTTCTCAGTGTGCATTCTTTTGTGTGTTGATAGACTACTGGTATTTGAGAAATATATTCCACATATGCCACATTTATATTGCTTCTCGTCCCCCGTCTTAGCAATGTGTAGTCTTATGTGCGTTACTAAATTACAAAACTGTGAGAAACGTTTTCCACAAATGTCACATTCATACGGCTTCTCATCAGTATGTATTCTTTTGTGGTTTGACAGACTACTGGTTTTTGAGAAACATTTTCCACATATGTCACATTGATATTGCTTCTCACTGGTATGCATTCTTGTATGTGTTGTTAATTCATCCGCTGATTTAAAACATTTTCCACATATGTCGCATTTAGGCCTATACCGACTCTCTATATATACTTCTCTTTATGTTGTTCAACATTTTCATTGAAACACTTTCACTAATATGACCTTTATAATTCATCCTCGTTGCAAGGGAAGTCAAGGTTGAGATGGAAAACTTTGTAAGAAATGTCGATTAATCCTTTCCCTGTTCAGGGTTGCCACTAGTCTTTGAAAACAAAATTCCATGACAATTCCCTGACATTTCCCTGACAAAATTGGAAAATTCCCTGACATGTTTCGTCGCGTTAATTTTGCGGTAAATCGCGATGATTCGTGACAATTTTAAAAGGAGATGTCGAAATCCCCAATTTATATGACACTGCATCTTGTTTTTTCAAAATTCCCTGACAATTCCCTGACATTTGCCAGTATTTTCAAATTTCCCTGACAGTTCACAAAATTCCCTGACAATTCCCTGACCTTGAAAAGAATTCAATTTCCCTGACATTTCCCTGACATGTGGCAACCCTGCTGTTGGTTTTGTTCACTCAGGTGTTGCAGATAACTTCCAGGATTACTTAACAAAGTATGTTTTCTTTTCTTCATCCATTTTGAATGGTTCTAAAACAAAACAAAATTACACGATTATAGCTCATGATAAATGACAATAATGTTTCAAATAGTGGTTTAGAAGAGTTTTGAATTGTTTTCCAAAGTTACATTTCTGCTGTCTTCGACAACCAGAGTTCTGCATGACATTGAATTGAGCCGGGATCTGGACAAAACATCAATTTTAGTATACGAGACAGCCATGTGTCTAGGCGCAGTCTGACCTGGTTTCATGTTACTCCCATACAGTTGCTACGAACAATGACAAAGTTATGGGAGAAAAACATGGTTCCTGATCAGACTGTGTGTATACACAGGCTGATCTCGAACCATGTTAGGCTCCTGGCTCAAAAGGCTTAAATCTTTTTATCTCTATCTATATATACTGCCTAACTCCCCTTTCAGGTATTACTGGCAGGTGCGTGTCTGTGCTGGAATAAAAACTGTTAGTCATTGTTTAGAGTGGCAAATTTTAAAAGTATTGTGAGTGTTAGATTAAAAGAGCTGATAAAACATTTTGGTCATTCAGGGACGGCTCACTATCTGAAAAGAATCGCGACTCTTTTTGAACGCTGCACTATCAGGATGCTGTACAATTGTTTCTGGAAAACCTGAAGTTTTATTGTTAATGTGTTTGTTCCAGGAAAGATCTCCAGATATTGTAACTCCTAGGTATTTGGCATTGTGCACAGTCTCTAGTATTTGTCCATATAATCTATAATCAAAGGAAATCTTTTTCTACTTTTTAGTAATGTTTAGGACAATGCATTTGCTGGGGTTAAACTCCATTTCCCATTTTTTCTCCCACTGCATTAACTTGTCTAGGTCTTCTTGTAGGGTCAAACAGTCTTGCTTGTTGTTTATAGCTAAATAAGCGGCAGAGTCATCTGCAAACAAACGAACTTGGGATGTGATGGTATTAGGAAGGTCATTTATATACAAAAGAAACAAAAGAGGGCCAAGTACGGATCCCTGAGGTACTCCAGATGTGACTGGTATTTCTGATGAGCATCCACCATCTAAGACTTTTGTGTTCTACCTATAAGAAAAGATTTAACCCATTACTGCTCAGAGACGCCTTTAGACTCCCTCACAAGAAATGGCATGGGAAAACATTATGAAAATTGAAGAAATTGCTTGTGACAAGCAATTTCTTCATTTTCCACAATGTTTTCAAACCCAAGATGGAAATATTTTTAAAATTTCATCAACTTGAAGCTGTCGTCTGCAATGTCTTTCAATTTGGAAGAGTAAAAAATTTTGTCGTTTGGTAATGGGTTAATCCACAAAAGGGTAGCAACCGTAGCATTGTTTACACCATGTTCCTGCAATTTAAACAAAAGTTTTAAGTGGCTAACTTTGTCAAAAGCCTTGCTGAAGTCTAACAAAACTAGATCAGTTTGTTTTCCATCAGTTAAGTTTCTGGCAAGATGGTCGATCTTTTCCTACCAAATATTGATTTCGGATGTGTCTCTCACCGCTGAAAAAATACATTTGTTAAATAATTCGAAGAAATTTCCAAGAATTGTTAGATCTACCCTGTACGCAAAAACAAGAATAACTTTTGACTCATTTGATGGATTCCTGAAGTTTCAAATTTTCAGCACATACAGACAAATTAAGCATCTACATGATCTATATGTGACCAAAATTTCAAAAAGTTTATTCATGAATTGAAATGACAATATTTTTTTCTTTTTTATTTAACTCACAAATTGTTACAATCTAGTAACGTTAGAACAACCGAAAAATGGGTGAGCAAACCTCGACTAAATGTTTCCGTTGAACTTGAAAGCATAATGATTTGATGGAACAGATTGTTAATTTGTCAAGTATTAAATTTAAAGCAAAATTTCAAACTATCCAGAAACCTTTTCCAGCATTTTCGGTGCCATTCATAGTGATATTTACAACTTGTAGGCATAAATAGTAGGTGCATGTTCTTATGGCTGCCATATTGTTGTCTTTTGTTTGGAAAATTCCCCATAAAAGTACAGTTTGAAGCTTACCGATTGCAATGTTCACTGTTTTATCTGTCAAACGCTAGTACTTTGATTACTAAAACGGTGCTATAAGAAAAGTATGTGTGAAAACCACTTAGCTGTAAAATAATATTCGTATATTTCACCCCCATTAAGTCGAGCGAACTCGCCTACGCAGTCATTTCGTACCATAATATAACTGGTCCTTTCGTCCCAAAGTGTGGTCATTTCGTACTATATTTCTATGATTTTGTACAAAATGCTTATGTTTGTATTTGGAATGGAAATGTGACACAGTTTGGGAATTACTGGTACTTTTCAAATTTCGTATCTGGCTCTTTGGTGCTAATGAGGGGTTAGATATCTTAGTTATTAACCCTTTCCAAAACAAGACCTGGTTTGACGTCCCAAACAGAACAGGCTTGGGAAAACATTGAAACAAAAGAAGATACTGCTGATAACCAGCAGTTTCTCCTTTTGTCTCAATATTTCCTGTGCCATATTTTACGCGAATCATGGCTTTAAATTGTTATCCATTTTAGCGTCTGCAGCAGCTTTCAAATTGGATCACCCTAAAATTTTGTCGTTTGGGAAAGGGTTAATTGGTTGTTTGCTGTCACAATTATAATGAAAATTTATTGTCACGCCTTAAAATTATAATAACGAACCGATCTATTATCAATTAAAGTCTATCCACTAACAAGCAATTATTATCATTTACAAACTGATTATCAGGCCTTTCTCAACCCTTTCCCAAACGACAAAAAAGCTGCTGCAGACCACACAATTCATGTTTATAAAGAAGGGGTTTGTTTTTAAAGCTTAGAAAATATTGAGACAAAATGTATTGCAAAATCTCGTAAGTATGTAGGTCTACAGGTTTCGTATAAATGTGAAGTTAGATCTACCGGGTTGACGAAATTCTGGTTTACAACAACGATTTCTTCTTTAGTCTCAATGTTTTCCTATGCCTTTCTATCAGGGTCGTGAAAATCAGGACTTGGTTGGGGAATGGGCAAACCAATTAACAGGCGGCGAAATTTTAGACTGTTCAAAATGCAAAAAATTTGCAGACACCAAATTCAGTTGCATGATGTTTTTTATCTTTCTGGTGATAAGCAATTTCTTCAGTTTCTACAATATGAGTGACTATGAGCCTAATAATAAAGAATGTTCTGTTCTGTTCAAAAATATTTTCCAAAGCCTTTACCCTGCGAGGCGTCAAATGGTGCCATTGTGTGAGATTTGGATATGAAACAAGTCCGCTTTTGATAGGTTTTGGCACATTTACTAGAAAGGCTTTGGAACATCTAAGCAAAAGAAGAAATCGCGGATAACAAGTTTTACAAATCTTTTTTGAAACACGTTTCAATGTTCTTGTTGTCATCATATGCAGGCAATTGGCTTTTAACCGTTTCCCAAACGGCAAAATTTTGAGGGTGGTCAAATTAAAAAACTGACACAAATGACAAAATGGGTGTTACTAAAGACATAATTTGTGTAAAATATGGCACAGAAAATATTGAGACAAAAGCAGAAACTTCTGGTTATCAGCAGTTTCTTATTTTGTTTCAATGTTTTCCCAAGCATTTCCTATTTGGGACGTCAAAACCAGGTCCTGTTTGGGAAAGGGTTAAGCAATGTTATCCGAACAAAATATTTGTTAATATAACACATGTACATGTAGTAGATCTAAATTTGTATTTGTCTGTATAATGATTCTTTTATGGTCAGAATTGCATATCAACCTCCATGTACTCTGTCGTTATTTTTCATAATCTTCCGCAGCCCTGTACAGAGGCGAAATGAAAGAGCCTCGAGATCTGTGAAAGAGATTGGAAATTTGCTTGTCGAAGGTCCATTTTTCGAGAATTGAAGAACAGTTACTGTGATTCCTAAAGGTCACACAACAATAAGTAGGCCTACTTCTTTGGTGAACGCATATACGACGAAGCAAATGATTGGCCGGACCGGCAACGACCATTCTGCGTGCTTAACGCAAGGAACATACAAGAGCCTCTCTTACAAACCGTCGTACCTCCTTATAGATCGTGCGTCTTTGGAGATTTTAAAATCATTTGTTGTATGGCAAAGATTAAACTTTAGTTCGGATTTCCTTAGTATTCAGAACCATGTCTCGATCTAACACTAGTAGACAACGCTGTCTACTAAGAATGACCAAAAATGTAAAATACCATCCCACTGCAATTGTCGTCTGCAACATCTTAGAAATTGGACTGGTCTGTCGTCTCGTAATGGGTTCATTGATAGATTTTTAACCCTTTTCCAAACGGTTATAAAGGAATTGTCAAATGTGAAAACTTTTGAAGACGACAATGAACGCTGATCAAGAAACAATTTGTGTTCACTATCCCGCAGAAAACATTGAGACAAAAGTGCAAAAGACAAAAGAAAATGCTGGTAAACAGTGTTTTCTTCTTTTGTCCCAATGTTTTCACGAGTTTTGTTATTATTACACACATCAAAGCGAGATATTATTTGGGAACTTAACCCTTTCCAAAATGACAACGTTTTCAAGCCGTCCAAAATGAAAGCTGCCGCAGATGACAAAAGGGAAGTTCTAAAAGATAAAATTTGTGTACAGCATAGCACAGAAAATATTGAGACAAAAGGACAAACTGCTGATTATCAGTAGTTTCTTCTTTTGTCTATAAATGTTTTCTGGAGTCATTTTTACTATAAGGACGTCAAAACTCGGTCTTCTTTAGGAATGGGTTAACTTCATTCGGCAAACTAGTCGAAGTCTTTCTCCAATATTCATCTGTTTTCACAAAACGACGCATTTTGACGCCCTGTGAGATTGCAGATTGAGGAATTATTGTGAAAAATGAAGAATTTGCTTGCAACAAGCACTTTTCTTTTCATTTTCTACAATGCTCTCTACCCCATAAGACCAAACAAATGCAAAATTTTCCATTCACATTACATACATGTATTCATCTGCAAAATGTTTCAATTTGGACCAGTCCAAAATCTTGCCGTCTGGTAATGTGCTAAATATAAGTGTCGGAAATTGTCGGGGATTCACGTGATTAAACTACTAATTTGACTAACATTTTCGTGAACGGCAAAATGTTAGACTTATAAACAAAACATACATGTATGTAAATAGATATTGAATTCGTGTATAGCTCCGATGAATGACCTGTCAGAGCATGCCTAGCTAATAGCTAGGAATGCTCTGCCAGGTCATTTATCGTGAGCTGTACATAATTACACAGAAAATATTGCTCAGGTAGAGACTAAAAACTGCTTATCTTCAGCCTTTCTTTTTTCCTTCGATGTTTTCGCAAGTCTTTTCTATTACACACGCCAAAACCATGCCTTTTGGGGAAGGGTAAATTGATCAAATTGCAACATTTTTTCAGTGTTTAGCATTTAATTAGAAATGTACATCACAAATCAAACATTTTCCCTCATGGAATTGACATCTTATTGTAGTTATTGAAATCGACACTTTCTCCTTTTGCTTTAACTTTTTCAAACGAATAAACTTTAGGATCTTTCAATTTCAAAGCTGCTGCAGACGACTAAATTGTCGTTTATAAAGACATACTTTGTGTAAGATAAAGCACAGAAAAATGGTCACCAACATTTTCTTCTCTTGTCTCGGTATTTTTCCGAGACATTTACAAGGGCGGATCCAGGATATTTTCCAGGGGGGTCCAAACCCAAGATTTTTTCCAGGGGGGGGGGGGGGGTCCAAGCTCAAATTATGGCTTTAAATGCAATAAATATGTATTACGGATTTCATTTGACCTGACACTGACCTTTATACAAAATGTGTTCATATTTCGCATATAGCGTAACATTCTTCAAAAAGATTTGTATCATAGTACACAGATATAATAGGTTTACAAGAAAATATTACTGAATTGTTATTTTTAAAAAAAGCACAGGCGTGTTATTTATGATAATAAAAGCCAAATCCGCGCCATGTGAAATGAAATCTGTAATAACGTTACACTAAATTTATATAGTCAAAATTTAATTTTCGGCTTATGCCAGGGCAGGCCCGTAGGAAGCAATTTCATATTGGGGGGGGGGGGGGGCTAAAGCCCTTGTCCTGAATATTGGGGGGGCTAATTTGGTTTTTAACAAAATTTTCAGTGTAAAATTAAGAAAATTCGGCATTTTTGGGCAACATTGGGAGCTAAGCCCCCCTAGCCCCCTGTTCCTACGGGCCTGTAGGGGGCGTCCGGACCCCCCCCCCCCCCCGCCCCCACCGACCCCCTAGATCCGCCCATGATTTATAATAGGATGTCAAAACCAGGTCTTGTTTGGGAAAGGGTTCATGTTTTCCTAAACCCTCCTTTATATGGACGCCAAAATAAGATCATATTGTGAAATGAATATCTTAAATCGTCGGGGGCGTCGTTTCACTCGTGGCGGTTCCTTCGAGGCCGCCCATCCATATGTTTGGCATGACAATTGTTGGCTTCACTTTTATGTGATAAATTTATGGTTGTGACATTTCCATTAAAATGTCATCTTCAGTCAACACTGTCTTACTTAATTACTTGCGGACCCAACCCTGGTTGCGTGAAGCCGAGTATCATAAATGATAGTTTATGCCTGCATAAAATTCTTTATGAACGAAAGGCCACATTATTCCACAGAGCTGAGCCATTGCGAATGCTTGTTCGATTAACAACATCAGCATTACTAATCAAGAAGGGTAATTAAATATTATTATTGTAATAATCCAATCGCCTGGCAGTTCTGCGATCACGTGACAGTTCAAGCCAATCGCAGACCTGCTAGGCATTCTACATAAAATTCTTAGATCGACAGCATCAATTTATTTCGTTTACAATTACCCTCCACCAACCCCAATCACCATTTCCTTTATTACCTTTTTGCTTCTTTCTCGCCGGTTGGGCTCGCTCTGTGGATAAATGCGTTTTTTCTTGTACCGGTACTTACAATTTGTCTGTTGATGTGTTTTATTCAATTTCTATATGTTACTATGGACGGGCGGTTTCCTTCGAGGCCGCCCATCCATAGGTTTGGCATGACAATTGTTGGCTTCACTTTTATGTGATAAATTTATGGTTGTGACATTTCCATTACAATGTCCTCGGTTTCCTTCGAGGCCGCCCATCCTTATGTTTGGCATGACAATTGTTGGCTTCACTTTTATGTGATAAATTTATGGTTCACGGCCACCAATCCCTCTCATTCATTGCAAAATGCTATGAGCGAAATCTCAGAAGAGGGACTTCCGGCTATGAAGAAACGGGACCCATTTTGTGAATGTAAACACACGTTGTTACTTTAAATCTGTGATTTTGCCAGTTTTTTTGGCTGATTCTCAAAAATCGGGGAATGCTATTCGATGGTGAGTATATCTAAACTTCTTTTGGAGTATGTCTCCTCGGCATGGTCTCACCGTGTTTGCTTCAAACTGCTTTGTCATGCGATCACAGTGCTGTGTTTTGAAGAAATGTCAAAATTGATCGAAAAATTATGGCTTAAATAGTACTATAATTCCCTTCTATACAGGTCCCATGAGCTTCGAATGCTTTATCTTATATATATATCCATTAAAATCCAATGACTGATTTTCTGATAGAGAGAAAAAGCTAAAAAAGTAATATGATATGAAGAAGAGAGATCAGCTATGAATAAAAGGGACTAGATATGAAGAAGATATAATACGCTATGAATAAGAGCTCGGATATTCAAAGCGTCGGGTTTTAACTTAATTTTGCATTTTCGCTATAATTTTCGCTCGGAAAGTGATACGAATTTATTGTTAATACTATTTCACATGTTGGATTGTAAGATCAATCTAATTTCCAAATTAGCCTACTTCAAGACTTTTCAGTATACAATGTGGTTATATTTGGAATGATGACATAATTATGTAAATAACATAGGCCTGCACATGCGGACGCCCATGTCATTGTAAACTATTTAGGCAAAACTTGGCAAGAACCCTAACATTTTAATAATTTAAGCCTACGCAAGATACATTGCATGTATTTTGAATGAAAACAGGTCTTATTTACATGTTTTTAGCGGCCAGTCGAGCCTTTGTCATTGCGTTGTGTCCGTCATGCTTCCGTCGGTTATTTTTTTCTTGTATGCACTCTAGAGGCCACATTTTTGTCCGATCAATCTGAAAGTTGGTCAGAATTAGGTTATTTCATCTAAGACCACCACCCCCACACACACACACACACACACGACAGCCTCCGGAAGTCGTTCTTAGAGGCAAAAGTCGAAATTTTTAAACGGGGAACGGTTGACCGTAAATCCAATAAAATAACCATCTTACCGGCTATTTACGAATTCATTCAATTTTATCATTTTTGTTCCACTTAAAACTTCGCTTTATTACTTATATTGAATGCACATGCGCTTTATCGCTGTATATTGATTGAATGCACGTGCGACGTCATTGTTTTCTTCGCACGTTTAGAAGCCTCGTTTTGATAATGTCGATTTGTTACTATTTTCAGTAACAATTCTCATGTATGTTCAAAAAATGCATTTCCACGTGATGATAAGTCAGGCCCGTAGTAACAAGTGGGGGCATGGAGGGACTAAGACCCCCATCCCCCAAAAGGTCTGCTTAAAATGCTGAATTGTCATTATTTTGCACTGAAAATTTTGGGGAAATCCAATTCAGTTCCTCCAAAAGTCCGACAATAGCCAGAACAGGGGCTTTAGCCCCCCCTCCCCCATTAAAAATGTTTCCAGTCCTACGCGCCTGTAAGTTACCGGTCGGCATTAAATACATGTTTAAGCTGCATAACAATAAATATCGTTCTATCGTCTAGAATTTGATTTTTCAAATGGAAATTTGTAAAAAAAAAAAAAAAATATTGGAATTTCTGTCTTCAATTCTTCCTAAACGCATAACCATTCAGTATATGTGAGTGCCAAGAAAGAATTATGAAGCCCGCGCTTCTTCATAGCTTGCTCCCTCTTATTCATAGCTACTCTCGCTTCTTCATAGCTTTCTGCTCTTCTTCATTGCGTACTTGTTTTTCTCATAAATACACAAAGGTTTTCAAAATCGTACGTGCGGAATACTAAAAGAGACCATAAAATAGTAAACTGAACATGTCTCATTCGAAAAATGCATATGATAGCGCCGTAGGAGTCGTTTATGTGTCGTTTTTGTGTCGTTTGGTTTGTAAACATAAGTGTGTGCACTCACTTCGAAAGTAATTGCAAGTTTACTTTGTAAGCTAGAACAAAGGGCTTTGGCAATATAACACATCATTCATTACCCCCATCGAATAGCATTCCGCGATTTTTGAGATTCAACCCATAACTAGCAAAATAACCGATTTAAAGTAACAACGTGTGTTTACTTACTCAAAATGGGTCCCGTTTCTTCATAGCCGGAAGTCCCTCTTCTGAGATTTCGCTCATAGCATTTTGCAATGAATGAGAGGGATTGGTGACCGTGTGGTTGTGACATTTCCATTAAAATGTCCTCTTCAGTCAACACTGTCTTACTTAATTACTTGCGGACCCAACCCTGGTTGCGTGAAGCCGAGTATCATAAAAGACATTTATTATATAGGGAGTCTCAATTGTCCGAAAATGTTCCACGAAGAAAAAAATTCCCAAATGACAGTTCGTCAAGTACCGCCAGAATTCAATAAATAGCGATTAATATTGCGCTGAAAATAGACTGGGCTTTCCATTATAAACTGCAGGTGTTGTTATAAAGGCTAGTAACTACGGCTTGATTCAAGCCGTAGTTACGAGATTTTATTACAACACATACGAAATCTGATAGTGTTTGTCCGAAATTACGTCACAGTTTACTCGATAAAATCGTTTCCTATTGTATAAATTACTAATATATGTAGTCATATACAAGACGGAGTGCCACGGACTTCCTTGTTCTTCTTTATTATTATAATTTCTTTATTTTTTTATTATCATTTTTTTGCTAATTTTGAAATTTGTTATCACTTTTGCAAAGATCTAAACCTCAGTTCGGATTTTCTTTGTTTTCTGGGTCATGCCTTGATCTAACCGATTCTATAACATGTTTGGTTGTTTGTTTCAGAGTTTTTCTAAATTTCGGGTCCAAGACTCCATAAATGATCGGATGAATAACAGTGTTTATAAAATACAAACGATAAAAGAAAATGAGCAGAGCCAGCTCGGAGTACCCCATTTTGTCCTCACGAATTACTCTCCCAGAGAACAGAATGTATATGATGGTGGTAACGATGAAAATTGTGGTGAATACAAAAGTTATCAGGGTCCGGCGTCTCAGTTTGTCTCGAGCCTTGCCGGAAAATCTGACCTTCTTTCTAGTTCTGTACACGGTCATCTGACCTATATCCTTGACGCGATTGGTCAGTCGTTCAGCTAGACTCACTTTCTTTGTTATTTTCTCTTTCACTGGTGGTTCTATTTGTTCTGAATCGCTTCTAGGCGGAGGGACGGATGATTTGGAAGTAGATTCTTCCCTTATTTTGTCAGTTTCACTCTCTGAAGTACTACAAATCTTCGATGATTCTCTATTAGATGCAGCACTTGTGGTTGCGTTTAATGTTTCTTCCGCACCAGGCGGGAGTCTAGACACTCTGTTATTCGTCGATCTTTCCTCCATCTTTTTCTTCTCCTCAAATGTCATTTTCATCTTTTTAGGATCGCTACCCCTTCTCTTGATGCTTGTCCCTTTTTCGAACATGATACCGTTCTCCTGTACTTTGTAAGCCACCAGTTCCAGTTCTCGGTCACTCTGTGTGGTGGCCTTGACCTCCTGACACAGATTGTTATCAATGATGGAGCTGGACTTAGATTTTATGTCTTCCTCCTCCTCGGACGTATCTGATTTCTGTCTACTTCTTCTTTTCAGTACACCGTTGATCTTCTTTTCGTCTGTGCTACTCCGGCTTCGTCTCTTGCGAAACTGCGATTTCTGTCTCATTTTGACCACGTATCGAAACACCTGGTATCCAACTAGTGTGTAAAGAACAAACATAATTGTCATGGCCAAGAAATGTGGTACCATAGCAGCGATGTATATCATTCGCCACAGTTCTGAATATGGCACGTACGTACACGTGTACACAGTCACTGATGTGTTCTTGTATTCCTTCTGCCATTCTACTTTCCTGTACACCATCAACACTGTCCATGATTGTATACAAACCACGATAAAACAGATGCCGTATCCAGTAAGGACGGATCGCGAAGTCATCTGCCAACTGTACGGGTAGCACACCTTTCTGTGCCGATCGATCGCGATCAACAACAACACATAAACCGTACTGAGTGATAGAAACACGTGCAGGAACGCTTTCAGTTTACAGAATATGGAATCAGGAAAAATGTACCAATGTAATTGAGTATATACTTCCATAGGAAGAATAGTTAACGAAGCCGTCAGGTCCACAGCACACAGTCCAAGGACGAAGTAGCGGAAGTTACACGCTTGATATTTGAAGATGTGTACATACAGGACGAACAAGTTCCCAAATATTCCAGCCACTGCAAACAATGCAATCACTGCGGACACGGGAGCAATGTGTGATATGAAGTTCCGGTTAACCTCTGCGGCCAGGTATGTCCCACTGTCATTTGCTTCCATGGTGTTAGTGTTAGTTTTAGCACTGCACTATAATCCAGTCAACATCACATCGGTTTGTTTTATACTTATTTGATAACTGTTTCAGATACTTTGAAAAAGTATCAACAATCGTTCATGTTATAGAATTTTTCTTTTATTGTGTTGTTTAAGTACTTTTCAGCACATCTATGTTTTTCTTCTTTGTATTGTTTTCTTATATTTTTATACGAATTCTTCCAACTATCAAAATCATAGCATTTTCTTTCCTTGTTATTCGTTGTAATAATTCAATGTCTAACATTATATAATAATTTGCGTATATTTCACGTTGCTTTAGTCCATTGTTTACAATCACACGTTTTGTTTCGAATTCATGGTCATACTAGGAAACAAAGTCCACTCGAGTTATATTTTATACCACTGGTCTATTATACAAGTCAATTCGTCGCAGTAAGTTCGACCTCATGTGGCATCAAACGTTTACATAAGTAGAAAGTCAAGTGATTGCACTATTGTCAAGAACTGATCACAGTGCACTTAAATAACTGGTCACATTATACAAAATTTATTGATCAGAATGTACCTAACTTACTGCTCATAATATATGTAATATAAATTGGGACATATCAGCGTATGAACAAATGGACTGAGCTATTGACGAAAAGGTCCTTATTGCAGTTGACAACAATGTGGATCTTGGTCAGACTGCGCATACGCGCAGGCTGACCAAGATCCATGTTTTTGTTTATAACATAATCAGTACATGTAGCTAGTATACGAATGTAGGATAAATCCCGATCATATTGCAATTACGTAAGACTTAGTCTGGACTTGGTGTTGTCTTAAATGTCAGTAGACCCCCTTTTTGATATCCAAATTGTATTTCAGTGAAGACTGGATTGTTTTTCCGGTTTGTTGTTGGCTAGTGAAGATCCACTTTAAATATATCCTTAAACGTGTAGAGATTTATACCGACCCGGGACATGTCGGGACAAAAAGGGGTTTCTTTCTTTCTTTTTTTCAGTACTCCAAACGAAAACCTAATTGATATGACCGACGATCCCAGAAAATCATTTTATTTTGTACTATGGTAAAAACGCAATTGTATGATGTCGAATCTAAGATACGACTTTTCCGTCAGCTTGCTTTGTATGTATCACCAGGGCATGTGCCATTTAATTTAAGGGGGAATGCTCCAGTTTTTCGGAACACTCGGTCATAACTGTAGTAAATTAAATGTTTCGTACCAATATGTTTCGCTACCATATTTTCAATAATATAACACATCATTACAATTTACCATTTTCGACAGTAAAAGTGTATTTATTATGCGAAACTGATTTCCTCAAGATGGAAATCGATTATTTAGAGCAAGACAGTCGTAAGTGTGTATGCAGTTACCACTGTTTTGCGTCATTTTATACATGTGTAGCTGATAAAAATTGCTGTAATTCACTAATAAGTGCGCTGACCTATACATTTTCTTTTTGAATTATTACCAGGACATGTTGCTTAATACAATGAGGGAGTTTTATCAAATTCTATTATGTAGAACTTGACATATTTCCAAAAATATGCAAATTTTGACATAAAACACTCCGACTTCGTTGATCTAACCGAATACGTGAGACGTAACGTCAAAAGTTGCGGACCAAGCCAAAATTGGCTATGCACTTCTGTTTAAAACCGCATATTTGTTATTTTTATTTGAGAAACACACATGTATTTGGTATCATATAAAAGATATTGAATTGAAATTTATTAATATATGTCGAATTTCAACATTGTTTGAATACAGACAATTTGATAAACAAAATAAATAAACTCTGACGCAGAAAATGACGTCGTCACGTGTAACAGAAATTACCAAACAAACTCGCGAGAATCCCAATAGAATAAAAAGTAAGACTTTTTAAAGCGCACAAACTTTGGCAAATTACGTCAGTGATGTCACAGAAGATATAGCGTAAATCTTACGGCAGTTGGATGGTGTAAACAAACTATGGAGGAATGGAAAGAAAGAGATAAGTAGCGTCACGCTGCTAAAAAAACGTCATTTTTTCGGTATGTCTAATTTTTAAATCTAATTTATTTTTCCAATAGCGATTAGAAATCAATATAAGAAATTTTGGGACATACATCTGAGCTCTAGTTTTTGTAGTTAATTTTTTGTCTTGATTGGAGTTGAAGAAAATCATTATTTTATTGTGTTTGTAGCGTCTTAAAAATGTCACATTTTCACTAAAACGGTCCAAAATGCAAGGGTGATTTTTTCATATATAGCTTTTTTCTAAGAAAATCAAAATATTTTGAATTTGAATTGATTTTCGACATACATCTCGGATAAAATTTGAAAAAATAAATGCATTTGTCAATATCTCTTCAACTAGCGAAGATATAGAGTGTGATGTAGCGTCTTAAAAATGTCACAAAAACGCGTTTTTGACGATTTGACGTCATGTTGATTTTTTCGGTATGTCTAATTTTTAAATCTAATTTATTTTTCCAATGGCGATTAGAAATCAATATAAAAAAGTTTGGGACATACATCTGAGCTCTAGTTTTTGTATTTAATTTTTTGTCTTGATTGGAGTTGAAGAAAATCATCATTTTATTGTGTTTGTAGCGTCTTAAAAATGTCACATTTTCACTAAAACGGTCCAAAATGCAAGGGTGTTTTTTTCATATATAGCTTTTTTTCTAAGAAAATCAAAATATTTTGAATTTGAATTGATTTTCGACATACATCTCGGATAAAATTTGAAAATATAAATGCATTTGTCAATATCTCTTCAACTAGCGAAGATATAGAGTGTGATGTAGCGTCTTAAAAATGTCACAAAAACGCGTTTTTGACGATTTGACGTCATGCTGATTTGTGAAGAACTATTCATGGCGTTTTACGATCATGTATCGATGCTCTAGATCCATTTGTTTTATCGTTGTTTGTTTGACTATCTTGCTATTTGTAGTCTACGCAACTTAAGGTTAAAATTTGAGACCCGTAACAGAAAAAAGAAAGAAAAGCATTGACCAAAGCATAAGAAAACGTTGAGATAATAGAAGACATTTTTTTTAAGTAAAGCATTTCATTGATTTCATCTAATATGTTGCAGCATTTAGTCTCGGAGTTTCATTTTTCCTACATTATTATACTAGTAATGCATTTGTTGTAGACCCCATTTAAAAGAATATTCTATCTTTTGTCTGCTAACGAGTAAACTTGAAGACGATTATTTAGTAAGTATTTTCACATTTTTTTTTATTTTTATTTGTTATTTATTTGTTATTTTTTTTACATTTGCGCAAGTAGAAATATCTTAGTAACAAAAATATGCATACTTGACAAGTTATATTTAGCGTATGAAACGGCTCCATTTCTCCTACAGGTGTAAAATATTCACTTTCAATATTCATTAGAGCTTGATTTTTCAATACTTACGAAATAATTCTGTTGTTTATTTATTGATAGTTGAGATTATTAATTTTGTACGGTGCTATTTTCATGTATGCATGTATTGGTATTATTGTGAAAATGTTTTCTTTTTGCCAACATTGAAAATTTGTCATTTCTCATGTTTTGGGGAAAGTTATAACTTTCTTTACACATTCGCGTAACGTTAACGTCGGAAAACGGTAGATATGGGTGTTACAACGTTGGTCCGCAACTTTTGACGTTACGTCTATTAAGCATGCTGTTTTATACATTTACGCGTTTATAATAGCACTTATTTTGGGTTTTCTGTTCTTATTAAATGTAAGACGTTACTTTAAATCCGTTTTCGGGACTAAACGATGAATATACAGCATTTTATTAACATTTTAGTGACCTTGGACAGGAGCAAGAAATTGTGCATTTTTTCGCTGTAGGGGTATGTGATACAAATGCCAATAAAATTCAAACAAGATTCCTGACCATCCATTTTTATTTTATTTTTCAATTAATAATAACATGTAATTTCAACATACAAAATATAAATAAATTCTATTATTGGGAATTTTTCTTAGGAAACTTGAGCATCCCCCCTTAAGCTTGATGATAGAGGAAAACAAAACCATCACCACTAGCTGATATGTCACCCAGGGAAGTACTTTCATGTCGTACGTAGGGTGCTAATAAAGTTCTTTTAAATAAAATAGTCCCTCTTTTTGGTAATGTCTTGCTCTCTGTATGAGTGCCTTTGAATTCAGATGTTCATTGGGTGCCTTTGATTGACATGTGTTCTAATTTCTTAGCCTGATTCCATATTTCTTTTTTGGACTATTTGATGTCTTTGGGTGCAGGAATACATCTGACAATCATTTCCGGTGTCTATATTTTGGCGCGAAAAATACGCGGTAGCTACAGTTGGCGCCACATCGTATGGCACATGTTTACATTTTGTTCAAATGTAAATGAAACATTGATCGGCAATAATTGGTGCGTATGTTTTTTCTTACATGTCCAGAACTAGACTAACATCGTGGACCAAATATAAAACATAAACCACATGAAATCAAACAAAAACGAAAACATGATCAACAAACAACAATCCTTGAACAGTGCCGTAATACCGTTAGGCCATACGCATTATCAGATGGCAGAAATGTGAACTTGTTCAAATTCACAGACATTGCAGATGTAAAGTAAACGAAATTTTAAACATTTCTGTAAGAAATGAACAGATTGGTTCTCACCAGCAGTTTCTTCATTTTCATTTCTCACAATGTTTTCCAAAGCATATATATCTGGTCAGGCGTCAAAAAGCGACAATGTGTGGGAATGTGTTAATTTATTTTCAAGCAATTGTGATAAGATCGAGTCATCGGATCTGTGCTAATAAGTCATATTTGAATCGTTTGATGTTACTGTCATGAGGTGCAAAACCTCTTTAAATATCCTTGTTTCAAAGGGAAAACAAATCATCACAAACGGACAAACATCGATTGTTATAAAGCCTACGTCATACCGAACAACAGAAAAGAACTAGATTAAGATCTACTAGCATGTAGGCTACGATTACAATTCACATTCGAATATTCTCGGATCTTATCGTTACTCAAGATCCCCTCGAACGGATTACAGTTGCCGGCATGAGCCGATCCTGCCCATATCTCTACGCAAGCATAACAACGGTAGTCAGGTCAATAACAACGGAAGCAGACCAAACAACCATTTAAATCTACGCCAGAAAAAATATTTGAAACAAACAGCGTTCAAAAGTCGACTGTATCCTCATAAATGTGATAAAATTTTACCAGATAAAATAATGGATGTGATTTACCGATTATTGACAGTATATTTCACTTGAATTATAACGTTAGCTAAAGGATTAGTTTGTTTTGATGACATCATTTACGCGCGTCTACTTTCACGTTCAATATGGCGGCCACTGTATTACGCTCGAGATCATGTTGCAACCACGTTCTGGACAACGCGGCAAAAGGTTGCAAACAGTCTCGACTCTCGAGGGTCGCGATTGTACAATTCAGTGTTCTCCCCCAGTCTAATGAATTGCAGAACCAGGATTCAAACATTTAACTCTCGACTTTGACACTTCAACCCAAGTTCAAAGCGTTTGCAGATACCATTTTATGACCGAACTGTTTTTGTACTTTGCGCACACATGTACATACTCAACATACATGTAGATTTGTTGAGGAAAGCGATGAAATGCTATTAATCTACTTATCATTAGCATTTTCTTCTTTTGTTTCAAGGTTTTCTTATGCCGTTTATGCAAGGGACTTTAAAACAATCTCGCGCCCACATTACGTTCATATCGCTTCAAAAATTATGATGTACCATTGACCAATTGACCAAACGCCAATCGACAGATCGCTCCGCCCAACATAGAATTTAATACAAACAATGGACATGTGTTCGTTTATAGGGAACGATTTTATCCAGTTAATCGTGACGTAAATTCGGACAAACAAAATAGTATTTCGTAGGTGCTGTTATAAAATCTCGTAACTACGGCTTGATTTTAGCCGTAGTTACGAGATTTTATAACAACACCGACGGTTTATCAAAACATAACTCTAAACCTAGTCTATTGTTAGCACAAAATTCTTTGCCTTTGGCATGTCGATTGTTTTGATTGTCCGTCGATAAATCGATACAATGACACGTGCAACGAAGAACAATTGGGGCATGACATTTTTCTGATCGTCCATTGGCTAATTGATGTTTTTGATTGACAGTCGGCGTTTGGTCAATTTTTGGCATGCTCCGGCCGTGACGAGGACGTGGAAATGTGAGTATTACCAGACCTTTAGGATTCATAAATGTTATACGAAAGTGCAAACTATATTATAAGTGTTTATTCTGAACATGTGCAACACGCAATTGGGGATTATCTAAATGTACCAAGTGACCTTTAGAAAGACTATAAGAGACAATTAGCACGAGATTAACAAGTGCTTTGATCTTAAGTTTAATCTATGTCTGATGACAAACGCGTGCTCAAGTACTTTTGACCCATTATAATATTGCCTACATTAACCTTGATTAACCCCACAAAATAAGCCCTGTTTCTGACGTAATTTAAAATATCAAGAATTACCACAATATCTCAGCTTTTTGTCATAATTCGTTAAATAAAACTTTTTTTTTGTATAACACCCGAAGTTTTAGTGTGATCTCGTAAACATTTGTAACTTATCCGATTCATACGGAAACGTAATGAGTTTGACAAAAAAAATGGCACTATGTACCGTAGACCGTTTACGAAGAGGTCCGTAAAATTCCGACGTCGCGAGAATCTTATTAGGGGTTGACTACCTTCTAGACAAGAAAGCACTTTTTAACCCTTTCCCAAAAAAAGACCTGGTTTTGACGTCCCTAATAGAAAAGGCTTGGGAAAACATTGAAACAAAAGAAGAAACTGCTGATAACCAGCAGTTTCCCCTTTTGTCTCAATATTTTCTATATCATATTTTACACAAATTATATATGTAATTACTCCCATTTTGTCATTTGTAGCAGTTTTTGAAGTGGATCGCTCTAAAAATTTGCCATTCGGGAAAGGGTTAAAATGGCACAACATAAACAATCCACCGATTTGAAAAATGCTTAGGACAGAAGGATACAGAGAATCTACTATAAAACAGTTTGTAGCCGAAAATTGAAATAGCACATAAGAGATATCAGAGATATCTGGCAAATTCGAATATTTGCCGCAAAACGTTTGTAAAGGTATTTATGTTAGGGCATTTTTGCCAATATAAGCATCTTTGACATTGTCTATGAGTAGTCCTTTTAAAATGCTAATAAGCATTCATGAGGCATGCATGTAGAAGTTCCCAATTTCTTACATTTCCTTAAACACTTTATGATTGCTTAAAGTTCTGTTCTGTTCATTATGCAGAACCATTTCAGGGGATCATTTTAGTCCATTGACTAAAATAGACTTACTATATCCAGCATCATTTGAAAATAGATTGTTCGTCCCCTTGGAAACAATCATTTTTTGTCATCATTGACATTACCTGAGGGTTTTGCATTACTTCGTCCCCATGTTTACATATCACAACAAGTAATATGTGTCTCTCATTTGGAGCATTATGCGCATTATTCAAAATAATACACTCACCCGAACTTCTAAACGGCCACTTTTATTTTTTTAATAGATAAATCATATCAATTCACTTGCGTTGTGTGTTTGCTTTTTGTACTTAACGAAGTTACATTCTATCTTTTCGAACAATGAA